>CM061349.1:95216546-95286546 GCA_030867105.1 Liasis olivaceus | reverse complement strand
GGAATGCAAAGTGTTAGTTTTGTGTTGGAATTGAAGTAGTTATTTCAAAATTGAAATCTCGTATTTTTCATATAACTGAACCATTAAATAAAGCAAAGAACCTTGCAATTCTCAGCTTATATATTACTTTCCTAATTTAAAAAAAAAATATATCTAGTTAACACAGTTTCTTTTTTTTTAATAGCGAATTTGCATCCATAACATTTGATTACAGAACATATATGTTTCATGTTGTATTTAATTTAATGATAGAGGTTTGTTTCAACTGACATTGATTATAATCTGGATGTGTAGCCATACTTTCAGGAAAAATACTGTTAAAATGCCAACAGATATTCTTTAACATCAGCTTCTAGCTTTGGTGGTTGGTTTAAAATGGGAAAACAGCAGTCTTGCAAGGCTTCTAAGAAATGCATTAAATACCTACGTAAATAAATACATTGCAATAGAAAGAAGTAATTTAATGATAACTAAGATGCAAATCCATAAAGGAACTTTAATTCCTTCCTTAAAAATGCTTTACAGAACTGCATGGGAAAGGTGTTTTTCTTTTTTTTCAATGAAATAGAAAAAAGTGCCATTTTAATAGATGAAAAAGGGGAAATTACTTATTTTATAAGTTAACGTTTTAAACATCCCTGCTTTAAAGATTGCCCATTTAATAAAGAAAGGTGATTTCCTAGCCCAAAACAGGTCCAAGAATTTTTTTAAAAAAACAATTAAATAAATAATCCACTAATGGTTGCCCCTCACCGCAACATAAAGGGCCTGTGTAAGCCTACTGCTTATTCTGACTATGATTCTTCCAAAATATAAAGTTGTAAGTCATAAAACAAAACATAAAGAATAAGGGATGACTTTGACAAAAAGTAGCCTTAGAAATGGTAAACGACCACACTTGAGTCAGAGGTGAAAAGCTCTGCGCTGATAGGCTACAGCATCAGAATCTGGCCCTTTCTGGGAAGTATATGTGGTGCACAAGAGAAATACACACAAATCTTAGACATCCATGTCCCCTGCTGACAAAGTCTTTCTGCAGATCATTGATCATTTTCCCAATCTGATCAGAAGCCTTAGTGTTTTTCCACTGTTCATTCTATGTATCTTGAAATTAGCAAAAGATATTATCCCCTCTTTCCAAAAACTGCCGAATTTGAAAAATTTGAAAAGTATATATACAGATTGGAGAGTTCATTCTGAAATATGTATGTATGTATGTATATCCACACACACATATGGAAATTGAGCTTGTGGCTTATGTTTGTTCATACTGATTTCCAATTTTGTTCATTAAAATAACTCAGCCTGTGTACCTAATCAGTAACATATGTAATATATCTTACGATATAATATGGCTCCTGTCTCTCCTGTTCAGAAAATGTCCATTAAGAACTTCTCTTTGTGTGCCTTCTTTAATCAAATTAGATCTACTAGATTTATTTTAAAGGACAGCAGAGGTATTTAGGTATCAGTGATATAATACATATTGTTTGAAGCTATTTATCTTTTGGAAAATTTTATCCCAAAGTAATTTCAGTTCCAGAGCAGGTTCCAAAAAGTATGAAATAAAAGCCCCAATATTACGAAGTAAATAAAGCATAAACTTTTTATTTAAAGCCTGTATAAAACAACTTTGTATTATAGACAGAAGAATATAGCCTGTTTTCTGATTTTAAAAGTAATGTGGATCTGACCACTTCAAGTTTATCACTTGATTAGATTTGCCTTGCTAAAAGAGAAGGAATTTTTGACATTGAATATGCCAGATGAGAACATAATCACTATTCAGATCACTTGTATTTAACAACTATATAATGGGTTACATGTCCATGCTGCTGTCATGGCTTTGGTATACAGAGAAGCAAGGTTGGAGGCTCCTCAGTTCTGTAGACCAGCAAAGTTCCATATTTTTCTCTATAGTCATCTTCAGGGCATCTAATCAGAGTTCTCATGCTTTATCTTAATTTTTCACACTGCCTTCCTTCACACTGCCTTGTCTACAATGGAGCTCCTGTGTAGATGTTTCAGATCCTTTCAAAGATTATAGAAAATGTTCACATGGGATCCATTGGAGTTGGGCAGCTAATAAATTCAAATAAATAAATTGATGGATAGACAGACAGACAGACCTAATATGTTTTCCTAGTACTGCTAAATAAACATTGCAGGGGAAAGATCAGTAATGGTTTACAAATTGACTGTCAGGGCAACTAATTTGCTTTTATTATTTGATTTAACAACATGTTTCATGTTATCAGATTAAGGTAAGTTGCTCTATTAACTGCAGCACTGAGAGATGCAGCAATAAAAATATAGGTGCAAGAAGATGCTTCCAGTTTGAACTTTATTCTGTTCAATTGATTCTGCTCAATTAAATCTTATGGGCGTCTTCGTCCATTTCTTCTCTTTTTTCTTCTAATACAAACATCCAGTAAGGAAAGACGGACAGAATGGGTGCACAGTATCTTAAATGGAGATGCTAAAAGTCCTTTATCTGTGAGCATCCAATGTTTCAACAGAAGGCAGTAAAATCCCATTCTTCTTCATTGCACAGATCTCTTGCAAATGGATAGATGGCTTATAAATCATAAGAATTTAACACCAAAGTAATCGACAATGAACATTCTATGCAGTTTTATTTTCCTGTAATAAATTATTACCAATAAACACAAGTGGAAAAAGTATTACAACAGAGAGCACAAAGTGAAAAACTGACAGCACTGAGGAAACTAAAGTTCTTTCAAATACAGATCATATGTTGTATCCTTAAAACATAGGAAAAATCAGGTCAGAGATGAAAACCACAATAGAGAGCAATTTTATTCTCAGCTCTTATATACCACATCAGGCATTATGAAGAAATGTTTCAGTTGTATTTTTTTTAATAAGAAAGAACTAAGATTAAATGCTAGCATGCACAGCTTCTTAATTTGAATTAATGGAAAATAAAATGAATAAGCATTATATTTGTATATTGAAAAATTATGTAGGTATAAGTTTCATTTATGAAAATTGTACTTTAAAGCCTAATTTTTGTTCTCTTGAATTCTCTTGCTTTTTATATAGTCAAGAGAGAGAGAGAGATTCACAAATGTGCATTAAAATGGAAGAATGCAAGGGTGAGCACTTTTTCATGGAATTAACTTTTTCTTTGAATTTTTGTTGTATAATGTGTGATTTGCTTTCTACAGATTTCCAAGAGATTTATTTATTTATTTAACAAATTTATATGGCTGCCCAACTCACACACAGTGACTCCAGGTGGCTTACAGAATAAAATCCCCAATACAAAAAACGCATCAACTCCCATCCCCTGCGGCGGCCAAAAACACAATCCTAATAGTTCACATATTTTCTTAAGTGCAGTTTAGTAAACGTGGCTGGTTAATGGTGCAGTTAGTCAGCCAAATATGAAGGGACTTATTCTAATGTAAAGATATGAAGGTTGGAGACAGGTCCTCCTGGAGAAAATCTATGTGGTTGCTAAGAGTTGATACCAGCTTAATGGCAGATAATCATTCTAAGATAATTCTTGTAGCCTTAATCTTGCTAATATATTAAGTACCTATCCTAAAACAATCTTCAATTTCTGCCTTTTATATACACATACATACACACATATATATATACACGCACACACTCATATACATGTGCACACACACACACATGCATACTTTGCTAATGCCCTGTACTAAAATAATCATGAGAAACTAACTATAGAATATGAACTGCACTTATGTGTGCATTGTTTTGTATGTACACTTTTGTATATACATATTATATATATTAAACTAGATTTTCATATGCATTATCTGAAGGTTATGATAGATGCTAAAGGCAAAATTACTTTTAAAAATGGGCATTTTGTTTTGTAATGATGACAGCTATAAATTGGAGATGATGAACCTGTTAGAGACCACTGAATTACATCTCCCACCAGTATCAAGACATACACTGGGAGCTGGTAATTCAGCATCTCTAAGATCATGGTTTTTGTATCACTGCTTATCAATATTGATTAGAATCCAATTCAATTTCCCATGGCTAACTGTCAGACTTTACACTAGCTCAGCAATAAATCCTAACTCTCCAGACACTTAACTCAATACTCAGGGACTTGCTTAAGTTCACAGAGATGAATGGCTAAATAAACTGCTTTATTATAGACAAAAGTTATATGTATGTAGTTCTGCACAAAGCAGAACACAAAAATCTACCTACCTACCTACCTACCTACCTACCTACCTATCATCCATTCATCCACACGCCCACCTACCCACCCACCCATTTAAATTTTAGGCCTTTTCATCTGGCCTTTTAATGTCAATGTAACTTTGGCTATTCTTTGTCTGGCCTTGTGACCGGAGGGCCATCTGCTTAGTATTTACCTAACAGTTCTGCCTGGTCAGAGAACTGTGGGTTGTCAGTCTAATCTCATTTATTTTAGTGGATTTAGCCATCCACAATTCAGTTTCATAGCAAGATACACAAAGAACACAACAAATATTTTGAATGGTACACTTTTCAAATAGTATTATATATTTTTAAATGTAATATTTGTGATAATCTTACATCTTAGTGGACCTTCATCACTTTGTGACCTGAGCTTAAATGTGAAGGCCAATTCCCCATCTCCATTCTTCAATGCTGAAAATCAAAATGTGGAAAATATTCATACCTAATAATATGTCTAATACAGAAATACATGTAATAGAATATGAGCCTAAACATTCATGTACGGCTATACTTTTGGTGAATACTGGCCTATGTTTCCTTTATTTATTATAATTTTATAGTGACCTCCTAAAATATTTCTGAGAACCAGTACTAGAAACAGCCATAACTCCTTGTAGCTACTAGCAAGTAATGTTCAGGTTGTGCTTGAGAAAAGCATCTGGGTGTAATATGCTTCTCAGAAGAAGGGGTCTGCACTCTGCAACATAGCAAACATGTTAAATTCATCTGCTTGAAAATAGGAAGGATATGTCTATCTGTCTTATCGATTGTCTACACATGCATGAAAAGAGGATCTTGTTGAACATCAATGAAAATGTAGTTGCAATCTGTATCTAATAGAAATAAAAATATTAGATAGATCACTCTGTTTTTAGTCTACATATATTCATATGAATTCTGTGTTGGTGTTATCCAATGTCCAGATTGACCTGAAGGCTTTTTTCACATGTAAATGTATAAATAAATATGCATTTTAGAGCATATATTCTTATAAAATGTACTTTTCTTAATGTATTTTCTCTCAGAACATTTATTGTTTAAGCATATTTTGATATGCATTGTGAGCCAAACATTGCTCCAGAACATACAAGAGCAGGTGGATAATTATGCCTTGATTCAAGACTGCTTATCAAGCCAATTATTAATTGGAAAGATTTAATTCCTCAAGAATTTTTAGAAAACAGGACCAGTTTTGTATGCTAACAATGAATGACTGATGAAGGAGACTGTGTTTCAGATTATGTTTTTTTATTATTTTATTCATTTATCATGCATTTTAACTAAAAATAGAGTTTAAACTAGCTGAAGTAATATAATAAACCTTACAATTAATCAAAAAAAAGTGCATCAAGTAAAAAAAAATAAAAATAAAAAACCCCACAGCATCCAACTGTGTTACAACAGATTTTAGAAGCAAGGCAATTTTAACATCAGTACTTGTCTGGCTCATTTATTTACTGACACTAGCTATATATAATAGCCATCCCCATCTACTTTTTCTTTACATTATAGACAGAGCTTATGTTCCTACCAAATATCCCTTTTATAAAGGCAGTAGAAGGAGAACATTTTCTCCCAAACTTTTTAAGATCTAGGCAGCCTTATATGAGATAAATTAGCCATTCAAAACTAGAATTGGGGTGCCTTAGCCTGGGTCAGTGTATCAGGGGAATCACATATTTTGTATCATTGGCCACAATCAATATTCTGGCTACAGAATTTTGGCCCAAATTAAGTTTTTAAAACTTTTCAAAGGCAGCTGTACATGTAGAGTTACAGTAATTGAAGTAGGACAACTCTGCGGAATAAAAATGAAGGCTTTTTTTTTTTAATAAGAGGTTCTGTGCTAGTTGTCCTATTTATCTGTGGCATTTCTTTGCATGTTTGGAGGATACTTAGAAAGACAACATCTGTTTCGTATTCAGAGAAACATGTCATTTATTAATGGCAGTAAGATTAGGAGTAAAGCTCAGAACTTTCATTCAGTTAACAATTAGCATTTCACCTATGGATTTCTCCTGACTTACTTTCTTTCCTTAATATAATAAAAATTACTACTTAAGAAAATTGCCTATTTAATTCTTAACTATAATTGCATTTAACTAGTGCTAGTGGTCCAGGGTCTCTGAAAGTTTGCTTTTCTCTTGAGAAGAATGGTCTGCAACCATCTGAAAGATACAATGTTGTATGTTTTCCTATGTGTGAGGCATGAAGATATTTATATATTCTTTGAAGGTTGACTCATTTGCAAACTGGAAAAAGTGCTACCAGGTTCCTTCTGATAACTTGCTGTGGGAAAACCATGCATGTGTCTGTACTTTCTAATAATTTTTAAAAGAAATCAGGCACAGCTGATGTAGGTGAAATTACTTAGCCATCGTTAATTTTTCTGACTTATACAACAGCTAGCTGTTTCAAATATCATGTTTATGACTGACGTGGTGTAGGCCTTCAAAGTTGGTATCTAGCAGCCTTACTCAAGTCTGCTTTAGAAGAGGAAACATTGCTAATTACTGAGCACTTCATCTCTGTATTTCTGTTTAATACATTTAGTGCTGAAAAGGGAAGGTGGGCAAACTGCTAACAGGAAGGGATCAGATCACCAAAGAGAATGGTTACCGCATCATTCAGTTTAATCCAAATTGGGAACATGACAATATTGAATGTTGCTGAGAGGTGTTGGAACAAGATATAGAAATAAGTTCTGAAGTATGAGATCGTGTTGCCTTAGCTTTAGGCAGGCTCGCATGGTGGTGGAGGTTGTACTGAGCCAAAAAGCAGGCAAGGATCAGCCTGATTCTGCGTCATAGTCTGTCAACAGCTGTAGATTGGCCATTTCAAAAGACGCAGGGATTTACTGGAAGCTGCTCATAGGAGAAAGCAGCTTTTCTAATTTCCCTTTGCCCTGGACTCCCCTCCATGCTGTCCAGAAAGTCCCCATGCAGTCCTCCAGAGAAGCATTTCAGGACACACAACACGCAACTGGAGGGGAAGAACGAATAAATAAAGGGAGCCTTTCTATCCTTTTCTTCCAGCGTGAGTGGAACTACTACAAAAGCAATTGTTTTCTATGGCACTAACTATGGGATGTATCTCATAGATGATGTTATAGAAAATAACGATAATTATTCAGTAATAACAGTATGCCTATATGGCAGTCATATAGCAGGAGTTAAGTTTTGTTGTCTGCGAATTACAAGTTCTCCATTATTTCTACAACTACTACTGCTTCAACTATGACAATTCACTCCAACACCCTGTTACAAGGCAACCCTTTCTTTGCTTTGTTAGGATGAGTATTTCTACTTACCATTGGATATGAAAATGAAGATTGCTTGGGATAGCCAGACGGATTTGTTTATTCTTGAGAGAGATTTTTTTTCTCTTTGTTGCTTTGTGGTAATTATGTTTGCACTTTGTTGATCACCAGTTCTGTATTATTACAATGGAAGGTGACAATTTGATTGTCATCAGTTGCAGAAACAAGTAATTTTATATTCAGCAAGGTGTCAGGTAACACTACCTCGCAGTACTGAGAGCTCTTGGCAATGTGGTTTGGCACCTATACTTAACTGCTTTGATGCTTGTGTAACCTTTGCTGAATCAGAAATACTGTGCCCGCTAGAAATGTTTTAGACTTGCATGATGGGGTTTAAATTAAACCAATAATCTACGACTACATTGCAGCAACTATTGTTTCATTTTAAAGGAAGGTACTAATTTCATGGTTTACTATGAAATGATTATAGGTGAGCTTGAAATTGATACTTTATTCACTTATCTTGAAGAAAATGTTTTGCTGAAATGGAAAGTTCAGGTTTGGAAATCCATATCGAGTTACTGCATAAGAAAATTGCTTTGCTAGGAAAGCAGGGCTGCTGTTGCTGCACATTATTTTGATCACTTATAAGGAATCTTTGTATGATGCAATCTGTCTTCTGCTAGTCCTAGAATCAGAGACAACACATGAAAGAATGTCATGTTTACCGGTTTAAAACAAGATGAATTTCAAATGCTTTTCACAGCTTCACATCATTGTAGGATCCTTTTATGTTCTGTGAAAAAAATAATTCTGTTTTGAAGAGTCACACTATTAAAATGTAGTTATCCAAAGGTCTTGGGATTCCCAAAATAATTTCTGTAGAACAGCTAAGATAACTGATGATTTATAACAAATATAATTGCTAGAAAATGTTTAACTGTGACCTCTCTCTTTATTGATAATGGGTTACATTTATTTTTTATTTTATGTTCTATTAATTGGGGCAAAGCAACGAGTAGAAGCAGTGCAAAGCCTATGGATGAATCTGTTGCTACTGCCCATACTATTGTTCCTGTTTACGAAAATTCTTGTCCAAGACTGCAATTTTCTTTTCTTTCTTATTTTTATGACAGCGAGAAATCAGATACGCAGAGAACACATGGCAGAATCATACGACTTTCATTGCAGGCATCGCAGAGAAGCTAATGTTAAACAGAGGTAGTTTACATGATGTAACATTATCAGGAGAAACAATTCACGAGTCAAAGCATTCCAAAGCTTATGAGCTGCAGTCCAAAGAACAAGCTTAAGCTATATAAATAAAGCAACAGTGATATTATCAGCTAGATACAAACTGTAGAAATTAATTTTCAAGACTTCTAAGTTGTCTGCTCATGGATTTTTTGGTCTTCAACACATTGTGCGTTGCATTCCAATCTCTGAATTTTCCCATTTTCTTCATTTGTGCGAACATATACGTATACGTATACATGTTTTACCTGTTTCTTTCATCAGTTCTTACTAACCCAAAAATGCCCTCCCTTTTTGCTGCTCAGACGGGCTCTTCCTTGTAACTCAGTAAAATGGCCTTCTTTAGCTAGCATTGTGGCAGTGAAGGAAAGATACATGAAGGCGTCTGAAGTGGTGTCTGAACGGTGCAGAAATACTTTCTGAAGTGTCAACATTAGCAAAGATTGTGAGTGCCATTTGGTCTTCATTTGAGACAAGAAAATGCCTTGACCCAGCACTGACACTTTTCATGAGTGCTAGTGATAGCAATAAGAGAGAAGCACATTATCTCTTAATAAAAATAGCAAAATAGCTTAGTTCTGAAAGCAATCCTTAAGTTCAGCCCATCATTTTTTATTTTTTTATTTTTTTTTAGCCTGGATCAGCAATTTAGCAGATTACCAAGATTTGCCCTAGGAAGTTCGCAAACATTGACTCCATCACCTCTTTTCATTCACAATGATCTGATTCTCTGAGATTTTCAGTTTTCAGCCTCACTGCCTACATAGGCCTTCTGATTGCACAAGCTCCCTGCCTACCCAGCCTCACTGTCTTCTTACCAGGATATATGATCAATCTGTAGGTTCACTGGATATTTTCCATTGCCAAAATGCCATCTTATTTTCCTCCCAACAGCCTTGTTAATGTTGTGTTTTTTACTCTTCCTCCTCAGTTCATAGAAAGGGAATTGGGAAGTGGGAATTTTCTGTGACAGTAGTGTTGGGAGGAGATTACTTACACAAGCAAGCAATACATTTCTGGAATCATCTGGTCAGATGATTTTACCATGGACAGACAACCTAGTTATCTTCAAATGTTTTGTAGTATGAGTTTTATAAATCCTGCCAGCAGTCATTATGATCACTCTCATGAGTATGGGAATTTTCATTCAAAACATTAGTGGGTTTCTCTCATACCCATTTTTAGCCCCAGTTATGTAATGACTAACTAGGAAATGTCTCCTCAGCCACTGAAACATAAAGGTAAACATGTATGTGAATGATTGTATGCATTATTTTGATATAGACTCACGAAGTTATTTAATAGTCGATGTTGTGTAGTATTTATTGTGTAATTCCTGTCAGGTTCTAATATGGAATAGTTTGCCCCATATTTTCAGCATTTATTTATTAATAGTTTTATTTATTTAAATACATAGCATGCATGCACTGATTTAGTTGAGGGGTTCGTCTGAGGTTTGTAATCTTTTTTGCCTGCTTCTACTGAGTTTTGCTGCCATTAGAGACATTACAGTTTTAATTTTTTGATTTTAAATTTGTAAGATAGCTTGTATGATGGAAAGGAGAGGTAAAACCTCAAATAAATTACTAAAATATATAATTAGGAGTTAGGATCTGAATGCTGGAATGTATATAATACTGCTTTATTATTTTCTCATGTTTTTATGTATCTTTTGTCCAGAAAGATTAAAATGAAAGTTCTAATTAATGGTTATTGGTAGTTCTTTTTATGATGTCTAATTCTTATAGGCCTCAGTGAATATATATGAGCATTTTATCATGAAGTTTTGTTTTGTTTTTAAGAAACACAGCTCAATATGGAGATGCCAGTGGGCATTGTACAAACAGCTGCACAACACATTCTTACTGTAGTTTCCATTCAGGAATTGTGTCACAATGCAAATCTCACTGTTGATTACTCCTATACTGTCTCATTCCTGTCATGTATGTCCCTTGTAATTGGATATTATGCATTATTATTTTAGGAAGTAACTGTTTGTTCTTAAATGTCAGATGGATTACAGCATTACTTCAACAATTAATTATGTGTCTGAATTATGGCTACAGAACATGTTTGGCAGGGACATTACTCCAAATAATCTGGCACTGAGATTAAGATTCGATTCCCCCCATTCTAATTAAGTCATGTTTTCTGGAAATTGGTATTCTTCTGTGGTGCAGGTGTAGTAAATCATTTCTATGATTGATTTGTGGAGCTGTTTTTGGAGAAAAATGAGTGCTGATTCATTGAAAGAAATGAAGCTACACCCGTTGGTAATAACTGTGGCCTAAATCTATACATGGAGCAGAAGTGTAGACTACTGTATCATTCAGTCTGCAGGTGCTCAAAACACAGTTTTGAATGATGGATATCATAATCTTCCTTTTGTTGTGAAGTAGCAAAATAAAACAGCAAAGAATAGAGCTGGATTTTAAAAAATCTCTATCCATGGTGGTTTGGTTTTGTTTTTGCTCTGATTTTTGTTACAGGAGAAAGGGAAGCATTAGAACAGCAAGAATCTATCTGCTCCTTGAAGTGTAGCACGATGGAGATTGAAATCAGACCCGGATTCAAGATCGATGCTTTAAAGTTTACATATGCCACAAATTGTATTATTACATATTAGATAGATTTAGGCTGCAATACTATTCACAATACCTGAGCATGCTCCATTAAATGGGATAGGCATATGCTAGATTACACTGTCAACATATAAGATTGCGCTCTTAAGATATTGTAAGGTATCTTAGAAGAAAAATATGGTTGGTAGTA
The DNA here is from genome assembly GCA_030867105.1 of Liasis olivaceus. Classification (NCBI taxonomy): domain Eukaryota; kingdom Metazoa; phylum Chordata; class Lepidosauria; order Squamata; family Pythonidae; genus Liasis; species Liasis olivaceus. The sequence continues at coordinate 95,275,025 of CM061349.1, read as the reverse complement.
GTATCAGTATCAAATTCTGTTCTTTCAAGAGGGAATCATATGAGTTAAAAGAAGACAAAAGCTCTTGGTTAGAATGTAAATGAGGAGCAGTAATCAAAAGATTAAGACCTGAGATCTGAACTGGAACAAGATTACCAAAAGGGAAAACAAACTGAATCACTACTGAAGAAATATGAAATGTTTATCAAGTCATCCAAGATATATTGTAGGGCAAAGAAATGGACAGGCTATCATTCTGTATTAGTATGCTTCCTTGGGTTTGTATCTTCCAGCCTTTTGGGGTGAGAACACTAGACTGTGCCTTTGAAAACCCAGTTTTGAAGCCAAAAGATGTTGCATCTGTATTACTGAAAAGTGGTTCAGTTTCAAAAGAGACAGAAGTTTATAGAAAAGTACTGTTATTGTTAGAACCCAGTGCATCTATTACTTGCATTGCGAATTTTGTCTTATCTTTGGTTTCTGTTTAGCTGTAATGGATAAATGGATCCCTGAGTGGTACTGTACATAGATTACTTTCTCTTGAAATAATGTCAAGTGTTATCTAGGAATCCTAACCCTTGGAATCATAAGATATAGATAAAAACTTTCTATCCGCACGTGCTTCTCACAAAAGGATCGATATGCAGATTACTTTGGGGAAGTTTGTGATCTTTGCTTGAATCAGTGGCTTTTAGCAGAAATAGTCTACATGTAAAAAGCTTGTATTGATTAATTTTGGGAACATCTAAACAGTAAATATTTACATGAAGTTTTTGTTTAGTGGCGATAGACTCACAAAATTAAAATTACCTTTTGATGTGATGATGGTGGGACCTCTCAAAGTATCATGGCATGTGTTTATATACTGTAATACTGTAACATCTTTATATTTTTCAGTCCCTCTTCTAATTTTGTTGAATGTGTCTCCTTCAAAAGCCATTTAATGCAGTCACCGTGATTTCCTCCTATGCCTCTGCTATGCAATATGATGAAATGATTTTTTTTTAAAAGAAGGAGTATCAAACAAATTGGATGCTTCTCCTTTTATGACTGTACCACTATAGACACTTGTTCTAGGAAAGTGGAATTGGATCCATTTGATTGCATTTAAATTTTTCATGCTTCAGCAGTTTGTCTGGGAGCACACTAAAGAAAGAAAAACCCCACAAGTGAGAAGAGTTTAGAATAATAGAACTTGATTTTGTGCATTATAGCAGCACCATTTAGGCCGCTTTAGTTAGGTTGTGTCAGCACTTCCATTATAAATCCCTGTTTTCAGGGGTTATAAGTGGCAGAGATTCTGTCCTATTTTTTTTTTTTTAAACAGAAACTTCTGGAAAGTAACTGTCATTATAAATTTGTTACACACAAAAAATTAGTAGGTAAACCAAGCAGTAGCATAAAGTCAAAGCAGTTTTAGAAGATAATTGATTGGCTAAATAAATAAATAAAACTGAAATACTTCTTAAAATGCCATGAAATACCATGGGAACATGTAGATTATTGTAAACTGCTTTAGCAAGTTCTACCAATTCTAGTCCTTTTCTAATCATACCTAAAAATAGAATTTCTGTAAACCTTTTCTATACTATTTTACTATTTTATAAACTGCAGCCACCAAAGTGGCAATATAAAAGGAGTATATATATTATGGGAATAAACAGACTAGGGTGTGATTTTCAGTATGGCATAAGACGTAAGGGTTACATAATCCCACTCCTCTGATGCCAGCCCTCCTTTCTAATTGCAATGTCAGGCTGCCCTCCAATATACATACTTACTGGGGATAAGCCCCATTATGCTCAGTAGGACTTAGTTCCAAGTGAATGTGTTTAAGGGCTGTGCTTTGCTAAGCAAGTAGCGTGAATCTCCTCCATAGAGCATTGGGAACTCTTCCCAGTCTCTAATTTCTGTTTCTGTGTTTCATTCTCTGTGGAGAGTGAGAAACGTTTCTGCAGAAAGTGTGGCAAGAGAAGTAGTAGTATCAATCTGAGGTTTTTTGTTTTTTTTTTAACACCAAATAATAAGCAAATGCATTCTTCAAGTCAGGCATGGGCACCATCTTTAGAGATCAGTAATTGAGGCCATGAGATCTTAAGAGAATCCATATACCCAAAGAACTGGGTGCATTGCGCTCATTGTATTTTAAATTACAAAAGAGTCTGTTATATCTTAAGTACTGCAGCATAATGTTTTTGTCTGGATTATCCACTAAAATAGATATAGCAGCAACAGCAATATTAGATTATTATTTACTATGGTAGCAATAACTACTATTATTTTGTATCCCACCTTTCATCTCATCATGAAAGGTAAATCGTATGTGCTTTAAAAGTGAAAAAGAAAGGTAAAACAGAACAAATTGGAAGTAGACTTGCACTTTAATAAAAAGCTAAGGTAACTATTTTTTGGATAACCTTTGCGAGTATGCGTGGGAATGGAGTAAAAACACAACTGCTCATCTATCCATCACTGAATTTAGAGTCTGAATCTACCACTGAACTGCAGTTAAATTACCTTTATTTGTGGAATGGGGTGGTTTTTGCCGTTTTGTGACATTGAAGGTTATGAGCAAAGAAACTGAAATAGTTTTATGGTGTTCAGGATCTAGTGCTTTGTAAGTTTTTAAAGAGAACAGGTATGAAAGTATATTCTGTAAACATACCTGGGTAATAGCAAGCCCAGTTGTAATACAATTGTTTTTTTCTTGTTAAAGTTAAAGGAATGTCACATTCTATAAGCTATGTTTATCTTGTCTTTAACACTTCTCCGGTGATATGAACATTGGGGATTCTGTGTATGAACAAATAAAAAATGGCAGAAGGAAGGAACGAAAGATGGATGGACGATAGCTATATCCACTGTTTTGGTTTTTTGACAGAATAGCTTTTTCCCCCCCCCTGGAATGGTCACTTGAGGAATTACCCGAAGCCTGTTTATGAAACTGAGGTGAAGTCTTTCCAGGCTAATTATATTCAGCATGTAATTTCTAAACTTCACTCTGAATTTTGATTTTCAATTAACATTCCCAATTTGAAGATAATTTTCTATTTAATATAATTGCAGGAAATAATTTATTGGCTGATTAGGACTGAGGGTCCGGCCTTTCGTAAGAAAACACTGCCTAACAAACCAGCCTTTAAAAATCATCTCAGAGCTTTAGACAGATTTAACCTATTTTTGCAGCTGCACAGTTGCATATAATTAGGTTTGTGCACTGTTATTCATTGGTGCAGTTTGTAGTTGGAATTATTCTTATGAGACATTTTCATTTCTGGGGTTGTGTCATGATTAATTGAAACTGAAAAAAGCAGCCAAAATGTATTCCTTCTGGAAGAAGTCGGTCCTCTTTGTAATTGGAAGATGCCTGCATCGGCTCAAGTGAATAGAACCATCTTCCAAAGAACTGTTTTAAAGGCACCTTTGTGTTAAACTTCTGACACTATATTCAGAATTTCAGTGTGCAGAATAATGTGTGGGTATAGTCTGGTTATCTATTGTCTTTAAAATAAAGTATTCTGTCCTGCACCCTGATTCTAAATATTTGTTCTGGCTTATCTCTGTGCGATACCTAAATTGCAATTAGACCGTGCTCTTATTTGACAACAATTATTGTGGTTTTTTGTTTTGAAATGTACAAAATGTTCAGGAATCGGCTTGTTGTTTATACTATAAGTCACTTTTAATGTAGCTTCTTAGATAATACTTATATCTAACTAATTCTCATGGTAGAGATGACAATCAAACATCGTTATAATTATTTATAAGGTTGTTTTTTTTTTGCTTTACATCAACACTTTTATATATTGCATTGTTCAAGAAATCTATAATGCCTTTATTTAGAAATAAATAATAATATTAGCTGAATCATTATTATTATTATTTCACTGTAGGACACTAAATCTGAGTCTTCTCATTAATAGTGAGAAATTTAACATTAGCTGTTAAATCCTATGTGAAACTTGGTCTGCTACATTAAAACCTACTGTTTAAATTGGAATTAACTTAATTATTATTATTTTTTTACACTTGATATTTCCTTCACTGTAATATTCATGAAAGCATGTGTTAGATTTGTAAATTTAACTGTTACTCTCAGATTTCCAGGCTCCTTAATCAGTAATTATTTGTCTATAGAAACAGTACTACTGAGTTAATGATTTGCTAATTTGGAAAATGCTCATGTGGTTTCCCTTGTTAACTGATTTGCGCGTTTTAAAGGAAATTGTATGAAATCAATTATTATTAAAGAGTAATTAAGGTGGAGACCTCATTCTAGAGTTGTTGAAACAGTTTTAGTAAAAATGATAATCTTGAGATTTTAGAAAATTTGGAATCTCTATAACATTTCAATTTTTACTGAAATAATTTATATTTGATTAACATTATACTGATTCTATTCTGGTGGAAAAGACTTTAAAGGTTAATACCAAAAAACTATATATATAATGGAGATATTAGCAGAGCTTTTTAATATTTTTTTAAATTTAATTGTAGTCCACATTTTCTATGCCTTGTTTGAAAAAAAATAGAAAAAATAGAAAATAGAAAATAGAAAAAAAATTCTCACACCCCATTTAATTGTGAAAAACTACTCAAGTCACAAATCATTCAGTCAGATGCACCTACCATTATATCACTTTTCCACATTACTATTCCAGGACTTGGTCAACAGGAGTACCTTACTAGAAGCTGCCATTTTTTTTTGTCTCCAAATCCCCAGGATTTGGATAGACTTAACATAACTTCCAATTTTAGAGAAATATCCGGTCACAGAACAGGAAATTAAATAATGTATCTGTTTCCAAATTCTGTGTCAAAATAAGAAATAATCAAGGTCATGGCACAGATGTGATGAAGAGATTCTATAATACAAAGGCCCCAAAGTTATCCTGCCCTGAGCATACCCTTAATGTTGTCTAAAGCTGGTTTAAACGAACCCATCTTAATGGAGTGGGTACTCTGCCAGCTATGAGGGAAGCATGGTGGTGATTAACATTATGTACATTAGAAATATAACTTTTTGATATAACAGAGAATTGAACATAGATATTAGTTCATGGACTATTTTCCAATTTATTGGCATTTGTAATAAAATAACAGGAAAAACTATTTCAGGCTCTTAAAGTCAGTCTTGTATGTGTTTTATTTTTAATGTTTTATTCCTTTTACACATTTATATATTGCTTTTTTGATCTGCTGTACACTACCATAGCAATGTTTGTTGACAGGAGGCACAAAATTATTTTTAATAAAAATAAATGAACTGCATTACATTCAGTATGTCAAAATGAATATGGATCGTTTGAAATGATAAGTAATTATAAACAACTTTCCTTTGGTCCTATCCTTCTATTACCGATCCTTGAGATAGGAGGAAAATAGGTTGGTATTAAATGTGCTTCCTGCATGAGCTATCTTTACTGCATCTTGGCAACAGGGATGGTATTGTGCTGCTTGCATACTGTAATGTGGAATTGTTTCAGAGCAACTACTGGTAGAATCCCTACCACCCTTTTCATTCGTACCTAGCAGCATTTACCAACAGGAAACCATACAGCCAGCTCAGGGATGTCCACAGGATATGGTAAAAAACATCAAGATGGCAGCCATGGCAATGCTCCTGAAATTCCACCTGATTTTTTTAATGTGCAATATACATAAAAAAACAGGTGAAGTTTCAATCACACTATCATGGCCACCATCTTGACGTTTTTTTACCATACCCTCTGGATTGGGGGCAGGCTGGGAAATATTGTACTTAGAAAAAAGAGTTTTAATGAGTGGAAGTTACTGTGATGATTGGGTCATCATTTGAGGGGCAAAACCCTCTGTTTTATTTTTCCAAAATCAACATAAGACCAATGGCAAAATTTTTTATAGCTGTCTTAATCAAATTTGGAAACCTGCTGGAATTGCTGTCTCTCTTCTTCTAGGAGCTGGAAACCACTGTTGATATTCTGATGGATAGAACTTTAAAAAAAAAGTGATTTTCAGACTCTTGAAGAAAAGTACCACAATGAAAGTAAGCATTAAAAAAATTGGCTAGAATAGCCTGCTACAGATGCAGCAAAAGTCTGTCTGCCTACGTTCATTAGCTGATTCATATATTACAATTAATTTTCTTTTAGGAAGGAAATAATTATTCTTACCAATAAATAGCAATATGAATGATAGGAAGTTGTGCATGCAATTTTATGCTGATTGATAGAAATCTATAGAGGTTTTAATCTATGTATAGACGGGAATACTGACCACTTGGAAATCCTGAATTTGATCTTGCATGAGGTCAATATTCCCATTTCTCAATTCTCCTCTCTCCCTCCCCTGCAAAAGGAAATGGCTGTATGAGTGTGATGTCAACACAAATGGCCATGGAGGCACAGAGCTCAGTGACCAGATTGGGAGGGGGGGGAATCTGTAGTGGGCCAGTTGGAGCCCTAAACATTACTAACTTTGAAGGCTTCTCAGTGAACTGTGAATTGTCTGTTCCAGATGGGAAGTCTGGTACTTTATAAGATGGAAAAAAGCTATTTCCATGGCAGAGTACCTTAACCTGACTTCAGCCTCCCTCAGCAACAGGTTTGCTATAAAATGGAGGCTTTATTGTGATGATCTTCCCTCAGCAAGCTGTTAATTGGTCATCTTTGCACCATGACAAGCAGGCTGTAATTTGCATATTTCTTTGCTTCAGTATTTGTTAAGTTTGCAATCTTATCTTTCCATTTAATAAAAAGCATCTGTGTATTTCCTTTGCTTATTTTGTAGAAGAATGTCTTCCAAGCAGGCCACCTCTCCATTTGCATCTGATGGAGAGGGAACAACAACCCAGGACTTAGCATCACAGGAGCAGGAAGAAGGCAACAATGAAGAGCTTGTCACTTCCCATCTGCCTCTGCACACCATATTGCACAACAAACCTCACTCTGAAGAGCTACCAGCTCTAGTCACTACAATCCAACAAGACTCAGACTGGAACAGTGTTATCTCAACTCAGCATAGGATGGTATGTCCTGAAGGGGGGGGGGGGCACATTTAGAGGCATCGTTTAGGGTGGCTTTCCTTAACTATGATACTTGTTGAGATTGTACTGTGGGATGGCTTGACTATTATACTAAATTATAGTAGCTTCTGTTTATGGAAATGATCCCAATCTCTGCCAGATTCACATGGTCCACATTTTTTTCTTGAGATGGTTTGTGGTTAATCTTGGGTAAAGTTAATGAAAATAAGTTAGCTTCATGAACTGTTGTTTTGAATTTGGACAACATGTCAGTTTACAGCTTATCTAAAATGAAAGCAAGATCTTCTGATTTCCTCCTTTCCGCAGTATCAGAGTGCAATAATTCCTTAAATACTAAACTATGGTTAAGTTGTATGTTAGAATATAATGAGTAAGAAAGCAGCAAGCTTAACAGTTCTTCTTCTTCTTCTTTTTTTTTGATATAAATATACAGGTTTTCCCAAATAAAGCCATGATTAGTTTGCCTTCAAAAAGGAAATATTTTTAAGTATAGATGTTGCTATTTTCTTTTAACATAGTCACTGTTGATTAATTGATACAATTAACTGCTTTTTGCACAGCCAGGTATCTTATTGTTTTAACAGTGCCTTTTCTTCACGTTAGCAGTTATCTTGCCTCCAACTTTGGGATAATGTTTGGTATGATCCTTATGATCTACTTTTTGAAGGCCTTCAGCTGTGGTCGTATATTAGCACACTATATTAACATTGGAAAAATGCAGTACCTCACTCTAGATTGCTACTGTTTGAGAGCTTCTGATTTTAAGTTTGAAATTACTATGATTCCATTCCACACCATGTAGATAACAATGCTAAAGCTCTTTGTTGTCGTAGATGTACCTGTTTGGGAAACGGAGAAAAAGCAATAGGAAAATCTTTGAAATGGAAAAGTTCATGGAATCATAGGATAGGAAGGAATTGATTGCCATCTAATCTTTACTTTAAATCCTGAAGTGAGAGCACACCATCCCTCCCAAGACAGACTGTAGAATAGTATGTACCAGCAGAACATTCCTAACATTAGCCTAAAACTTTCTTATAATTTGAACCCATTTAAGTGATATAAAATGCAGAACATTTTAAAACGTAGTCACGGCTAATCTAGATTCTACAACAAGATATGTATTTTTGGTGAAGATGATTTTGACTTCTAAAGCAAATGTTGTACTATTTAACTATTTATATGGATAGCAAAATCAATTCTAGAAGTATCACTTTGAAATATGAGATACATGAAAATGTCCACTGTACACAGACATTATATTGTCTGTTTTAAAGAAATGTTGTAATTTACAAACTATGTAACTTGATTTTGACTTCAGATTTTACTTTCCATATCCAGGCATTTATTTTATCTATTAGTATAATAACTTGCAAGTGGGAAGAACCCTATTTTATTCTCTAAATATTTAAGGTTTTCATTTATAAGTGTGTGGTCACAGTATTTCTATGGAGTCAATATAGACATAAAGTAAAAGACAACTCTGTGGAATCTTAGTGTGGTGGGCAGACTGAAATTTTGCTGGAAAACTTGCCAGAAATTACAATGTCAAATAACTTGATTTATTGTGCTTTTCCAGTGAAAAAATAATGTGTATGTTTTTTTTAAAAAAATTGGTAGCCACAAAGTATATTGCTGACAGAGATCACATGTTGGATGTGTTTTTTCTCTCCTCCCCTTCTTTAAAATTTAGGCTCTTTTCTTTTCCCTCTCTCTGTTCTCTCTTCTAGCTGCTTCTTTTTGGAGGAATTAACTTCATTACAGGGCTGCTCACTTCAAAGGCTCTCAGATTTATGAGACTGAGTGCAATCATATACCCATTTACCAGAAGTCCGACTGAATTTAATGGGACTTAATTCCTATTAGAGATTTAAAGATTTTTACTGTGAATCTCACTTCTTTGGTCCTGCTTATTTTTTCTTGCTCTTCTTGAGGATAGAATAATTATGGGTTAGTTCTGTTGGTTTAGCACCTTACTACTGTCTTGCAAGCACAGTTTTAGATGTTAGCTGAGCATCTTCAGGTAGTGACCTCCAGTTGCCTGCCCACCTGTCAAGCATTTGTATTTAGAGATGCCTCTTCTTGCTGTAGTTCTGTCTGCTCCCTGCCTGCTTGCCTGCTTTTCTGTGCAATATCAGAACACTGAAGTTGGAGCCAGCACTCTCCTTCAGCTCAGTGCCTCTGAATTGCTTTAAATGTCTTGCTCCTTACTTGGTCCCTCCATGCAATCTCCAGAAAGGTCTCATCTACCTCTCTGATCCGGTGACATCAGGTGATGTCTGTAAGGCAGCAGTTACTTTCTGATGTCTTGCTTTTTTCTGCCCCATGTCTGGCCTTCTCTTATGCTAGGACTGGCTTGGATACTGAGGGAACCTTTTGCAGGGGTGACACATCATCTTTTTAATAAAAGATTTCTGGCCTTTTGTTAATGTGCATACTTTCCAAGAAGATGCAGATGTGATGATATTTCAGTAAAATGTATCCCCTCTCCATAGTCATGGAGCAATTCCAGAGAGGATTCCCAATTCTGCTATGCTCCCCTAAGGCACAAACTATTGCTCATACTATGTAATGACAGAAAAATGTGCCCCTAAATCCAGGTGTTAGAGGCTTATAGAGTTAATGAGATCAATCACTTATAAAGTAACTGCATTTTTATGTTCATTTAAAATGTAGAGTAAAAATCAGTTAAAAATACAAACAAAAGCAAACTCAAAAGGAGATAGTATAAGACATATCGATAGTTTATTCTGTGGTGCTCAAATCTATCTTTAAATATGCTCTGTTTCTATGGAAAAATTAAGCTTCATATCAACTCTCCCATTTTCAACAAGCTGAAATAGATACAAGTTATCCCATTATCAGATTTTTGAAACTAGTGCATCAACTTTGAGAGACTAAGCTGAAAATCATTACTGGCCTCTAAGGGGAGATCCAATAGGCTACACATGAATACTGAAGTAATTTCATCTAAGCAAGGACTGGGTATGACTATGTTTGATCCAATGGAGATCTGATCTTTTAAAAAAAATCATATCATATGAAGCTGTAAATTACAGTCAGTAGTACTCTATACTTCATGGAATAGCATTATAGCTTAAGTATTAACTATATTCCATCATGGTACATGTAGATCTTGGTTGAATCCAAGATAAGTGGCAGGCTGTTTATGACATTACTCTTTGCCAGAGAAGCTGAGAAAACCCCTTTGATCATTCTTGATTTTTTTTTTGTATGCGTGTGCCTCGGTTAGGGCAAGAAGCTTTGTGTTCACTCAGATCACCCACTGGCACACAGGCAGTTGTGTGTGCAGTGTTCTCACCTTATTTGATGGGTGTGTTTTGGAAAAAAACAGTTTTGCTTCTGTGTTCTTATGCATTAATACTTTGATATTGTGTGTGAAATTTTGACATGGCAGTTGGCAGAATATAACCACGAGGAATATTTCAGCCACTACTGATAGTGACAGTGACTGAAATGGGATCAGTGTAAGCTGTGAAGCCCATACAGCTGTTTTTTCAGGTTGAATATGAACGTGTCTATAGGAGAAAAGATTCCCATCTCTTGAGAAAGAAGCACTCATTCTTAAATTATAGACAGTGAAAACACTATAGAATTCCATTCAGAGGTCTGTGTGGCCCTTAAAGTACATAACCTTCTTTTGATGGGTGATTGAAGACGTTACATAAATAATAGGCTTTTTCTTTATGTATTTAATAATTTCCTCCATGTCTCATATTAAGAAATAAAGTATGGTGGCAATGGAATGTCTGTGGGAACCACACCAAAAGCTTGTGGGGTGGTGGTGATGGAGAGGGATAGAGGAGGTTTACTTCAGGATTAAATATTCCAAATAGATCAATAAATATGCCTATTTACAGTTGTGGCATGGGGTGATTTGCTCACCAAATGTTCGTAATATTTATTTATATTAATATAAATAATATATTATATTAATAATATTATCATCTTGGTAAAGATTAACTTTCATGTGATATGATGATATTCAGGAAGGACTACCAGTGTGAACCAGTGCTGCTAGGGATGGAAAAATATGTCACTTTCTTAATTTCTTCCATATATCATTTCTACCATATATCATCATTTTTTAGAAGTACATTTTAACATTTGTACATATTTCATACTTGTTCTCTTTATATACATTTTATATACATTTTTGGTGTCTGTATCTATGTACAATATGTGTTTGAATACATAATTTATTTTCTTTTATGGTGCTTTTTTGTATCTTTTTATCCATAATGCTGTAGATGCATTCTTCTATATATCATCCCCTGGTATATGGATTTTGGTATATATTTTTGGAGAATTGCATTGCAAAATTATATACTGATTTTTAAAGTGAAAATATGGTGGATTTGTATCAAGGGGCAAAGTTTCTTTTTTTTTCTAATTCCTAGTTGTTAAACTTAAATAAGAACTGAATTACTGAATAGTTTTTTAGGGCAATAGGATCAGAGTTTCAGGTGAGTTAATACTTTGAAAAGGAACAAAGCTTACATTTTGCCTCTACAATGAGCAAATGGCCTTGGTAATATGTCTGTACTTGCAGTTAACATCAGTTTTATTTGGGTTAAACCAAAACACATCTTAAAAAGCCAGAAGGCATAGTCTTCTGTGAATTAGTAAAGATCATCCCTGGTTTGTAAAAATTACTGTTCAGGTGCATAATCTGATATTAAGCATATTAAGTATAATACTTGAGACACTTCAATTAATTAATTAAAATATTTTATCTTTCTCTTCCATGAAATTAACAACTCATATATATTTAAGCACTATACATCAATTTTAATGTGTTTAAAGCATATATACCATCAGTTACAGGTAAGAAATCATTATTTAGTGCCAGTTCCTGAACAGATGAGGTCATTAATATTAAGAACAAGATGAGTTCTATTGCTTAACATTTCTGTTGATCTTTTAGAGGTTCTGTAGCTTCTGGGAATGGAGCTATTGGACTTGCTGAAGTTGGTGCTGAGCATTAGAGATGCTACACTGCTAACATGAGTAAATCATTCATGTGAATAGTTACATATTGGGGTCAATTAATGACTTATCAGTTGAAGTTACCTAATGCAGTTATGCAAGATTTAACAACAACAAGAAATATTTTAAAAAACCCTTAATTTCCAGCATTCTGAATAGGCAGCACTACCTGACTTACAAGGCAGTAGTAACATAATATATTAAATGCCCTGTATATTTAACTTATATATATCACTAAATCCAGTGCAGAGATGAAAATTGTTTTCAAACTTTCAAAAATTGTTTTTCACTGAGTACTTTGTGTGTTCTGAATACCTGAAAGCCAAAATATTTTGTTTTCACTCCCGCTGTATAGTATTTCCCAGCTGTGTACTTATATGATGTAATAAAGGGAGTTAACAAATGGGAGGTGCATTTGGAAATTCCTTTTGCATTCACTCTTCATTTGATAGATTCAGCAACATGCAACAATTGCTATATTAGGCCTGGAGTGGCTTCCACTTGAGTATCTCATCATCCTTCTCATAGATTTACAGTAGAAAAAGCCTTAACAATTGGAGAAGGAAAATCCTCACTGCACGTTAGAAGTGATAAGATTTGATACTCCTGTCTCTGAAAAATATGGAGCAAGAACATTTTAAATGATAAATGCTTAGAAATAGAATTAAAGAGTTTGGAGCATTTATTGCAGAAAGGTTAGTGGCAAAAGCAAAAACAATAGAGTAGAATAATAGCATGTGTACATGATTCTGTTTGGATCTAGACTTGGTGATCTGGAGAAGAGTATCTTTATGTCAGATTCAGAGTCCCGCTTTTCAGTTCAGAGCCTGTATTCAAATCTGTCTTCCTTTGTCAGTGAAAATCAACAAATGACTATTTTTTTTGTATGTACACAAATAGATGAAATTTTGAATAATTATACACTATGAGATAATGATTTCTCTAGAGTCATATGAAGATAAATAACTCGAAGCTTTTTGTGTGTGTGAAGTTTTAAATTATGTTCAGAACAGTTGCTGCCTTATTTTGCATCCCACAGTCTTATGAATAGGTTGGTAGCAGACTATGCTGACTGCTACTGGCCAACCAACTTGCATAAAAACTGGCCACAGGATGATTTTTAAAATATTTATGAATACATTAGTTGCCTGCAAAATAAAGCACAACCCACTGCACATGGTCTTATCCACTCACATGAACTCTAATTTCCTTATAGCAAAGAATTAAAACAAAACCTGGCTACCAATCCTGAAAAATACAGCCTGCAAAAGGTCAATGAACTCAGCTCAACCACCAGGATGCATGAACAATTCACATAATGAACATGCTAATCACCCTCAGCAGCCACTTGTTAACAACTCAACACAAAACCCCCTGCCTAACCCCCAGGAAGATACACACACATGCTGATCACCAAAATGGCAGCCACTCGTTAACCCACAACCCCCCCCCCCCCCCCGCAGGCACCCTCGCTGATCTCTATAAATACCCACAAAAGGGTCACATCATCCTGGGCACAGAGAGAACCACTCCTGTCCTCTGAAGATGCCGGTCACAGATGCTGGCGAAACATTAGGAACCAAAACTTCCATAACATGGCCACACAGCCTGGAAGACCCACATCAGCCATTGTATTCCGGCCATGAAAGCCTTCGACAATACATTCGACAATACAATTAAAACAAAGCTAAACAAAATGGTGATTACTCACAGCAGGCTGGAAAGCTTGCATCTATGACTAGTTGTCTTCTTCTGTGGCTATGGGCTTAGATATTGCTTTTCTCCCAATTCTCTACATGCTCTTCCCCTCCTCATCACTCCTCCCACCCATGTTAATAATACTGAGGTCAGGACTGGTTCCTGCTGCTAAAAAAAGTTTGAAAAAAGGAACCACCAAACAGCAGTACAAAGGACCCTAAGCTGATAAGATATAAGGTGTACTACCAGCTGCATAATAGGATTGCATAATTGAGACTTTTTCTATTCTTTTCTCTGTTAAAAGAGATGCAGCTACATGTACTCAGCATAATAAACAAAATTTCCAACTGGGGTCATGCTTCAACCACATACTGTTGTTGACAGTAGGGCAACAGTGGACCACTTCATGAATGTGATAGTAACACTAAATAATATATAGAAGCCACATACTGTTTTATTTATTAGATTCATATCCTTCCTTTGTAGAGGAGCTCTGGGTGGTATACATACTACTCCCTCTTCTTGTTTGTCCCCACCACAGCAACTCTGTGAGGTAGGTTGGGCTGAAAGAAAGCAACTGGCTTTCCCAAAATCACCCAGTGAGCTTCTTTGGCTGAGGGTGGACTAGAACCTGGGTCTCCCCACTCCAAGTCCAACACCTTAACCATTACACCACCCCATTGGCTCTCTTTCTAAAAATGTGTTGGCACTTCAAGCCATGTTCTGAGCTTCCCTCAAGCTAAGTATGAGATCTATATTTGTAAAGTGATATCTGACAGTGTGCTTTCATCTGAAAAGCAGTTTACCAGGTATTGCTCATATACAGTATCCACAGAAAATAGTATATCTGTCTTCTTTGCAAATGAATACCTGTACGGAATTCAACTGCTTTTGCTTCAGAGTTTACATGGATAGGATCCTTCAGTAACGCTGAAATCCTGTGCCCGCTTACCTGGAATTGTTCCTTGTAGAACCCAAAAGGGCTACAGGTTCTGCAGTGCAACACTGAGCTCTGCCATACTACAATCCATTCAATTCAAGAAGCACATCCATAGCACTGTAAAACCAATGTACTTTTATTCCAAATTGTCCTAATGCCTACAGCCTTCCAAAGGTATGGCTGCCAACTCCTACTTTAATATGCTAAGTTGGCACTGGGCTCCCTCTTTGAATCAGAATGCCAAGAAAAAGATGGCATATGGGGAAGGGAAGGGGGGTCAATGGCTAGCCAATACAGCACAGGGAAATGAAAAAAATGGTTCTCTAAGGTGCTGAGGAAGCAGTCTTTTGAAGTTGAAATACACCAGTGGCGGCTTGCTGTCACTGTCAGGTGAATACTGGGGCACATCCAGGAATGGATGTGTAATATAATTGCCACATGGTAGGATTGCTTAACAACAGGTAATGGCTTTGTACCTCCTTTCCAAAGAAATGGTTTGCCAAGTCTAAAATGTGTTATCATATATCATGTGCCTATGACCTGTGAAGTGGAAGTATCTTGAACAGATTCAAAATGTTTTCCCCAAAACTTTCCCTGGAAATCAGGTCTTGGGGGAAAAAAAAAATACTTGCAACATGAGGATGTGGCTTCGAGGAAGGCTGAAACACTGAGATTTGTTTTCCTTTAAAACGTAATCATTGATTATGGGCCTTCAGCTTTATCTAGATTATGGCATACTTTTGGCTGTTTAAGCTTCTGTGGATATCAGGCTTTGGAAGCAGCCTTTCATTCCCACTGCAGCAGATTTTCAGTGTGTTTTGAGAGTAGCAGCATTTATATGCTGTAAATTGTTTGGTTTCTTTCCTACTCTGGTTGAGAAGGAATCAGGTATGCATGCTGATTAACACACTCCAGTCATTAACATATGATTATGTGGGCTGCATATTGAGCACCTGCCAAGGATGTAATCCAGTACTTTGCTACATCTGTGCAAGACTTTATACATTTTCTTTTGTACTTTGACAGCTCAAGGAGGAAAAATGGGCTTTGTGTCTGTTTCAAAGAATAAAGCTGTGTATGTAGAGTGCTTTTGTTGAGTTAGGAAAATAAGCCATGGACATCAGTTACTGAGGTTATTAAAAAGAAAAAAAAATGTTTCGTAGCCTTGAAACATGACTCTTTCAGCAAATTGTATCACTAACATAAACATACGGGTTACGACATTTCTCCATGTTTACAAGGATTATCTTTTCTCAGATTTGGCAAAGGGATTCCTTATTTGTAACATTTGTATGAGATACCCTTATGTCCATAACTTTTTATGTGATGCTTACAAATGGTTTAGTAGTGTTTCGCACACAAGAACCCAAGGGTTATATCGCTTTCCCCTGATGTTCCACTACAGACACTGCTAAACAGGCACAGAAGCTATGTAAATATAAACCCTATAGGATTTCTAATATTGGGTGTTAGCGGCTGAAGGTATCCAACTTTTTGCTATTTACAGTCAAACACTAATGGTGTTTACACTGTAGTATAGTAGTATGTGAGCAAGGTTCTCTTGTTGCTCTTGTTACACATTTCTAGTGTCCTGTTAATCATCTATCTATCTATCTATCTATCTAATCCAATTTCCTTTCCTTCTCTTCAGAATGTTAGTTTTTGTTTGAAGGAGAACTTTAGAAGCTTACAGCCATTTATAACATTTGAATTTATTTCCCAGTATGTGAGTTAAATATGTAGAAACACAGATTGAGCACTCCAGACAGACACCAAAATCCATTACTCCACATCAGAACTCCAAAGAGGGAACCTTCTGTCCCACCATTAACAACTTTTGAGAGACTCCAAAGTTCAGTTGCTTGCTTTTTTCCCTCAGGATATCACTCAAACATTGCAGTTTCCTCCTTTGTTCCTTTTCACATTGCCACATTGAAAACTGGCTTCTTATTGCTTTAAGGCAATTCCAAAATGAGAGTTCTATTCACAGAATCCTGATAGGAGACCTTTACAATAAAGATAGATACACATAGTGTCATTATGACGTGACTCTTAATTTAAAGTAAATGTAGTTTCCAGTATTCTATAGAAATGTCACAAAAAGCATAGTGACGTGACTAAGGACTTCTGTATTAAAGGGCACATAACACAATGGCTAGTTGTCAAAAAATGTGATAGTCAAGTTGATGTTAATTTAATTTTGCTAAGTCTGATGTTATATCAGATTATCAGTTGGAAGTTAAGTACAGTTTCTCCATTAGGTAGTATAATTTTTTTATGTAACCAAATTGAAAACAATAAATGTATGCCATTTTTCTTGTTCTTTGTATATAAAACAGGATAAACAGCTACAGAAAAACTTTATAGTGAAATCAGCAGGATAAAATCTGAACTGTTTGTCATGTTATTTTATATTGCGGCTCTCTGCAGACCAGTTATATTATAATATCATTCTATATAAGTGATTATTTTAAGTTGTTATTGAAAAAGTAGCTCAACTGTTTTATCCATTACAAATGTTAGGAAGAAATCCCCTTTGGCTCCCCTCTGCACTTATCTGATTGTACTGTAGTTCACTACTATAGTTCATCCTAGTTAGTTTAGGTGCCATCAAAACAGGCCTGACCATTGGTGACAAAGGCCCACCATCTTGACCTGTCAGGACATTCCAGTGATCTCCTTGATCTTATCTATTCACCACATCTGGCGTCTTTCCCTTCTTTCAGCCTTACCAAGCATAACAGTTTTTTTCTAGTCTGCCATCTGCTTGCATCACATGCCCAAAATATGTATATTTCTGCTTGCTGATTATTGCCTGAAGGAAGAAATCAGTCTTTACTTGGTCCAGACTGGATTGATTGGTTCTTCTTGCAGTCTGTGGTACTCTGGATAATTATGTTCAAATCCATAATTCAGAGAGGTCTTGCTCTTGCTCTTTTTCCATGTCCAGCTTTTGCATTAATAGTCCTAACTATTGCATTAGCTATTCTGATCTCTGTTGTCATAGAAATATCCATATCGTTCCTGATTATGTCTAAGTTTGTCATTGCCTGCTTCTCTAGAATTAATCTCTTCTTTACATCTCCAGCAACCCCCTGCCTTTATTTTTACTTGGTCCCAAAAAAGCAAAACTACCATCTTTACTTCTTTAATGCCAACGATGAGTTCACTAAACAAGCTAGTTTGCGCTACCTTTGTCATCTTAATATTTATCATTAATCTATGCTGCAAGAACAGTTCTTCAACTCATTTGTAGAATGCATTCAGACTCCCTAACTTTGCTACTTATGAAAACATATGGACTGACTTTTCAAGAGCCCTCTTTTAGAACCACAGATGGGTTTCCAATATGGCACTGAGATTAGATACTGGCCTTTCCAGAATAGAAGTCAAAATCTGGCAAATAATGCTACTTGCCTGGCTCAGTCTAGTAACCTAAGAGCTGCTTCTGCTAATAGAATCAACAGGTTTAGATTCAAATGATGGGGAGGCATTATAAGTAAACTGCACACTTATGGGCTGCTCTCTAAGTACCTGTTAAGATCTGATTTCAACAAAGCTAAGAAGGTGACTAAGCAGTGGATTGAGGACATAGAGTTACAATGTGAAATCATCCAAACTCAGTTGCTGTGTTAGGAGAAAGCCTAAAATACTGCTTTTAGCCTCTTTCCACTGTTTTATACTAGAGGAAAGCAAGCCTGAATGCTCACTGGAAGCACTGATCACAAAACAAAACTCATAATACTTTGCAGACATTATGTGGGCAGATAGAATAGATGATGATGTTGGCCAAGGAGGACAGAAGGAGAAGAGGCCAACAGTGCAAAAGGCGGCCCAACAAAGTTGGAAACTACAAGAATGCATCTGCAAGAATTGCATAATGTGGTAAGAGAGCTTTTGTCCATAGAATTTCCAGGAGGTGGCTATGATTCAGTGGAAGGTAACAAAGATACTACTGTGCAAGTTATCTGAAGTTGCCTAGCTACTCTAAATGCCACAGGCCTTCTGCACAGCCCATTTTAATACCCTCCCTTTGGCAGCTTAGAGGGCATATTTAACAGTCTCTGATCCTTTGCCCATGTGAATCTAGAGAAGTCAAAACATTCAAAATGAGTTCTTAAGATGCAGTTTTATACTGATATTTGGCTGAGGTTATTACAGCCTATAGTAGTGAAACTTTATGATCACCCAGATGAATTTTATATCCAACATTTTTTGGTTTACACAACCCCAAAGGTGATAAACATAGTAGCAAAATACTGCTCCCTGGCATCTAGGATCTGTTGCAGGATGGCATTTCCAGTGGGGTTGGGCTAATGTATGCACTTATCAGAATACTATCACACATATTATCTTTTGTGGTTGTATTTTATGTATATATCAATTCAGGCTTGAAACCATAATTAAACATTGACTTGAAAAAAAAACATTTTTTTTTACTTTCCATTTTTACCTTCATAAGAAATTAATCTTTCAGCTAACAAAGTGGTGCTCACTGCATATGTCAAATATTAGCATTTTGACCTCCAATTTTGATTCTAGCTGTAATCTCTTCCAAGCCTGCCATTCTTATAATATATTTCCAGTGTAACTGAACAAATATGGGGATAATATGCATTTTTATCTTACAGCCTTCCCAATTCTGAACTGCTTGGTTTCTCCAAATTCAGTTTTTACAGGAGCTTCTTGTTCATTGTAAAGGTGCCTCTGAAGAATAATCAAATGTTCTGGCATGCCTGTTAGCCTTAATAAATTCCTTATTCTGGCATGAGTCTACACAGTCAAAGGCCTTGCCGCAGCCAATAAAGGAAAGGTAAACCATCTTGAATTCTCTTGCTCTCTCCATTATCCATCTTTTGTTAACACTCTAATTTCATGTCCCTCTGCTTTTTCTAAAACTTGCCTGTTCATTTGGCCTTTCTTCTCTATGTATGGCTTCATTCTTCTTTGTAAAGACCTTGAGCAAAACTTTGCTTGCATGAGGAATTAGGGCCACGGCTCTCTTGTTTCTCCCTTCTTTGGTGTAGGTGTATCTAGCTCATTATTATTAATTCTACTTCAAATTTGTTCAATCACAGGCCCATTAATTTCAATAGGTCTACTTTAAGCAGGAGTATAAACTTTTATTTATACAGGGCTTTTCTCTTCAGCAATATTTACTTTCTCTTATAGCATTCATCTTTGGAAACGGGAGGGGGCTGGAATTATTTGAGTGGGATAGGTAGGGGGAATGTCAAAAGAAGAGCTACTAAAAAGGAAAGGGTTAAAAATTTCCCTACTTTTTAAAAGGCTCATTGGATTCCTAAGTGAGTCTGCAATGCTAGAAATACTTGCATTCTAGTTTTTTGTTCTCTGCCCTCTAGGTAGGTAGCCAGTTTTGGTACTGAGGACCATCCTTCATCCTTCAGTCGTGTAGGAGGGCTTCATTAAAAAACTACCGAAGTTAGTAAAGTATGTGATGCGATGATGATGATGATGATAAGGAGGAGCAGGAGCAGGAGGAGCAGGAGGCAGTCAAGTGGACATATACTAGTATAGTGTAATATACTATTTATAGTATATAATATTATATGATTTTAATATACTATTTTAAAATCTTATTTGAAAAGCAAGGAAAAATTAAATAACCATACAAAAGGTTCTAATATGGATTTTTTCTGCTGGATTTTCTTGGAAAATGCAGAGGAGCTTCAAGGGTTATGCAGTGCTTGTTGGGGCTTTGTCCAGTTGCAGATTGTTCACTGTTTATCTAGAGATTCCATTTTTACAGAAAACTATTATTTGTACATATATTTTGTTGGAACCACAACACAAGAAAATATTAATATGATATAATGGCAAAATCCATTTTTTTCCATACATGTTTGCTTTGTACATCAACACTACTTGAGTTAAAAGTGCCAACTTGCTGCCAGATCTTAGAATCAAAACCATTCTGGATATCCAACTTTCCCGGGGTGTAAGTATTTGCATGTGTCCTATTAAATGTGAAAACTGATAAATACCTTTCTATACCAGGGAAGACTCAACTTCATTGAAATAACAAGCAACCCATTCATGTTACTGGTCCCCCCCCCCCCCCCGCCCCACGCTTTCCTGGCCATTCATACAAATGTTTTCCTTTAACTCCTATTGAACTAGTATTGGCCTGTGTTTGTAAGTAGTTTTGTTGGCTATTGAACAGGAAAGCATTACAGGCTTTCAGTATGTGACCAAATCTTAAAGTATATTAACACTTTAACATACTTCATTCACTTACACTACTTTTCTTATTTTATGGATTAATTTCCCCTGTCCCATGATCCTAATGAAGTGTTGAAACAGATCACTGGTCTTTTGAGGGATATTTTCTGGATTTTGGTTGAACAAAATTAGTGTTCTAGTGGCATACTTATCTGGCATAATATGTACAGGGCTATAAGTTTAGAGATTATTTTCTTGTGGAAGAGTAGATTTTGACTTGGGAATGAACTATACTACTTTTTTGATCTTGCTCTTAAGACAGTAAAGACAATCAGCTCATTTTACCATCATTTAACAGTGTCCATGGTTACGATAACCCTATCCTATATTTCATTGTGCACAGGTTGGGCACACAAACTACAGTAAATAGAAAATACTAGACAACCGTGACCCGTTGGGTCATCATTTCAGAGATATTTCCTTACCGAAACAGAGAAACAGAATGACCAAGGGCAAAAAAGCGGTGGGAGTGTGAGTGACTTATGACTTGCTGCCAGGTTCCCCATTGACTTTGCTAGTGGGAAGCTGTCAGAAATCTTCCTCCCTCCCTCCCTCCTCCCCCCATATAATATAGGCTTGCATCATTTGCTTTCCCCTCATGACCCTCAGGAGAGGCCCGGTGAAGCTGCCACCTCCTCCTCCTCCTCCTCCTCCTCCTCCTCCTCCTCTGCTGACCAGCAGAACTGCCTGCCAGTTTGTTGGGGGGAGGTGGAACAAAGGGAGCCACGGACTGTGAGGAAAACTGCACCCCCACTCCCCATTCTGGTGTGTCCCCAAGGCCTCCTCCCTGGAGGGAGGAACAGGGCTCACCTATCGACGCTGGCACCCCCCAGCCAGCCCCTACCTTGCCAGCAGGCATCCAAGTTGCTCCCTCATCCTTCCCTCACTGCCAACTGCCATTAAGACATTTCAGATTTCTGCCTCGTTTCCAAAATAGCCAATTGCTGCTTGCCTGCCAGACCTTGTGACCAGCTGATTGGGCGCACAGGACAGAGGGAGGTGGGAAAGAGGTCAGGAATATGCCCATGACAATCACATGACCTGGGCTGACCACTGCAGTGCAGTATTGCAGCAGCCACAAATTTCCCAAATTTCAATCCCACAGGAGTAATGGGTCCCAGAATTTGGATGCATTCTGTAAGTTACCGCATTTGAGGAAATTGTTGCCCTATGACACACCATTTTGCCCAGTTGAAGGTTAGAGAGATGAGAGTTTTAGTAGTATATAGATAATGCTATCACCTGGATTATACAAGAGTTTGGTTCTGCACCCTGACTGCAATGCTTGTTTTACATATAAATTCCCTTTGGCTCCTGCATGTTCCAGCATTTCTGTCTGATAATTGTAGCTAAGGTTTGAATGAAAGCAGGAGTGTCACTGAGTTTATACAGTATGTTTGGGCAGGTTTATTTTATTTTAATTGAAGAAACTACAGCTGATTTATTTGGTGTACAACATGCTAAGATTTAGACTGTGGCTTATCACAGGAGCTAGGTTCACACCTTATGATTTAGCATGAGGATTGTAGCCAGCGAGTTTTTGAGGCTACATGAACCATTGGGCCACTGAGGCTACATGAATTATAGCCACTGACTTTAACTAAGGTTTGAACAATAATTGATCCTACCAGGTTTAATTTAAACTAATATTAGGGCCAGTCCTGTGTAACAGGAAACTAGTTATAGGATATTGATAGAGGGGATTTGCATACTGAAGTGGAAGATGCACAATCAATCCTATAACCTATTCTTAGCTTTTAAACCCAGGTGTCATTGCATGTACATAGTTCATATGCCAAAATAGAGCAATCAGCAAAATATCTTTTATAGATAGAGTTTTTGTGTAATGAGAAACAACACCTTTACCAAAAATAACACCTTAACTCAAGTATGCTTTGTTTTAGGAATGTGCATTTTTTTCTAACTCCAGAGATAGAACATTCTGAGGAACTCCGGAACATTTTGTTCTTCTTCAGGACAGAGCTAATCCAGCCATGTGATGGGTAGTCCAGAAATTTTCTGGAAGTAAATCCTGTGGAAGTGGCTCCAGACAACCATCTTGGAGATCTTGTACTCTGTAGTGCACGTGTATGCCTGCAGCATCCCCCTCCTGTACTCCTGCATGGCTGTACTGGTGTGGCACAGTGGCGGCCACCAGTGCACCCTCCTGCACCTGGCAGCAGCCACCCCCAGTCCCACTGCACTCATGCTGCAGCAGCCACTTACTCACCCACTGGCCTGCTTGAGAGCTTCCTGGGACTTGCGACTTCTTGCCGGCTTCCCCATTGACTTTGTTTGTTGCAAGCCAGCAGGAAGTTGCGATGAGGTCCTTGTTTAACCACCCATGATACTCACTTAATGACGGCAACAGAGTCTGCATTGCTTAGTGATGGAAATTCCGGTCCCAATTACCATTGTTAAGCAAGGACTATCTGTATGTTGCCTGTATGACTTCTGTTATCGATCAGAAATAAGTTGCACTCACTAACATTTTCTTAACTAGGCACTATTTCCCTGAAATTAGGGCTGCTGTAGATCACAAATTGTTTTTTCTAACATCAAAAGGACAGTTTCCCAATTTTTTTGTGAACTGATCTGTACTGTTCCATTTTGACAAAGCTCCAACACAATATGAGTTATGACAATGAGTGTTTAACACCCACACATACCTTTGAAGAACAAAGCATCAGTGTTGTTTTCCTCAAATGAAAGGAATAACTAAAATGATAAATTCCTTTTCAAAATGCTCTACTAGCATAGAGAGAATTCCTTTCCCACACCTTAGGTGATCTTTGGCTCCAGAGATCATACATATTTCAGTTGTTTGCTTTAAAAAATATGATTTTGGCATTGGGTAAGGCAATCTAATATATTGCACAATTTGCTTAGAGTATAATATGATACAATTGGTGTATTTCTTGGGTAGTGTGCATCAGTATATGTACGATATTTGGCAAGGCCTCAAATTATATGGACATGGACAACTTCTTTAATTAATAGAAGTCTTTCACTTATTCTGCTATGCAATACTCAGATACCCACATATTTTCAGGCTTTCCCCCATAACTATATGGGCTAAACATTTGCTTTTGTTAAAACAACAGCTGAGATCTCCATGATTCTAAAGCTGTCATCAGATACTGATTTATTAGTAATCCTATCCAACTTTAATTGCCCATATGTAGGCCAATGTTGGAACAAGGAGTGGAAATATATCACTTGTATGATGTGAGTGCTACAGGTAGGCAAACTTTGTAGATAAAGTTGTCCCAGTGAAGACTTCCAAGTGATCTGGAACTCTGAATGAATGTAGTTCCACAGAATATATATCATATGCTAAATACTACAGTTATAGACATGAAAACTGTGTCCTAGCAGATATTTATGGTACGTATATGTAGTTGGTATATCAACATTTTTAGTTATTTTTACACAGGAATCAAAACTAATTCTTGTGTGAACAAGGCAACTCAAGTCACCTCTTGAGCTGGTCTTTGAAGTGCTGCTGTGTTTCACTTCTAACTGGTGGAGCAGTTGCTGTGCTTCACTTCACCACTGTCAAAAGGGGTTTCTGGGCATGCCCAGAAGCCACATTAGATGAAGTGAGACAAGCAGTTAGTGCACAGCAACAGGGTCTTGATGCTTCTAATCAAAGCCCTGAAGCAGAGCATATTGCTTTTCCAGACGAAATCGTTCTCCACTCAGTAAAGCTGTGTTTTTATAAATTGTTTAACATTTTTAAAGGATGTAAATAGAACAGTGGATCTGATCCAAAAGGCTACTTGTGTATAAGGGGATCACTTTCATCAATTTCTTGCAGCTATCCCTATGATTACTGAAGCATGAAAATTGGCTTGGGAGGGAGGAATTACCCAGGATGCAAGCCAATAAAAAGGAGGAGGGAAAGTTCTATGATGTGTGTAGAATCCTGCTTTCATTTCTCAGGATTTAAGCCTATGATAGCATGTGCTCTCTTTCTCTGTCTCTCTCTGTGTATGTGAGTGTGTGTGAGTGTGTGCAAACTCAGTCCATTTATTTAGCTTATAGTTCAGTTTATGGTGCAAAGCCAGAAAATAGCTAATAGTGTATATTGCCAATTCAGGTCTTTAGGGTTAAAACACACACAAGCAAAAGTCATTACAATAATTTATAAACTAATTATGAAAAATTGCAGAAGTCATAGAATGTCGTAACATGTTGAGTCCATCTAAATGCTCACGATAGGAATCCAAAGGAAAAATATCACTTTTATATAGTTGTCCATGCTCAGCTTAAACACACCCCAAAATTCAAAACATCACTCTAACCTAAAAGGAAACAATCCACATTATGCAATAAAATGCTATGTGTGAACCAAGCCACAGATATAACCTTTACATTGATGTAAAGAGGCCCTGAGAGCCAGTTTGGTGTAGTGGTTAAGGTATCAGGCTAGAAACTGGGAGACTGGGAGTTCTAGTCCTGCCTAGGCACAAAGACAGCTGGGTGACCTTGGGCCAGTCACTGTCTCTCAGCCCTAGGAAGAAGGCAATGGCAAACCACAAACCACTTCTGAAATCTTGCTAAGAAAACTGCAGGGACTTGTCCAGGCAGTCACCAGGAGTCAACACTGACTTAAAGGGCTAAAGTCAGTCAATCAATCAAACCACAGATTGTGTTGCATATTGGAGCATATCAGGCTCCTGGTAGGAATCTTCTAAAGGGAATTATATCTATATAGTTCCTCCATTCTGTTTCCTTTAAGAATGAATAAATCTGCAGCTTCAGAGACCAGTGTGAGTCTGGATTGCAAGGGCGCTGGTTAAGGAAAAGGATTTTTTAAAGAATCATCACAACTTATTATTATTTTTTTTACAATTTAATTTAGAATATATAGAATTTAATTTAAAATGGGTTTAGGTCCTGCTATGATTCCTACTGTTCTTGAAAAAATGGTATGATTGCTTCATCACTGTCTATAAAATTGGGTTTCACTTTCTATATTTCACTTTCTTTGAAATACAGTTTCACTGTGAAATATATTTAATTCATATCACCATCATTTTATTGTCATGCCTAAGTCATGGACTTACAGCTTCTAAGTTTCTTTTCTTGCTTGTTTCATTGGCAGAAAATAAGTTTTTACCCATTTGGGTTATAGTCTAAATTAAATTGGAACACCATTTCAAGGATTGGGATATTTGAATATAGGGGAAAGTGGGGTGGAGGTATGATTGCAAATCTGAATTCAGGTAAACAGTATTATGGTGAAACAAACACTGTGTGACATGGGTCAGATTGCATACTAAAATATGGTCCTTTTGTTAATCTTTAAAAAAGGATAAATGGCTTTTCTAGGGCAAATTCTAGTAACTGTTTACTTCCCATCCCTTGTGGCACTCTATAAAATCATTAAGCAAAGCACAAAATATGG
Source organism: Liasis olivaceus (assembly GCA_030867105.1). Taxonomy (NCBI): domain Eukaryota; kingdom Metazoa; phylum Chordata; class Lepidosauria; order Squamata; family Pythonidae; genus Liasis; species Liasis olivaceus. The sequence continues at coordinate 95,248,718 of CM061349.1, read as the reverse complement.
TGTCTGAAGGAAATGAAACAGAAGTTTCATGCAGTTAATTGCTCATGTCCCATTCATTTGGGATGATCCATAATGGATCTTGAATGTGTTTCTGTGGTTTTTCACCATAATACTGTTTACCTGAATTCAGATTTGAATTCAGATTTAAAGGATTAAAAATCATGATTTTTCAAGAAGTGAATTATTATAATTATGGACATGTTGAATGATTTTCATTGAATCATATGTATAGTTAGTGCTTTCTCTGTGATGTAAGAATGTTTTTAATGTCTTTCTTGATAAATGGAAGGCATTTCCAGCATGTTTAAAAGTATTGCCTCCTTTGTAGGTGGCAGCAACAATGCCATGTTAAGCCTATATCATCCCAGTTTGTCATGAACATCATCTCTGAGATTAATGGCCCTTAGTAACCACAGTTGCCCATTGTTTGTTGTTTGTTCTGCTGTGTGACACAATCACACTTTAATTTCTACATGTTTATAATGAGATGGTATGCCTCACAATGTTGTCAACAGGCTAACCTTATCCAACACATTTGACTTAGAGGGGTTTTTTTACCTGTAGGTTAAATTCATGGGGCATTTACCTGATGGTACTTATATCCAAAAATGGTAATGCTGATATTTTTATCCAAACACGGTGCCATATTACTTGCAGAGTAACATGCATTTGTAGTGAAACTGGGATAGTGGTATTGGAGAAGGGGGGAATCAATCAGATCATTACTCCACAGGTTACAAGGGTTCATTGTCTGTACATGTTAAAAGTGTAATAGCAGGAAAATTATATGTGTCTTTATAGGGAAGAGCCATAGTTGAATAGCAAGGCACATACTTTATAGGGGGAAAAAATCCATGTTCAATCATTGGCATCTCCTATTAGAGCTGTAAAAAACTCTTGTTTGAAATGCTGCTGCCACTCAGGGTAGACAATACTGAGCACACAATATCTGCCACTCAGGGTAAACAATACTGAACACAATATTTGTGTTACTTGGCTTTTTTGTTTTTGTGTGTGTGTTTTCCTATATTAAAAATGTAAGCAAAATTATTAGTAATAATGTATTACCATTAATTGATAATGGGTCTCATTTTAGGTGGAGAATCTTATAAACAATAATACTGTAATTTTAAAAAAATGTCAAAAAAACAACAACAACCCAAAGAACTTTCCCAGAACAATTGATGACCAATAAATTACAATTCAATCCATTTTTTCTAAAGGATAATGTCATGACTGGAAAAAAACCCCTTTCTATCCACTATATTATAAAGATGTCTTTTTCTATTTGTTCCTAATGCCCTACAGCAGTAGTTCAGTCTTTCAAACTGCCTCCCATGTGAAGGCCATGTTATTATAAAATACAGTAGTCTGCTACAGTATACTCATATTGTACGGTTAAGGACATATGCATAAAAACCCAAGAATGAATGTATGTGTATAAAGGAAATCTATAGTCACATGATTTCATGTGACAATATATGTATATGAAATGGAATAAATCTAAGCGTCAATTTTTCTGGTATATATCACATATATATCAAGAATATACCAAGTCTAGGGTGGTTGAAAATTGAATCTATTGGGCTAGAGTAATAACTTGGAGAATTATTCAGTTGATTTGTTTGTAACCAAACGTTGGCAAAATTAAGAAAAAGTTACTGAACAAAAAACATCAAACCACATTAGAATCTTAACATTCACAAAGTGTAAACTGCAGCCAAGATTATACTCGGAAGGATATTTTAAGATATTTAGCACTATAAAGTTATACAAATACAGAGCGTGTGCTCAGTAACAATCATGTATTATATCAGATGGTCTTCATCAGTGTTTCTCTTTTTTTAATAGTAATTTTATTAAAATTTGCAACAATAAAAAACTAATACAAACTAAAAGAAAAAAAAAGAAAAAAATAGAAAGTGCAGAAAAGAAAAAAAATGAGAAAAAATAGAAAAATAAAAAATAGGAATATAGTAAGGAAAAAGAAAAGAAATATATAAAGAAATAACTTTCCCCTTCATCACAAATATAAACAATTTTAGTAACTTATCACCTTCTCTTAAAATACAACAAATGATCTCTTCTTTCCATATCCTATCTCTTATCTATAAATAAATCCTTAAAAACCTAATCATTTCAGTCCTGATCAGCAAAAGTTCACTAAGGGTTACATATCTATTTTAACCTTGATTAAATAAACCAACTTTATATTCCTTCCTTTTACTTTCAGCAAAGTTTTGTCTATAATTTTTATTAATTTTATTAAAAGTTTTAAATAAAAAGATAAAAACTGATACAAGCTAAGTAAGGAAGAAAAAATAAAAAGGAAGAAATCAAAGAAAAGGCAAAAAGTGCAAGAAAAGAAAAAAAAGTTGAAGAAAAATAGAAAAGAAAGAAAAAAGATCTAAAGAAGTGGCTTCTGATATTCTTCACAGCAGTTATGAGTACAAATATATTTTAACCTCTCTCTAAAGTTATATCATATTACTCTTCTTTCTATAATCTGTCCTATCTAATCATCAAAACCATAAATCACCAGTTAATTTTTTCATTTTTACACAAAAAGGCCATAAGAGGCTTCCAGTCACCAATAAATGTAGATAATGTCTTCTCTCTAATCAAAGAAATCAGTTTATCTATTTCAGCAAAATCTGTCAATTTAACCATTCCTCCATATAGTAATCTCACTGCAGTAATCATGTATTGAAATCTTCCATGGCTTTTTTCTGTTTATTTTTCTCCTTTAATAGTAATCTTTAGTTCCTTCCAGTTCCTTCATCAGTGCTTCTCAACCTTGGGAACTTTAAGATGTGTGGACTTCAACTCCCAGAATTCCCCAGCCAGCCATGCTGGCTGGGGAATCCTGGGAGTTGAAGTCCACACATCTTAAAGTTGTCAAGGTTGAGAGACGCTGGTCTGCATGATGGGCAGATACTATCACTTAGGCAAATTTATTTTTAATCAAGTTACTTTCTCAGGTTTGGATCCCCAGTTTCTGCTGCAGCTACTGCAGCTTAGTGCTTATCATGTTTGTCTCACTAAGAGTTTGAAATGGGGCAGAAACAATTTTTTTAAAGCACCATTTTTCTTTCACTGAGCTACCCACTTTACTGCTTTTTTTTTTTTAACCAGTTTGCCAGTGGACCATTTCACCATTCTTGCTGTCACTTGAGGTAGGAGGGTTTCACCCCAGCTCCTGAACCAAATGGATTTACCTAGGGCTGGACAACTAAGTAAGTAAGTAAATAAATAAGCTCCAGCATTTCAGTGGTCCACTGGTGGACAACTTTTTTATTTTTTATTTAAAAAGCCCAGTGGAAAAGCTCAATGGAAAGAAAAACAACAATTTTAAAAAAGGTTGTTTCTACTTGGTTTTGAACTGGTAACCCTTCTCTTGTGAGGCAAATGTGATGATAGGAATCCTACTATTATAGGAATACCTATTGTAGAGATTAGCAAGAAAGGAAGTTTATTTTAAATCTAGTTCCTCTATGTGCATTTTGCTGCTTTAATTCTGTAAACAGTAATAAACAAAAGCCAAGGGCTATTTTGGCACCACATAATCACCAGCATGAATAAGAGGCTGTAGTTTAAGGTCTACCTGGTTATGTGTACTAGTTTCCTTTGGGGAAGTAAATGGGGCAGCAATTCAGTGTATTAAATCCTAGGGAGTTTCCTTCTGGGTGGGATATTCAGTTCAGCAGGCCAAAGTAAAATGATGGTGGAGGACGGAGACTGGGATGGGAAGGGAGGGGGCAGTTGGAGTAGAGGCTTTTACCTATAGTTATCATCCCTCCGTCTGTCAGAAAGTGACAGAGGCTATGTAGGAAAAAGCAGGTGGTGGTTGCATTAGCTGAAGGTTAGTGGGTTGAGGATGGCATCATATCTTCCTGCCCTCCAGAAATTATGGGTGGTTTGTGCTTGCACTGGGCCAAGTAGGAAGTATGGATCTGCCATATATTATCAGAACAAAATGAAGAAATGATTTTTTCCTGATATAATTGGCCAGTTGTTCAAGAAAGCTTTTATTTTTTGGCTGTTGACTGTCATAAAACTTCAGTATCCTGAATATTTAATTGAAATTATATCTCCACCCATGGTTAGGAAATAACTCTATAATGAAACAATCTTTATGATTCTGTTATCTGCTTTGGTGAATCAGAGAAAACAAATAGCAGAACCATAGTGTACTGAGTTTTGCTAACATAATCAGTTAAGTTGTTGCACAGCTATTTTAAGTTAGCCTTTTCCTTGGTCAGATATTGGTTCAAGTGACAGAGTGCTTTGAACCCTCATAGTCAAAAGCTAAGAAATTATGTAAATTGCAATATAAAAGTTAGAGACCATTAGAGAGATATGGACTATGTTGAAATTTTTAAAATCTACTTTAAAGTATTAATGAAGATACAACTATAGTAGTATTAAAGGAGCTAGAACACTAATATATAAATATTTATACTTTTCTGAATGAAAAACAGTGAATCTGGTTAGAACTGGATTGGATAGAATTCCATGAACCATGAGAATATAGATTTTATCTTTCAGTATCAAATAATCTATGAATCAGTAGTTTGATTTTACTGAACTAGAAAGAATTCCATAAATTATAAAGAACCCATCTATAATTCAGAATATTAATCTCATAATTCAGCATATATAAAACTAGATCTTGATGAAGGAAAAGGTAAATATTTAGTAAAAAATTAAGTCTGGGCTCATTCACTGATTTCCATAAATCCTACATCAGTTTCTAAATGTGGCTGTATATTCTACACAAATATTCCCTGAAAGCAGCATAAAAAAAAATGTCTAAACCTCTTTCATAACTGTCTTAGTAATTGTCAGACTCACTACACAGACCAGACCAGGAAATCAACTCCACAGGAAGGCTAAACTACTTTTATTGAGATTGGCTATAATAACAGAATGTTGCAAGTCTGATTGTGTTCCCCTCCTTCTTATAGTTCAGTGAATTAGGGAAGCATCTCCTTGATCTGCTTCTGAATGTTATCTTGTTGTTCTGGACTTAAAAAATGTTTTAGCCCCTTTTGCTTAGGTGATGTTCCTTCATATCTCCATCAAGGCCATCTTCCTTACTCTCTACAGTAATCTTAACCCATTTCAGTATATGTTCTCAGACTGTGGGTGAAAAATCAAGGAAGTGTCACAAGCAGTTTAGGGGAGAGTTGCAAGATTTGTTTTAAACATGATCTGTCTTCTAGGCAAAGTGTGAGTACTGTTAAAAAGGGTCTTTTACAAAGTGGGGATGAGTTTTAACAGAGATTTGCTTTGTCTGTGCAAGACACGCAACATCAAAACTAGCTCCAAGCTTTGTTTTCCTCTTTGCCTTTGCAAGCCCTCAGTGGGCAATTGTGGTACTGTAAAATTTGAAAATCCCTGCAACATATAGATTAAAATGAAATTGTTAAACCTAAGCAGTATAATTATTTCTTGCCCAGCCCTAACCCCAATGAAACCATTAACTGCACAAATTCATTTATCATTTTAGCTGGAGGATAACATAGGGATAATATTGAATCAGGTTTAATTTTTAAATACTTGGAGACTTGGGGAGTACTATGATCAGCTAGGCTGAAATAGAAATAACTAACTCCAATTTCAGGTGCATATTTATCTTTCAAAGTCCATATAAGTTTTATGAAAAATTGAGCCCTGAGTACTTATATTCTATATTAATTCTTTATTTTGTTCTTAATGTCCAAAAAAGTGTGATATGTTTTGGAAAAAAAAAACACCTTATTTTTAGTTTTTACGAAATTTATAGTCAGAGAGTTTTCATCCCTGTTGGTGTCTTAAGTATATAAGAAAAATGGTGCCTGTCCTACATCAGACTTTGAAGGATGTCCTACCTGCCACTAGCGATGATGAAGCCCTATTACTGATAAATAAGTTCCAATAACAATGAGGCAGAAATGTATCTTGCTTTTACAACCTGTTTGTCATTGTTTTATTTAATAGTGTGGACCACAGTGTGTTGAAGTCTTATTTGGATAAACAAGTTTCAGAACAAACTTCTGTTCTATCTTCTGTCCAAAAGTTGTTTTTCCTAATTTGTCCCAAAACTGTTCTTTGAAATAGACTTTAAAAAGATACTTTGTAATTAAGGAAATGAATTGGCAGATATTCATTCGATGTAATTTAACTATGAAGAAGTGTTCATGAAAAGATAAAAATTATTTAGCATTGTGAAAACAATTAATTGGAAAACTTTTAATATCTAACTCCTACAGAAATTCATGTACACACTGAGTTCTAGAACATATAATGACTTAACATGTTGATGGAATGACCTTATTGAAATATGTCATAGACTTGAGTTGAATTTTCTTAAGTATCAATTCACTTATTTACCTTTGCACATTCCGTGCTGGATGGCCTCTCATGGGATCAGCTAAGCACATCACACAAAAGTGTTTCTTTGCCCCTTGTGGTATAACACCATCATAGTTAGAGTTATGCAAAAGCTTCCAAATACTGATTTTTAAGGCTGTAGAGAATGAAACCATAGCTGAGGTAGCTAACAGACAAAGCTTGAGAAATTCTGAAGATTCTGAGCTTCTGACTGAGAGAAGGCTTAAGCAGAATTATTATTAATGTTTTCTTCATCCCGTGCCTCTGACCCATGTGACTGTAAACTATACTGGAGATTGGGTTTCTGTGTATTTGTTGGGGGGCATCATCAGTCAAGCAGGCTGTGGAAGAGTTGATAGAGAGGACATGGTGCAATTCTACCTACGTCTTAAGCTCAGTTAAACAGCTGGTCATTCAAGGTACATAATATCTTTGTTCTGGGCCATGAAGATTCTCTATTTCAAGGACTTCCCAGTTCCCTTGAATCTTAATAAATAGTTTTTGAAGCCTTTGCACTCTTTCTTTTCCTGGCTAAGACTCAGATGATAAATAGATGAATTCTTGAGGGGCCAGTCAAAAGCATAGTGAAGAATTAAAGTCCTTTTTATCAACAGCAAAAATGAAACTGAAAATAAAACTTGGTTTAGCTCAGCATAGTATTTCAAAACATCCAGTTGCTTTTGTATTATACCAGAAGTTCTTGATAACAAGAAAATGTTTTTAATCTTATATTATTGTCTTGTTTCTTTACAGGAGTCAGAAAGTAATAAGTTATGTTCCTTATATTCCTTCCGAAATACTTCTACCTCACCACATAAGCCCGAAGAAGGTGGTCGTGATCGCAGCGAGCTAATGACCAGTGTTAATTTTGGAACTCCAGAACGCCGCAAAGGAAGTCTTGCCGATGTGGTGGACACCTTGAAACAGAAGAAACTAGAGGAGATGACGAGAACTGAACAGGAAGGTAAGTACTGATTAAACATATATGTTTAATTTCTATCCTTCAATCATATGATGAATTAAAAGTTAAGGTGAATCTATATTTGATGCCCATTTATAGAACTACTACTGATTTTTGTGTATTGTGTTTGAATATATTCATACTCATTGGACTTATGAAAGATTATATTGACACATAAAATACACATATTTTTACTGGTAATTCATTAGACAAATTTCTGATTGAGATTTGTGCACAAGGGAATAAATGGCATGCTGATAGTTAGATAGAATCTTCTTTAACAGTGCAGGAATTCATGTAGTATCTTTGCTTCATTCTACAATCTGTGTTTAATCCTTTGAAGAGATCTGCTGTTTGGCCAAGGCTGACTGGATTTGGGAAGGAATGCAAGTGAAGAACAGATATTGCCTATGGAGATTTCTTATTCTCCAGTTTGGGGGATAGGCTTCTCATATACCAATGAGAACTGTTTTAAAATGGCACCATGAGTATATTGATAAGCTTCCAAAAATTCAAAATGTCCTTAAGTGAGGTCAAGGTTATGAAACTTTTGATAAGTGTAGATAAACAACCACCAGAGCATGTTTTTGTACTTTGGGTAAGTAGGTTCTATTAACAATCTAACTTGCAGTTTCTATGCTATATTTTCAGTAACTTAAATAGAATTTAACCAAAAGCAATTATGTTAAATTAACGCTTTGGTTGTTTCCCTTTGTGCAACTCCTTTGTGTTTTGTTGGATAGTTTGTGGTTCAATTGTGAACCTCTGGATGAAGAAGGAAAAAAAATCCCTATGTTTTCCTCCTATATTGGCTTACATACTACACTGGGTCACATGTTTATGGTATCTTTAAAACATTGTTTGTTACAAATGGCCATGGGTAGAACATCAGCCTTGGCATGCTTCAGAAGTGTTGGATTACAGATCCAAATAAACCACAGCCAACAAAGATGACTGTGATGGAGTTGGAGTCCAACACAACTGGAAACCATTAAGAATAGACTTTTCTGATGTCTTTGGATCCAATTCTGAGCACAAGCTCAGGCCCATATATTTTAATGGCAAGGTAGAAGTAATTCAGAACTTTTACATTTTGTGGTTGAAGAAATGATGTGGCAACTTTATAAGTAAGGGTAGAATAAACTATACATGGGAGTAGATCTAAGACAGATTCTACATCTCTTTCTTGGCTTAGTTTATATGACAAACACATAGTTAAATCTGTTCTGTATAGGTGTCTTAAACTTCACAACAGTGATAATGTCTCAGATTTTACACAGCCATCTGTCTTTAAATTTAGTTTTGAAGTTCATGTTTGCCTTTTTTCCAGATAAGTTGCTGGCTTCTTTTTTATGGCTAGACCATAGAAAATGTTTTAAATTTATTTTTGTATTTGGACTCATCTTTTACCAAGGAACTTTTTAAATTGTTACACATCATACTGCTAAGATTTGTTTCATTTCTGGGGTTAATACACAGATTTGCAAGATTCATGTTTCAATTGTAAACATTATTTCATCTACCTCTTCCCCCTAATATATACTAGTATCTTCCATGTTATTTCTGATATGTGATTCTGCCATTTTTCTTTATTAGCTTATTTGGACTTCATATAGTTTAGGCTACAATGCTGTACTGACCCATTTAACAGTAAGTCCCATGGACATCACTGGAACTTACTTCCTAATAGACATTTCAGAAAGGCATTTATGAGAAAGTGTTTGAATTTTAGTATGCTGACTGGACTGTATTCCTAGCAGATGATGAAAACTGATTCAGTAATCAATTAAAAAAAAACACTTTTGCATATTTATACATATTATTCCCTATGTATTTAATGTTGTTTACTTCTTTCATTTTCATATTCTTGAGTGGATTCTTTAAATGAGAAAATTCAAATATCTATTTTTGGAAAGAGACACTGAATTTAGAGCAAATTACAGTAGGTAATGGCAGGATTCTCAGATATTATGCTCTAGATATTCAGATATTGTTAGCCTTTTTTCACTGAACAGGAAAATATTTTAATTTGGTGGGCATATTTAGTTGCTCATTAGTTTAAGATAACACAACTTTAATGTACCCAAAATAACTGACAAAATTTAAAGTGTAATTAAAGTAGAATAAACATCTTTCATTAGCTGAGTTTATAAATAACTATCCATGTCTTGTACAGAATGGGAATGTATATACAAACCTGCCATTTTGTATGCAACCATTGCTTTCAGTTGATCTGTATGGGCCTAAAAGTTAATTGTTCAGCAACTAATTTCAAGATCAGCTCAAAATAGTTAAAACTATTAGTTTCAGCAAGATACCACATTTCTGTAGAGCTGAAATGACCACATTTTTAAGGTGTTTGGCATTTCCCATATTACTGTATATGTATGAATTCAGGCCTCAGTGATTAATACAACAGGTAATGGAATGTATTGATTATAACTAAATAATTTTGATTAAACAACAACAAAAAATTTTGATTATGATATGAAGTCAGAGATGCCACAAAATGGACATAGAGTTAGCCAGACAAACTTAATGGATTCACATGACCTGAGGATTAATTAAGTCTGGTTAGTCACTCAAATATTGTCAGCCCTTCAGCATAGGCCAGGTCAAGAAACAGGCACAGCAAGGATTCCAGGAGTAGGGTAGAATGACAGAATCTTGAAAGCCTGATAGAGCTTCTCTCTGCTCCATCTTATACACAACAGAATCAAGCTAGGGTTATTTTGAGTTACTTCTTGTGCTTACTTCTTTCTCAGGTCTAAATAATCTTTTCTGAACATTAATCCTTAAAAATTCACTCATTCCTTTCCAATCCCAGGGCCAGGTCTATACTCCTTTACAAATAAGCATTAATTGCACATTTTCATTTATGATATGGGGGAGATTACACATATTGTCAGGACATAGTTGGCTTGACTGTGCGCTTCAGCAAATTATTTATATTTTTCAACTTCAGAATTATATTCTAGAGCAAATTTTGTATATACGAAGTGAAGTTTGTATCTTCCAGATTCATGAAATAATACACAAATGAAACCAGTAACTTGTTTATTTAGGGCTGATGATCAGCTAGTTGCCCACTGCCGCAATTAATCAGGGCAGCTTCCAGTTACCTTTACTTTTAATAAACTTAGGATCCACCTTCTGTGGGAAAAAATGTTCATGTGCTGCACTGGTTGAGGAAAATTCTTTAGATAGCTAGATAGAGACTTTAATTATTTATATTATTTATATTTATTGAATACATGGTCAATGACCAAAGAATTACAACATTAGTTACCATCTCATATTGTGGAGGTCAACATGCCCTGCCTAAGAGAATATAGCCCAGTTTATTAACTCTGGTTGTTATAATGAATTAAATGGTAAAGTACCGCTTGTAATCTGGGTCACTCTGTTTGTGAACGGAATAGTGAGTACTTCAGCGTAATGTACAGGTGTTTTAATCTCCCCTAAGTAATAGAGCTCCCAGCAATATCCTCTTGTATGTATCATACCAAAAAACAAAAGCTTTGAAATTTCCTGCATAATCCTGCATTTATGTATCCCATGTGCTAAGTGCTAATTCATATGAGTCTCAAAATTAGAAGAGGAAAGAAGGGAGCCACAAAACAAATTGGGCTGAAAACCAGCCATAGTGCACTGCTTACAGCTTGCAAGAATGTGGCATGCTGCAGTCAAGATATCATGACACAGTTGTTAGCCCAAGTGCTGACAGTGGAATCTGACCCAGCTTGTCTGCAAGACAGGCAAAAAGCTTGTTCCACTTTCTGTCATAGGCTCCATTTCCAATTAGAAAAGGGATCTTATGCTTACAGCAGAATTTGCAGGTGCTCTTTACAGCCTCCAACCTAGGGTACAACTAGTAGCCTGTACCCAAAGTTATTGGCCTATGTACCCAAATCCTTAAGCAAAGATAAAAACTTTACCAGATGCTCAGTTTGGTTCCACTAATGACGATAATGTTTAACTCCATCATGAACCCATAAATAAACCATTTATTTATTTAATTGAGTTTTGAGATCTCCTGAATCCACAACAACGCTGGGCAGCTCACAGTTAAAAAAAAAAAAAGAAAACATGGAAAAATCACACAACCAACCAGGAGAGCAGAACACCAACCATAAACCACCTACAACAGAAGGGGGCATGTGCAAAATTCTATATTGCCTTTTCTTGTTGTTCTGTATTATATTACTAAACTACAGATTTTCTAGATTCTTTCAAAGGACTTGATTAGGTGCCAGATTTTATATGTTCTGACATACATTACCATCTACAGATAGATCAATAAAGCTCAGTTTTCAGTTTTGCCTGTTTCTTTCAACTATATCATTCTCCACTTCTTTGCTATGTTGGAATTATTTTCCTGATCTCTTTCCCATTAATCCCAAACTGAGCAAAATATTCATATATTTCCCTTTAAGGAACTTTTTTTTTCTTTGTGGCAAAATAGAAAATGTGGTAACATTCCTGCTCTACTGCATGGATTTTGGGGAGTGTGGTGATATAAAAATAAAATAACGGAATAAATAAAATACTTCCCCCTAAAGGACCGCATTTTGATCCTTGCACTACTGGAATTTTACCATTAATGAACAGTAACCAACTTGTGTACCACCAGAGATTCCCGACAATGGAAAAAAGAAGGAAGCAATTTTTAGCTATTTTTGTCTTTCCACTGTGATACTTCTTTGATCCTCCTCTGTGGGCCTTTATTTTATACACCTCCAAATGTCTGGTGTCTCTTGGCAAGCTGAACTGGAAATGGATAAACAGGTCCTCAAGGATATAAAAACTTCTGATAAATAGATTTACTGTAGAAATTAATTAAATTTATATAGCTGCTCATCTCATGCTCCTGAGCTAGAAGGCACTCTCTTTTGGGCAGGAGTGAAAGCTTCTGTCTCTTGCTTGGATACTGGATTGATCTGGTATCAGGCTGCTTGCTTGTGACTATGTGGAAATTTGCTCTCATGCCAAATCTGTTTCAGCAGATTAGGAGGGTCCCTTTGGAGTACTGTTGGAGTCCAGGTGGTGACCATAAGGGAAAGGGATATTTCTGAAAATGGCCTTCCCTTGCTTTGCTGATGGATATCTTTTGCCTATGAAGTGGCTACAGTTATATACAACACAGTAATCTAGGACTTTCCCATTTAAAGTGCTCTTTGCTGTTGATCTTTTCTTATTCTAAAAATTGGATCTGAAAAGATCACCTGTAATGGGTACCACATCTGGAATGGGTATTACATCCTGTGTAATAGAAAATACAATGATTAGCAGCAGAATCCAGTCATTCTACAGAGAAGCAACTGCTTCTATTCACAATGAGTCTCCCATTGTGGGAAGATGGGCGGGGACAAGTCCACTAAATAAATAAATAAAATAAATTTTCATGATTTAAGGTTTTATAAAAATTAATTAATTAATTAATTAATTAATTAAATTTGGATGCCACCCATCTTCCCCAGATGGGCAGCATACAGATTTTCAACCCAATCAATTCTTTGCAAATTCTTGAAACATTTGACAATTCTGTGACCAAGGTTTTTCATAGATTGCTCCTGCCTACTTCTATTTCTGATGTACTGGCCTTGGTTTGAGGAGAGAGCAAAATGTATACTGGTTTTATTCTGGATTATGCCCCTTTTGAATGGTCATCTGAAGGCTTCAGGGACACTTGAGCTTGGAGAATATATCTTTACTTCAGAATATTGCAAATCTATTGAAATACAAGATATGAATGATCAGTCTACAATAACAACAATTACAACAACAATTTATTAAGCTTTTATGCTGTGTGACTTTCAACTTTTTGAAGATTCCTGCTGTTGCATAGAAATTACAGTGTTATGGACTTACTCTGCAGAATGATCGGAACTCATCCTAAATGGTAGCATCTTCAGAAATGAAAATCTGCCATAGTTATATAGTAAAATTGAAGCTTGAGGTTTTATGGGTTTTGCAAGGAATTAGGGCAGCCTTCATCACCTGGTGTCCTTCAGATGTATTGTAGTCCCAACACATCTGGAAAGCAACACATTTGGAAAGGTTGAATTAAACAGTCATTGTTCCAGACAGGAGGAGATTTTGCCATATGATAAAGAAATCCCTATTAATTTACTTTTGTCATTAGGAAGAGTTTTGATGTGATACAGTGTGAAGGTAATCTCTACTAGGTATGTACTCTATGTACTAAGTCAGTTGTATATTTAAATTAATTTGTAGTTGATATTTTTGAAATAATAGTTTATGTCTTGCACCTCATTCATCTTTTTTTACACTTCCTTATTTCTCTGAGCAAAAAACCAGAGTATAAATCAAATACACCAATGATAATCTAAGGTATATAGTCACATTCATTACTTTATCATATGTCATTCAGTCTCTACAAATAATACCTAGCACTTATCTGCAGCTTGACGGTTAGATTTCCCTTCAAAGTCTTAGTGTAACTCTAGCAATGTGGAATGCTAGGCTGGCCAGTCATCCGCTATACTAGAAACTCAGCATTTCATTTCTGCTCATTCCCAAGACCCAGCTACTCAGGGCCCATATTCATCATTCATTTTCAGCCTTGATTCTCATGAAGACTGCAATATCGTATTTCAACAAAATGTTTTATAAATAGGTCACCACTCCAGTTTCTATGTTGGAGGCCATCTTTCAGTATAATTTCACAGTCACATAATAGAAATTCTTTTCTAAAACTTAACTATTTATTAAAAGGATAGATGGCTGTTACAGTGTAAACAGATCTGTAGGCATATCCCTTTTAGAACTGTGATTGTGGTAGTGTGACCAAATGCAGGTTTATGATATGAGATGCAGTGCATAGTATCAATGGAAGGATAAACTCAAATGTTATGAAAATTCTGTCATTTTTATCTCTGTTAGATTAGGCTGAATGTTTGGAAGGTAGCCCTTTTTTCCATAAATTTCACTTTTAGAATATGTCTGTTTGGTGTAATAATCATATAACATTTTATCTTCCACAACAAAAAATTGGGTAGTCTTTTTGTAATTAGTGGTTACATTTATTTTTGCTGCTGCTAGACAGTTCAGGAGATACTTTGAAGCGTAATACCAGCCTTATATAAAGGGCAGTACCGTTGCAGGAGATTTTATCTTTTGGATGAGACAAAGACAAATCTGACCAGCACTGACAAGCACTAAAAATGCCCTTGAACTTTCCTGAGGAAAAATATCTAGGTTTAATACCAGCTGTACTATTACATCCTGTTCATCTCCTCCACATCCCACCCACATAGTTTCCATTCAAGAAAGCACCATTCCTCTGTCTTCCTTAAATAGCTGAATATTCAAAGGCTGTGATTATCGTTTAGGTGTCTCTTTCTGACTAGATGTTATAAAACAATGAAAATGTGCTATGTAAATTTTATAAATGAAAGAATAAATAATACATGATTAAGATAATCCTTGTATTAATCCTTACTGTTTTCCCAAACATGTAATTTAAAATTAATCCATGTTCGTTTGGGCTGGAAACTAGTGCTTTTGCTAGATTTATGATTTGGAAAGCATTGAACATTTTTATAAGCAGGACTACATGGAGAGAGTGATCCATTGCAGTCAATAGCACGAGGGCCACAATGCCAAACCCTGGACCTCATTGGTTTTCTGATCTGAATTGCACCCCATCTTTGACACTCTTCAATCATTGTTCTAACTTCTGATTAATCAGTAATCTAACTCAAAGTCATGAGGAAAGTTTGAATAGAAAGAAAATTATGTTCTATACTGAATTTATAAAATGTATGAAACATCTTCAACTCTGTGTGGTAGGGAAAAGAAAATGAATATTTCATTACAGTAAATTTTGACAGCATGGATAACAATGTTATGATGGGACAATCCATTTCCACTGCAGAATAGAATATATTTGGTGGTTGAGTTTAGAATTAACAAGTAATCTCGTTGTCTCTCTCATGACTTCCAGCTTTTAATAATGAAAAACTCTTTAAGAAACTAGTCTGAGTGGATTAACTGCATATAAGTTGACCTTATATGTCAGGTTTCAATTTATTTTGGTGAACAACCTCTGGTTTCTTTGGAGATGAACTTTGGTTTTAGTTAGTCATATTTGTTCTGCTATTCCTGCTGTTCTGCCATGGCACCTAAAAGCGTTTTAAGAGCCAGTGACTGTGGTAATGAATGAAAATGTATCTGGAGCAGTGGGAGGACTGCATTAGACTGAATAGTCACCTTACTTGTAAAAGCACTATTAGAGAGGGACAGCTGTAAGTAAGGATAACGATTTGTGTCCAGTGCTTATTTACAGAAAATTGTAAATGTATTATTTATTGAGAGCTCTCCAGACAGTGCTTGTCAGAATAAAAATGTCAACTCTAAGCAAAATGTTATGATAATACTAAAAATGCTAGGTATACATTTTGGAGATACAGCTAATTAGATCAGCTATTCTTAAGGAAATGGCATACACATGCTCAATGTTGTTACATATTTTAAATGCTAATATAGTCTTCATTGTTTCTGGATATCTTTATCATTACTTTTAAAAATAATAACGTTAACACTTTTATGTTCCTGCCAAATAAAATAAAGTGACATTTATAAAAAAAATGACTACATCTGAGATTAGATCTCCTTGGCTGTTAAGGAAGGATGGAAGGGAAAGGAAAGGAGAAATATGGGAAGAAAACAGCAGCTTCTCTTAGCTCTGTGTGTGTGTGGATGTGTGTGTGTGTGTACTGTATATATGTACTTTTTATTAAGAATTTTGATTATAATAGTAAAATCTAATGCAAACTAAATTTAAAGAAAGAAGAGAATAGAGAGAATGAGTAAAAAGTGCAAGGAAAAAGAAAAGAAAAAAAGGGAAGAAAAAGAAAATTAAGCTCTCTTAGCTCTGTTTCAATGCATGATTGCCAGATGACAATTCTGAACGGGGTGCTGGCATGGAAGCAAGGAAACTATGGTGAAATCTCTCTCTAGAGTCAAGAGCATAAAACAATTTAGATTAATCCTCATTCTGAGATGAATTAACTCTAACTAATTATAGAAAAGCCAATTCCAGTCTTATTTTTACTTTTTCTTGTAAAGAAATAAATGGAAACATTGACAGGGTACCTTACTCATTTTTTGATATGCAAAAAAAAAAAAAAATCTGTTGATTTTAGAGGGATGATGATGATGATGGTTGGCACAG
Source organism: Liasis olivaceus (assembly GCA_030867105.1). Lineage (NCBI taxonomy): Eukaryota > Metazoa > Chordata > Lepidosauria > Squamata > Pythonidae > Liasis > Liasis olivaceus. The sequence continues at coordinate 95,232,183 of CM061349.1, read as the reverse complement.
TCAGCCAGATGTTTAGACTGGATTTGGCATTTTTATCCACCTATTGAGTCCTTCCCAAGGACCAGGGATAGGCAGATGTTGTTGTTTGATGGCGATAAAGGTATTGTTGCAGGATGTAAGCTGTTCCAAGTAAAGCTGCCTTTTGCAATTGACTCATGATGATTTTGTCAATGCCAATGGTGTTCAAGTGGTGCTCCAGATGTTTTGGGATTGCACCTAAGGTGCCTATAACTATTGGTACTATCTTTGCTTTCTTTTGCTGTAGTTGTTCTGCTTCTATTTGCAGGTCTTTGTATTTTATGATTTTTTCCAATTCTTTCTCTTCTATTCTGCTGTCTCCAGGTATTGCAGTGTCCATTATCCAGACTTTTTTGTCTTTCTTATCAACAGTTGTTAAGTCTGGGGTGTTGTGTGGCAGGTGCTTGTCTGTTTGAATTCTGAAGTCCCAGAACACTTTAGCTTCTTCATTTTCTATTGCTTTGTCTGTTTTGTGGTCCCACCAGTTTTTGTTTGCAGGCAAATGGTATTTCTTGCAGATATTCCAATGCATCATTGTTGCTACTTTGTTGTGCCATTGTCTGTAGTCAGTCTGTGTGATCTTCTTGCAGCAGCTAACTAGATGGTCCACTGTTTCTTCAGCTTCTTTGCAGAAGTGGCATTTGCTGTCTGTTGTTGTTTTCTCAATTCTGGATTTATATGCATTTGTTCTTAAGGCTTGGTCATGTGTAGACAGAATTAGCCCCTCTGTCTCTTTCTCCAACTTTCCTGCTCTTAGCCATTGCCAGGTGGTGTTGTTATCTGCTTTCCCTGCTAGTTTTTTGTGTACTGGCCATGTAATACTTTGCGTTGCCATGTCTCTTTTCTATTCTTCATTTGATCTTTCTTATAGGCCAGTTTGGTTTCTTTGGTATTCAGTAAGTGTCCATGGCGTACTAGCTTCAGTGCATCTTCTTCACTGTCCTTCAGATATTCTTCCAATGCCCTTTTTTTCTCCTTCAACTGTCTGGTGTATTTGTAACATTCCATGCCCACCTATGCTCCTTGGTAAGTAGAGTCTGTCGACGTTGCTGTGTGGATGAAGGGCATGATTCATTCTCATTATTTTTCTGGTCTTCCTATCCAGGGCTTTTAGTTCAGCTTGAGTCCAGTCCACTATTCCAGCAGTACATCTAATGACTGGAATTGCTCAGGTATTAATCGCCTTGATGGTATTTCTGCCACTGAGTTTGGACTAAGATCTTCTTCACTCTTCTGATGTATTCACTACTAACCTTCTTCTTGACTTCAGTGTGCTTGATGTTGTCAGCCTGAAGGATGCCCAGGTTTTTGTAGTGATCTTCTTCATCCAGACTCTTGATGTTATTTCCATTGGGCATCTTGATTCCTTCAGTTTTCACTGTTTTTCCCCTGTTGATGGTAAGGGTGGCACATTTGTCTAGTCCAAACTCCATTGCAACATCTTGGTTGTATATTTGGACAGTGTTGAGCAGCAATTCCATTTCAGATTGTGTTTTTCCATACAGCTTCAGATCGTCCATGTAAAAGAGGTGGGATAACCTGGCAGGTGTTTTTGATACTTGATAGCCATGGCCTGACTTCGTAAATATTGTTGACAGAGGAATCAATGCAATGACAAACAGTAGTGGTGATAGTGAATCTCCTTGAAAGATTCTTCTCTTGATATTAACCTTTCCCAGTCTATTGCCATTGACCAGCAACTGTGTCTTTCATTGTGCCATTGATCTTTGCACAAAGCTTCTGATTTTTCTACTGACTCCTGTTATTTCTAGGCATTTGATTATGCCTAGAAATAACAGGCGTGTGGCAGGGAGTTGAATGCCTTCTTGTAATCAATCCAAGTTACATTCAAGTTGGTCTTCCTTCTCTTACAGTTTTCCAAAATCATCTTGTCAATTAGGAGCTGATCTTTTGCCCCTCTCTTGTTTGGTCAGTTTCCTTTCTGCTCAGATGGAAAAAGCTTGTTTTCAACTAGGTGCTCTTGGACTGCATCAGCTACCACACCAGTTAGCAATTTGAAAGTTGTTGGCAAGCAGGTAATTGGCCTGTAGTTGTCTGGTGCTCCCCCTTTTGCTGGATCTTTCATTATTAGGTAGGTTTTGCCAGATGTTAACCAATCTTCAATTTCACATCCTTGCAGTATGTTGTTAAACTGCTTGGCAATGAATGGGTGCAGACCAGTCAGATGTTTCAACCAAAAACCATGCAGTTCATCTTCACTTGGTGCTGACCAATTCTTGATCTTCCTTGCCCTTTTCTGCCCCATTTCTGTTGTTATTACAAGTTCTTTCATTCCAGCTTCTTTTTTATTCTTATCTACCTCCTTTATCCAAGCTGCATTCTTGTATTTCTTTGGGTTGTCCCATAGCTGTGCCCAGAACTGCACTGTTTCTTCTTTGTCAGGTGTTGACTGGTTCATTGCAGCCTCTCTATTGATGGATTGGTAGAAACATTTCTGATTCGACTGAAATTGGAGATTCTGCCTGTAGTGTGCAATTCAAGCTTTTTGGCTATGGCTATTATTTGCTACTTTATTATTTCCAGTGCTTCCTTGATCTTCCTCATTTCTAGATGATATTTCTTGATCAGGTATTCTTTGGTCTTTTTGTTCTTCAGCTTCTTTTCTTTCATCTTTTCTAGCTTGCTTCCATTTGATCGTAGCATGGTGATCTTATTATCCAACCTGATCTTCCATTTGGTGATGCAGTATTTGGCTTTTTTTCTTGTTTGCTGATTTTCCATCCAAGATATTCAGTTATAACTGCAGCTGTGCTGTACATCAGTTGGTTTGTTTCTTGCAGTGAGCTGGTGCTTATATTTGATATTACAGTACTGGCATTGTTTAATAGTTGTGCTAGCTTTTTCTTTGTAACTTCAGTGCAGACAACCTTATTCTGTTGAATTTGTGCTGTTCTAGATGCTCAGTTATTCTTTGTTTCAGTTCCTCTTGTTTTTTAGTTAGAGGGCTTTGTTCTTTCTGAGGAGAACTCTCTACTGTCTGAGCTACTTCTGTCAGGGCTTAGATTTCTTTGCCCTGGGTAGACCCTTGCATTTCTTCCAATTCTACTTCTGTGAATACTTTATTTCATGTTATAAATCGATGTTGATTTGCTAGCCTCTGTTCTGTTATTTCTGATTCTGGATGTTGTTCTTTCCAGAACTGGTGCATTCTTTTCAGATATCTTCTTCTTGTTGGATTTGATTTGTAATAGCAAATCATTGTTTTTTTTTGTTTTTAGTCTTTGTATATTTGCGATGGGTAAACAACTTTTCTTCCAGTAGTTCTGCAGCTGCTGGCCCTGGTTGCTCAGCCAACAGTCTTGAGTCCTGTAGCTCACTTGTCATCAGTTGTCTAGGAACTAGAACACCTAGTGTGGTCCTTGTTGACCCAGGTGATAACTGATCCGATATGGGTTTCTGTAAATTACGTCTCTCCATATTGTTTATGGGGAGACACTCTTCATCTGGCTCCTCTGATAAGACCTGTCCAGTATGGTTGAATCTCTGGCATAGCTCTCATCCTTCTTGGAGCGCACAAGCCCCACAACCATATCAAGATAGTCCCTCACTGGGGGATTATTATTATTATTATCATTTAGATTTAATATACAGTAGCTGCCCACTCCAGATTTTGATGTCTGTTAAGAACAACAGGGTATGCCATGGTGTAAAATTTAAGAATAATTGGTAAAAAGAAAAAAGGTTTGGTTCATTTGTTAGGTATTTCCTTTGAAATATTATTTTGGCACTCATTTTTCTATATTTCACCCGTAGTTGTTCATGAAATCTATCCTTTCCATTTTAGTACTCAGTTAAGTTGTTGACATAATTTTTAGCATGTTGTCTCTGAGAAAATACATATATGCTTTTCACTTCAGAATACAACAGTATTTTTTCATTATATCTAAATGATTTCTTTGTGATTCCTATGGTTCTTTGTTTATAAATATGATTAAAAACTATTCCATTTTCTTCAATCCTATCAATTTCAAAGCAGGAAATGTAGTTTAAGAGGGCCCATAGTTCAGTGCTCAGATACATGATTTGGATATGCATGTCTCTACATTCAGTAATTTTCCATTCAAATCCAACAGCCTCTGAAACAAATTTTGGGAAATACTCATTGGAAGAACAAGTGCCTGGGGCTGGACCCACTGATCAGTGATATGTGCTGTCTCTGAGAGCACAGATCAGGAATGAGATGAAGCAGTTGTCAAGATTAATCAAGTTCACTAATGGGTAGTTCTTCCTGTTTAATAATGTGAGAACAAATGATACCGAAAGCAGGTATAACTATTATCACCTCAGACCCAAAACTTTAGGAAGGAAACTGAAGAATCTCATCCATTCTTCATCTATTCTTTTGATCTAAGGAAGAGAGACAGGAAAGAGAAAAAAGAATAATACAGGTAAATGATCACTACAGAAATGGAATCAATGGAAGAGATTGAATTTCTGGGGTCATGGTCCATGTTGCTGGCACAAGATGGGATTGTAACTCACAAAAAAATGGGAAGAATATCTTTGGCCAAACCATGTCAAACTTCGATCAGAATGATTCAAAGTAAATCCTGTGGAAGTTGTCAAAAATCAAGAACTTATCAAAATTTAAATGAATAAGTGTGACTGAAACCTGATGGGATGATGCTCATTATCTGAATATAGCAAATGAAGACATAGAATACTGTTAACTCTATATTTCAATCCCATTTAAAAACATAAAAATATTAATATAAAGAAACCTACTAAGTTCTTCAATCGTCTTGATATTCTCTTATAAATTCTATTATGTGAATAGGAATAATTACTAGGAGCATGGAATATAGAATTTTTACAATGGAAATTTAAACAATAGTATATGCTTTGGGAATGGGCTAGCTATAGCCCTGTACTTTCAAAGCTCATTTATAACCTCTTAGATATTCAAAGACAAATTTGGTTTATATTTAATTGCAAATTGGTGTTTCCATATTTGCAAAAGGAGTTATACTGATTCTTCCCACCTACCACAGAGCTGAGTGGTTTTGTGTGCATTTGTATATGTGTGTGTATTGGGTGTGGTGATGTTAGCTGCTGAGAACAGTAGAATTTTGGAAAATGTAACAATAGTAGCACAATATTCTATCTCAGGTTACAGCAAGGTATCCTGGGATGGAAAAAATGGCTACTTGCTTATGAAAATATTAAAAAGCCACTAGCTATTAGGACCTGCCTGTAACACTAATTGGAGTATGCATGTCCCTTTTAAGTAACCATTGATCCTTCACCTCAGCATACCACACTGAAATCTGAGCTCTTTCTGCAGCAGGCATAAACTAATTTAATTAGGCCTCCATAACACCATCTATTTTCCATTTTAAGACTGTTATGAAAATGCAGACCTACATATTCAGCAACACATTTCTCTCCATATCCCTTTCTATATTTTGCTTGATATTCATACCAGAAGAAGTGTTCCAGCAAACACAGAGTTGCTCCCTACTTTGTGACAATTTAGTTGGCCCTAAAAAACTGTTATGTTTTTTACAGCTGCCTACATTTTTACTCCTAAGGGAAATACAGGGTAGAGCAAAATTACATTTTATTAGGCTAGCTGGTTGTTTAATAATTTACCAAATATGCAATTATTTTGCATATTTGTATTCTTTATTAAGAGAGAAAAGTTGGTGGCTGATCTTGAATCTTTATGATTGCTTTTTTTAAAAAAAAAATTGGGATGCTTATTTTGAGTGTTTTACAGGTGGTCTCCCATTTAGTTTCTTGCTACATGCAGATGGTTTTACTTAAACCTATCTTTTGCTTCCTCTCCCACCCAACTTCCCAGATAAGGTAATTTATCTGATGCACTGTTTAAGCATTTTAGCAGACCACAGATCAGAATCAGCATGCTGCTGTTTTTTTAATTGTAAATTTGTTAATGACTACTGCCAAAGTAAAACAGCAATAGCAAAAAACCCTGGACTATGAAGTCATTAAATATTTAAGATTATTTTGTTTTTGCTTTAGTTAAGTAACATGTTTATTTTAGTAAAATAAACAAAATCACAGTAAGTTTAAAAAATGCTAGTTTTTATATATACAGTATATCTATATCTATATCTATATCTATATATCTACTATATATATAAAATGCTAGTTTTTATATATACAGTGTATATATATGTGTGTGTGTGTGTGTGTGTGTGTGTGTGTGTATTGCATATAACCATATTCAGTAAGTTTAAAATCATTATTTTAATCAGAAAGGCATAGAAAAAGAAATCATTGAATTGTACAACATTATTCATTTATTTATGAAATCTATATGCTGCCTCAATCCAACTATACCCAGGGCAGTTTACAACATAAGGAATAAAGTATGGCAATAATATGAAATATAGACCATTTTAATTTTTGATTGATTATGTGCCATCAAGTTAGTGTCAACTCTTGTGAACATGTAGACCTTCCCCAAGATGGTATGTCCCCAGCCTGGTCCTTCAGGTCTTTCAATGGTGCACCCATCACTGCTATACTTGAGTTCATTTACATTGCTGATGGGCATCCTCTTCCCTTTCTGTCCACCTTTCCCAGCCTTATTGACTTCTCAAGAGAGCTGGGTCTTCACATAATGTGTCCAGAATATGATAATTTGAGCCTAGTCATACATGCCTCAGGTGAGAACTCTGGTTTGATTTGTTCTACAATTCATTTGCTTGCTTTCTTGGCTATCCATTGTATTCCCAGGAGATTTCTCCAACAAGAAATTTCTAAAGTATCAGTACTCCTTCTATCCAACATTCACTTCCATAGAGTGTCACAGGGAAAACCATTCTGCATGATTCTGATCTTTGTGGGTATCATCACATTCTTCTAAGGTATCCTGAATGTTGATATCTCTACTGTACAGAATTTCAGTATACCCCTTCCATCTTGATTTGCTCTTCTTTGAATCAGTTACTGTCTGTCCATTGGCATCTATTAGCTTACCAATTTGAGGCTGGAACTTCCTTCTGAGTTTGGAGATCTTTTGTAAGCCTTTCCTTGTTTTTCCATGTCTGTTTCCATCTTTTCCGTCTTTACAGATATCATTGTAATGCTGTTTCTTGACTCTTCTAACTTCTTCGTCAAGTTCCTTTTTGAAATCTGTGTCTTTCTTGGCTTTGGCTTCTCTTCTCTTGGCAATTTCTACCATTTGTTCTGACATCCAATTTGCTTTCTTCTGTTTCTTGGTCTTTGGCAGTCTCTTTTCACAATCACCCTTAACAACTGCTTTGATTTTATTCCACAGTTCCTCTGGTTCCATATCAATGAGATTCAGGATTTCAAAGCAATTCCTGATGTTGTCCTTGACAATGGTTGGTATATGCTCAAGATCGTATTGTGAAAACTGGTTGGCTTTCTTTGACTGCATTAGCTTAACTTGGAATTTGCATATTAACAGTTTGTGATCTGTTTCACAGTCAGACCCTAACAACATATTTGCTGTAATTGACCTCTTCCACTTCTTGGTACCAATAATACAATCAATTTGATTTCTGTGTTCTCCATTTGGTGACTGTCTGTCTGTCTGTCTGTCTGTCTGTCTGTCTGTCTGTCTGTCTGTCTATCTATCTATCTATCTATCTATCTATCTATCTATCTATCGGCAGTGTTTTGGTTATTTGAAGACTGTATTAGCAATGAAGTAATCATTGGCTTGGCAGAAACATTTTTGTTTCTTAGGCTATACACTCCAATTACATTTTCCTCCTTCATGTTTCCAGCTTTGGCATTCCAGTCTCCAACCACAAGCAACACATCTTGCTTTCATGTTCTGTCAATTTCAGATTGAAGTTGACCATAAAACTCATCAACCTCCTTTTCTTCTGCATCAGTGATTGGACCATGAACTTAGATGCTATCATATTACAAGATTGTTCATTAAGTCTAATTGATATTATTCAGGCATGGCATTGCACCCAAGTATCCTTCCTGACTATGAAAGCAATGCTGTTCCTTCCTTGTTTTTATGCCCTGAGTAGTAAACATAATCTGACTGAAAGTGTCCTATTCAGTCTATCTGAATTTGCTGATGCCTAAGATGTCAGTGTGTGTTCAATTCATTTCATCTTTCACTGTGTTGAGCTTTCTCATGTTCATGGTTCTTATGTTCCATGTTCCCACTGAAATTCTGCCTTTGCATTTCAGATTTTCTTTTCCTGCATGGCAATCTTAGCAACAAGATGTGCCAAAGGCTTGAATTCAGCCACATCATAAACACCATTACCAGTCTGAAAAATCCTCCATTCTTCCTCAGTAGCATGTTGAGTTCCATACAGTCTGAGGGACCCATCATCTGGCACTATATGATAAATTATTTTATATTTTCTATCCATGTGGTTTTCTTGATAAAATACAGGAGAGGTTTACCATTGAGCTTCTCCTATGTGGTATGAAATGAAGCCTTTGGCCTTGTCACTAAACTGATCTTCCGTCTCCAGCATATTCCTATATTGCTGCTTTAGCTGGGCAGCTGGTATGACCTTCATGCCTTGGGTAACTATGATGGGAGTATATACTCTTGGTATACACTCCTAGCATTCTTCACACATCCCTCCTAGGAACACCCTTCTGCTACAATCAGGCAGCCTAGCAGAGGGATAAACAATATAAAACTATAATAAAATAAAGACTTTTGCTGATGGTGCCAGAATTAATCCTGAAATGTTTTCTGGAAAAACCAAATCTTTACAATTTCTGGAAATCCATAAGAATGGAAACCCCCTGTACCAATGGGATCCCTTCAGTTGGGTTTACTTCTAGGCAACAATTTAGAGGATTGCAACTTGACTGAAAAATTGCGGCAAGCAGTGTGTGCATGTGTGTGACAGACATTCTGTTTCTCTCTCTTTCTGTATAGTATGTGTGTGTGTTCAGTACATTTTTTTTTTTAATGCAAGCCTATTAAGAAATTAGTGAGCATGAAATGCAAAGAACCTGAAAGAATGGGAAACTCGCCAAGTTGTCGAAGTTAATTTCTGACCTTGCTTGGCAAATCTTGCCATTCCTTAACCCCCTCACCATTCTGTGAATCCCTGAGGCTGTACAAACTGGCGGGACATCACTCAGTTCAGTTCTATATCCTCTTTTAATAATGTTGAATTGATTCTGCCCAACTTTGATTCCGACAACCTGCTTGTCTTGGGGAAAAAATGTTCTGTTTAATCAGTGGCTCTCTCTCCGGCATAGGACTCTCACTGTGCAGGACTAGAGCCAAAGAATAGGGCAGTTGCCTGTCATTTCTGTTTCAATAGGCAACGTGGCGCTCTTCAGCTGAAGAGAGGAGTTGGAACTGCTTGTTAGGACACATGATCAAAAGCCACTTTCTGCTTCCTGTCAATCAAACCTCATGTTGCCTTGTGGGGCAGACATTAGATAGATCTCTTTTTCCTTGCTGTACATTGTGGGCACTTTGCCAGGTTGACATGTGAACTATTACAAAAGATATCAGAGTTTCCACTGTTTGCTGGCTGTTTTTAAATATTACCAAGCTGGCTGGTGCCCAAAGTAGAATATGTTTAAATAATGCATTATGATAAATTTCCATTCGCATTATTCAGCTCCTTCATGCTTTGAGGACTTCATAGATGTTTTGGGGATGCCAAACCAGAATTTGGTTTCCTGAAGGGGAAACAAAACAAAACACCAAACAGTTGAACAACTGTATGACAAATAGATTTGAACAAGATGATTATTGTCTGAGGTTATGACTGAGTTGTCTGTTTCCAATGATGTGTGAGAGTGTGCTTTGAACACCCCGTTGAATATGGTATTCACATTAGCAGTCTTAAAATAAATTTGCTAGACTCTTCTAGTTGAATTTGCAACAGTTTTAAAATTATTATCTTTGCATCCCAGAAATATTAAGTTAATTGTGTAGATTGGATGGCAGTTTGTAATAAATATATGTCTAAATATGTTACAAGGTATTCTTTTCTTCTGTTCCTCCTACCATGTTCTATCTTTCGCCTTCTCTCCATTCCATCCCACCAGCCTTGCCTGCAACTTCTATTCCTTTATTGTTACCTAGCTGCTGCGTTTGTAGCAATAAAATTAGTGGGGGCTTTCTGAAGCTGGATTTGTCAGTTTTTAGACAATTCCTGGACCTAAGCAAGCCATTCTCAGAGGTCTATCTCATTTTGCCCATCTGAATTCTTGTCAGCTACCCTGTGTGTTTTTTGGGATAGTAGTTGTTCCAGTGATAATTTAAATACACACACACACACACACACACACACACACACACACACACTTGGGGGGGTGCACATGCGTGTGCACACCAAAAATGTGCCATGGCAATCTAGACAAACTCGTTTAAACAGTGAACTAACCGTAAACAGCTGCTCCCTCAATAAGCCATTCTTTATAATACCCTTATTACCTTCTAGTGTCTCAAATTCTGATTAGTCAACAGTGCTGATTACTGTATGGCATTCCATAGCCTGCCTGCCTTGGGCTCAGCTGCTCGATATGATTACAACACAACTTATGCATTGTTTTTTCTCTCCCCCCCCCCCCCCACTCCCCCTGGCAGTTTCTGTTCAGGCTATAGGTCTTAAAGTAGACGAAGTTTTGTTTTCAGTTTGGGAAATAGGCTGTTCCAATGTTTTTTCTACAGAGAGGTAGATATTTTAGCAAGGTTCCCCTGCTTGTGATTTTTACAATTTTTCAGCAAGAGAGGAAAATCTGTTTGATATTTGCATGGAGTAAAGCTTGTAAATCTGTTTCAGTGGAGGAAGAGAAAGTTATTTAACAGGTTTACAGGGAAATGACAAGAATTAGGATAAGAGCTGGCGTTTTAATGGGGGAAATAATGGATTAATTTAAAAAAGCCAAACTTCCATGGCAGACAGGAAAATTTCCTTCAGTGAGAGCAATGTTAGGTAAGTAGTGCAAAATATTTTCTTTTTCAATTTTAAAGATCAGCATACACCCACATATATATGTTATGGCATACATTAAATTATTAAACATGGTTGTAATATACCCAACCATAGTGATTTTTGTGTTTGTTAGAAACCAACCAGTGTTTTCATATTATGACTTCCATTTAGGGTTCAAATGACATTGTATTACTTGACTGGTTTTTAGCCACAATTTGAGATTTTAAATATTTCATTCTAGGTTTCTCTCCACCTCAATCCTGATTTTAATGGGACTATAGCACATAGAGGAAAATGTTAATCATCCCCTTTTTCGATCCCATCCCCACGTATGTGCAATGAAAGGCTAACAAGGAAGTATTTCCCTAAAGTTAGTGAGGCATTGGGAAGGAAAAGATTTTTATCACTATCATGGTTAAACCTGGCTTCTCTACATGTTGTGGGTCTCAGTGAATACTAGGGATCCTTGTGCCTAGAATTAAATCAGGTAAATTTCCTGACATAACTGCAAGTACAGAGTTCCTCATGAGTTTTCTTTCCATTAAAAGATTAGCAGAAAGAACTCTGAACTCCAACACAAGTCTTTCTACTCCCTAAACTACTTTTAGTGAAAGTCCTCCCTGAAGGGAAAGTTAGTGGGTAGAGACTGCTTGATTATACTCATTATCTAATTTTCTAAGATATAAATGTCACAGTATTTGGGATCAAAAACAGTGCTCTTTTCTTATCAGGTGACACTAAAGTATCATTGGTTCTAACTGATAATGCTGGGGTGAAGTAAGTAACTCGGAATTCTTGAAGGACTATGTGTGAGTGATCTTCCGGGATCTAGCCATAGTGTGTCTGAAATGTTGCACTGGAATTGCAGTCTCATAAATATTCATAAATCTGTGGGTTGGAGCATATTCTGAAAAGAGCAGATATTGGTCTCTTTTTTAAAATAAATTAAAATTAGTGTCAATGGGAATAGATACTGGCATGTTTTCTTTTATCTACTGGGATCTTGGTTAAGGGAGAGATGGGCTACAAAGTTAAAATGCGGGAAATAAAACAAAAGTGTGAAGAAGAAAGTAGCTTGCTTTAAATAGTGTGATGGTTTTTGTGTAGAATTAAAAAAAACCTAGGTAATATTCAATGGGAGATCAGCATATAATAATTCTTATTGGAGAGTCTGGCTAATTCCACTGGTAATGTATTGAAAAGACACACAATGATGAAATTAATTCTTAAATAATTTTCTTAAATTATTGATTATTCAACTATATTGGAGTTTTCAAGGAAAGATGAAAGAAGAGCATCTTCTAAAAAATTGCTCAGCAACTTTTGATATTTGGGGAATATGCTGTTCTTTCAAATATGGGAATCTGAATGGAGTAGGTGGCAATTTGAATCATTGTTATCATTACGATCATCATGATCAACAGCATGAGCAACATAATTAAAATGACCTGGGAAAAAAAATTATCGTTTAAAACATCCTTTTCTAAACTGCTGCTTTCTAGATGTACTGACTGAAGCATTTATAACCCCCCCCCCCCCAAATATGTTGGGAAAGTCCATGGTTTGGAGGCCTATAGATGCTGCTTTCCAGGGGCACCACCTGCATTATGGAATAACCTCCTGGTAGAAATCAGCTTGGCCTCTATGGTTTTAGCTATCTGGAAACTTTTAAAAACAACTTATTCCATATCCATCCTATCATGTTGTGAAGGAGTAGTGGTAACATTACTATGGATGTTTGAATTTTTATGTCCTTGTTTTACTGGTTTTTAATTGCTGCAACTGCTGACAGCCTCATTGATTGCAGCAGGTCTAAATGTAAACAATCAATAAATATAGTAAAGTTTCTTTATTTGCACATATTTTTGTAAGCCAGAATTATTAATCGTAATTTCTTGAACAAGCCATAGTGGCCTGGTTTGCTTGGCATGTTAGTCATAATACATGGCTTAATAACAACATGTTAAAAAAAAAGGGGGGGGGGATATTCAGTATTGTTTATTGTTCTGTCCAAAATGTGTGGAAGGCACCCAGTTGGAGAAGATTGGTAAAAAATATTCAACTTGTGAAACAGCTGTCATACCCTGTTTACATAAGTCTTATTGAAGTTTTTACTAAGCATTTTCTTGACCTTTTTTAGAATACAGAAATAATTTATTTATCACATCTTTAATAATTTCTTCCATTTCTTTTCCATGGAGGTTACTTTATAATTTTCCTTAATCTGCATGAACAATAATGATCAATTTTGCCAGTATTATTCACACCTTTTATTAATTTAACATAGATGAATAAATGTGAATGTTGTGAAGAGTTGATTGGGAATAGATTTTAAATTTGACAGTTAGATTACAGGTTACCTAAGGAAAAATGGCTCTTTCTGTAGCTACTTAGTAATTTAATTCTTGTTTGAAATTATTATAATTTATTACAGTGTGTGGATTTTAATGAATGTCTACTATTAAATGAAAAAGAAGAAATTGAAATTATGAAATCCTTTTAACTAATATTATAAAAATCTTTTAAACAATTAAATGGATATTAACATATGGTGGCTTTCTTTGCACTTTCTGCATTGCCAGACATAGAATACTGTTAACTCTATATTTCAATCCCATTTAAAAACATTAAAATATTAATATAAAGAAACCTACTAAGTTCTTCAATCATCTTGATATAAATTCTATTATGTGGATAGGAATAATTACTAGGAGCATGGAATATAGAATTTTTACAATGAAAATTTAAACAATAGTATATGCTTTGGGAATGGGCTAGCTATAGCCCTGTACTTTCAAAGCTCATTTATAACCTCTTAGATATTCAAAGACAAATTTGGTTTATATTTAACTGCAAATTGGTGTTTCCATTTTTGCAAAAGGAATTATACTGATTCTTCCCACCTACCACAGAGCTGAGTGGTTTTGTGTGCATTTGTATATGTGTGTGTATTGGGTATGGTGATGTTAGCTGCTGAGAACAGTAGAATTTTGGAAAATTTGCATACTAAAGCTAGTCAAAAGTAAATACGCTGAGTCTTCCAATTTTACTATTTGCTTAACTCTTCCATTGAAATCTGTGGGATGTAAAATGGGCTTAACTTTGTTTGAATGATGCTCTAGTTTAGAAGTGGCAATAATGAATGTCTGGAAAGTATATTGAATAAATAGAATGGACAAGTCTGCAATAATAAGTCCAGTATAAATGCTGTTTCTGTTTTACATATTGTTCAGAAAAGTAACATGATAATCATACAATACGTATGATGGAATTTAATGTAATTTAGACAGGTTTAAGAAAATCTAATAAAAGTTACATTTCTATTTTATTAAAACCAGGATACAGTTTAAAAACAAAATTAAGAGTCTGTTCCTCACTTTCATTATTTTTCTAAGCTGCTTCTGTTGCTGCAGAATAAATATATAATCTTAGTTAATTAACAAGCTAGTTGTAAACAATTATATTTAGTCCAGCTTTTGTCTCTGAAATGTAGATCTGAAAATATTCTGACATATTACAATGATTTCTGCTGAATTATAGTAATTTAAATAATTCTAAAAAAGGTATTTCAAGAATAACTAAGCTAATACAGCAACCCTTACCTGTCTATTCAGAAATGAACCCTTTCAGTTCAGTGGAACCTACTCATTCATGACTGGTTTTTGGAATGCACCCTTAGTTTACTTACTTATCGAAGAGTTTACTTGGGTGCCATGTTTACGTCACTGTTAGTGGGGGCGGGGGTAATGAGAACATATGTGTGATGTTGTGATGTTGTATCATTTGTTGGACAACATTAACATGCCCATGTCACCATTTTGGTATCATCATAGTTTGCTATAGATGCTGCTGCATGTTGGTGAGGGAAGTGTGAAAATTCAAAATCAGGAGTAAAGCTACTATAGAAATGAGAGTCATCTGTTCCAAAGAGGTTTGAGATAGGGCTTAATTTGAAGAACAGAATTTAATGCAATCAGGTATTTTATATATGAGTTTGTGTGTTTACATCTGGTGCTGAGGGGCATTTAAATAATGTAGAAAATCAGCTGTTGTTCTATGTCACCATTTTCTATGTGACATCTATTGTTCTTGATATTTCTCATTCTGCTTTTTTCATGTTAAAATTGTGATTAGCCTTTCTGATCAAAATGTAGCCTATAATGTCAACCATTATGTTGTACCTACTGAATGTTATATAATTTGGATAACTATAAAATGTCACTTCCGGTGCCTGTTGCTACATTGAATTGAAGGTGACAGATGGATACTCTGTTGGATGTTCAGTTTGGAAATACACTGCATGCTTGCATCCTTTCGAAGATATATCTTTTCAACATGGTTAAAATGTGTTGGGTCACATTTCACCACAGGCTTTTGATAAATTGCCAGGAAAAAAAAAAGTGAGGGGGGAGGAATGACAATACTTGATGAAAACTTTTGCAGAAAATTATATGGCCTTTAAAACTTGTAACTTTAGTATTTTTCCAAATTATGAATGAATTATCTCTTCAACCACAGTTTGAATAGCAGTATATGTTTGTAACATTTGTACTAAATATAACTCAGTGTGTTGGTTAACCTTGTCAATGTGTAAAACTATAGCGATGATTTAAATTAGTATTGTACGCTCAATTCTACTGCTCCTCTTCCTTGGGAATATATTGTCTCGTTGAATTAGTTGGTGCTAATTTCTGTGTAGGCATGGATAGGATTGT
>CM061349.1:94724046-95211546 GCA_030867105.1 Liasis olivaceus | reverse complement strand
AATTTGACACAGTCAGTTTTCCTTACTTCATTGTGAAATGAAGAATGCCTCTTATAATGATTACCCACCACAGCAGCTCCTCCATTTGCTGTTGTTTTATAAGATGATGTTTGTTCTTGGATGAGGTCTGCACAGTGTTGTGATAATCAGGTTGAATACAGCCTACCAAGTGATGTATCATTGTCTGTTAGATGTTTGATAATCCCTCTTTTGGCAGACAAAAATTATAAAACCCAGGATATTTATTGGCTGATGGTAATAGGTTTGGCTTCATCAATCAGTGTTGTTCCATTGCCAACTTTATGTAGGCTCTGAAGCTCTAGGAGGGCTGTTTTAGCATACTAGTATTTTCTGGAAGTCAAGTGGATATTGGCAAGAAGTATCTTGCATTTTTCTAGCTGGCTATTATGCATAAGCTGCCATGGAGGACATAAGCAGTACCTTTATGATATATGAAAAAGAAAGGAACAATTTTATTCAGGTACTGGGTGCCATTTTAAAAAAAAAATCTTAAAAAGGCCAAAATTTCATGAGAGCTTGGCAATCTCTGTGATCTTCCTGAAATCCTGTGCAAGTTGAAGGGATCTCATAGGGGAGGTGGGAGGTGGGAGCTATAATGGTCATGGACTTGCACAGGATTTCATGAGAGTGTGAGCATTTTAAAAAAAAATAATTTTGGGGTCCTGCCTGCAGAAGGTTCTGGTTATAATGCCCATGGGTGCTGAGTAGCTAACCCATGACACAAAAATTTGCATTGAAACAAAATAATCACCTGTAACCACATCTCTAGCATGCACTGAAAATACCTTCCTGCTATACATTGCTTTTTTTTACAAAATCAGTGAGATATTTCAGTCTTCCTCTCCCCAGCTAATCTTTCATTTACATAGTACCATAATAGACCTATTTGAAATGTTCTCAGGTTTCTTTTCAGTCAGTTTTGAGAACTTGACATGAAGGACACATTTTTGGCTCTTTAACCTCAAAATATGCCTATTAGTACTCACTATCTGAGAGCCATTCAGTTTTAAAAATGAAAAAAGAAGTTCTAAGAATGAAGTCTCCTTTACAAAGCTGAATGTACATACACATATAGGCATCACACTGTTCCCTTTTGTGATAAGCAATCTTATGCAAGATGCAGAAAGGGAATAAGAAATTATGAGATGAGAAAGGAAGAAATTAATGAAATAAGAAAAGAAAAAAGAAAGATAGCTAAATATAATTGATAATAGCATCAGTCACTATGCACCTCCATGCAAACCATATTATTTCTGTCATGTTTATATACAGAAATACATTCATACATAACTAAACTAATACTGCGTATTATTACAATGAGAGGTCATATGTATGTCAGACTACCAGATTGCTACCCATCTACTTGGATGGATTATTAGTCTAATTAAAAAGGCTTAAACTTAAAAAGATATATTTTTAATTCTACCCTACTTCTAGTTTTTTTAAAGGAAAATATGCTGTAGTATCTAAAAATAAATAATAATATTTATTTATTTATTTCACACTTATTTAAAATTAATTGTAGGCTGCCTTCCCAGCAAAGCCCTTCTGCTAGCTAACATGAAAGAAATTAAACTTTATTTAAGCAAAGCATAGCAAAATATATAATACCACCTTCCCTAGATGCTAAAACCTATCCTGGTATTAGCTAAAACCCATGGAGACTAATCAGAGACATTTAGGGAAAGCTTGAGTGAATATGTATTTAGGACTTTTTAAAAAGCTAGTAGTGATACCCAGATGGTACGGCATTCCATAACTAGGAAAAGCCTTTTTTTGCTTATTTTAACACACTGAAAAGGCCTCAAAGAAGAACAAAAAAGGACTTCTGTTTTTTTTCTTGATGAGTGGTCAGGTTGGCACAGTTGAAGACAGTCCT
Organism: Liasis olivaceus; assembly: GCA_030867105.1. NCBI lineage: Eukaryota > Metazoa > Chordata > Lepidosauria > Squamata > Pythonidae > Liasis > Liasis olivaceus. Next base: position 95,209,646 of record CM061349.1, on the reverse strand, counting down.
TCAAGTAACTTGGCTATAGACTTTTAGGCTTTAAAGGTGCTTTGAATTGGGCTCAATGATATATCGATAGTTAGTGCAACTGGTTCATCACATATTCTGAAAATCTGGCATCGACCAACATCTTTGCAAACATAGCTAGGCACAGAGCACATTACAGCAGTTGAGTTTGGACATCGACTGCATGAATAAATAAGGCAATAATCAAATATTGAATCAGTTAAGCCCACTGGCTTATTCATAATTCTGTGCTGGGTTCTGTGGATAGCATGATGGTTTGTTTTATTGTTCTTCTTGAAGACATAATAAACCAGGGAAGGACAGAGAAAAAGGATAAGCATCATCCCGTCCCATCCCCATGTAGCTCTCTTGGCAACAACAACAGAAGGGTCTTACCATGGCCCTATTCTGGGATGCTTTTTCAACTCCCCTATCTAGCCTAGAGACTTTGGTTTTTCTGGTGGTTTCCCATCCAAGTTGGTCTGACCTTACATAGGGTTTTGGGACGAAGCCAAAGTAAGTTAGATGCGGCCACCTGCTATATGGCCTCCAGCGCAGAAGAAAAAGGAGCTCCCACAAACGTAAACCATGTTTTATCCCAGTGTTGTCCAAACTTGGCCACTTTAAGATGAGTGGACGTCAACTCCCAGAATTCCCCAGCCAGCCATGGCTGGGGAATTCTGGGAGTTGACATCCACTCATCTTAAAGTGGCCAAGTTTGGACAACACTGTTTTATCCTCTATGCATTTGTCTGTCTCTTTTTAAATTGGTGTAGTCATCACTACATGTGGCAATACAGAATTCCATATTACCCTAAACATTGTTGAAATGATGAGTTTATTATAATCTTATTCAGACTCAAAACAATTCTTAAAACTGATAAAAGAAAAATATGAAATTATTTGATCATCAGTTAACCTCGAGGAACAGAAATCGTCTTGCCTAATCATAACTTCTTTGACCTCTTCCTAGATCCACATCTTATTACTCATTTTTTAAATCATATATAGCAGTATCTAGTTAAAAGATACAATTAATTGAAATCATAATTCACTTTAAAGCAGTGTACTTCTCTTATTTATTCCAATACCATTAAAACTATAGAAATGATCAGAAGTGTTATGTTAAATATACCTGGCAGCAGCTTAATCATTGCTTGATATTTATAAGTTGCAATTTCAACATTAAAAGATCAAATTCTGTTTGGAGTTGATGTAGGGGATCATTTCTGAGCCAAGAGCTATTCTTGGATTTTAAAAGAATTACTTGGAATAGCACTTCAACAAGTGGATAGCATAAGTAAAGGGCTGGCCCAAGGGGAACCCCCCCCCAAACTTCACTTAAATTACATATTTATTAAATGAGTTAATCTAATTATTCCTTGTATTTAATAATCTGAGTGAAACCACGTACAACCCTGGAACTCCACAAACATCTTGTAAGCTATCAGTAATAAGCACCATAGCCCCCCAAAACTTTGCAGTGTGAATGTATTATACTGTGAAGAAAATACTTGTTAGGATTCTATTTTTGTTTTTCAGCTGATGGTTTTCATAATGCTTCTATATGCAGAATATAATAAATTCAACTATGAATCATTCAAACAGAATAAATTAAGTGTTGTAATACTGTGTAGATTTAGTGGGAAATTTGTTATGTTTGGAATTTTTAAAGAAATTTGGTGAAATATTTCAGTTCGGAGTAATTCTACAATCTCTAACAGAGGTGGTGGTGTTTGCAATAGAAATATATTTTCAAAAACATAGCTTAATTTTTCTACTGATAGGAATAGTTTTCAACCAAAATTTTTCCTACTTTAATTAAGTTCTTGAGATAAAACTTAGTTTCTGCTTCTAATCTGAGTGACAGATTGGGTAGCATAATTTAAAACTACTTGCATCCTACAAGTGGACTGCAAGTGGTAATGTTGAAAACATTATTTTTCTGGAAGAAAAAAGATGGATGTTGGGGAGAAATTCAACAGATCTAGTTTATTTCCTTGCTTTCTGGACATACATTTAGGAATCTGCCTATTAATTTGCAGCTGTCATTTTTTTAAAAAATCTGCATCTCTCCTCTCCTCTCCTCTCCTCTCCTCTCCTCTCCTCTCCTCTCCTCTCCTCTCCTCTCCTCTCCTCTCCTCTCCTCTCCTCTCCTCTCCTCTCCTCTCCTCTCCCTTTCCATATCTCTCTTCCAAAATTACTACATATGTCACCCAGTGAGTTCCATGTCAGGGAAAAGACTTGGGTCTGCCTAGCACCAGCCCAAGTTTAGCTACTATAAAGCCTCATTTGGTCCCCATGTTATGTGTGTAGGAAATAGTCCTGCTGCTATAACATTATGTACCTTTTGGCTTTAATGTACCTGTGTTGATAATGAGAGTCATCAACAGGAAAGATACATCCACTGTGCCTATTTCAGAGTCATCAGAATCTTTGATTAGATGGGGTTTCTAATCATAAGTGTGTGCAACTTTATGTTCACAGGCTCCTTGCAAAATTCAGTAATCAATGCATGGGTATTGAAGGGATGAGGAGAAAATTCTAGGAAATGCAGGAAGCATGATCTCCCTGTCCATCAGGAGAGGAACTAGCATCTTCAAAACTGTATGGCAAATGTATAGGAGGACTGTTATGCAGTAATAGTCTGTATCACCTACCAGACCTGGTAGTCCATGAAGGAACAAGGCTACTTGCCTTAAAGTTCCAATCCACTATAATCAGATTGTGAATGTACATGAATGAGTTGAGTAGAACATAAAGGTCTGCAGAATGACATGTCTATTCATTCTTCAATTGTGTTTCTTATTGTATAAATTTAAAAAATTATAATATCTAAATAATTCATGGCCTGTTACAGTACCAGGCAGTGTATTGCTTCAACAATGATAGTACAAATTTGTGGCTGGAGAACTATATTTATATCTGCACTGTTCATTAATGAAACTGTGTGGAGATACCTTGCACCACTGAAGACCTTATTCCTGATATACAGTGTCCACCCAAATTGTCAACAGCATTTGACTCAGAAGTTGTCTTCAGATGACCTTAGTTGCTTTCCTTTGGGAGCAACACTGTTGTTTGGTATGACCTTTTATTGAGAGATGCTAATTAGTTCTATTTTCACCTTTTTCCACATTTGGCCTTCCTTTATTTTCCTCTCTGCTGCCATTTTAATTGCATAAGAAAAAACTCTTTTGTGAGCCTATTTCTTCAACTACTAATTCTTCTAAATAATAAATGCAACGAAATGTTCCCCTCTTTGCCGAAGCAATCAAGGGAAGTTCTGTTTGGAAAAAGTAATTGTTACATCCAGGTGAGTATTTAGGGCTATTGTTATATATAGTTCATAATTATTGAATCCACCTAAGAAATTATTATTGGTGCCAGTGTCATTCTGAACATATTTTCAGTAAAACTTTCTTTACCATGGAATAGCAATTTACCACATCTGTTTTTATAAAGAAGAAAAAAAGCTGTTTGCCAAGTTTTCATCCTTATTGACTGTTTATAGATAATTGAAATTGCCTGTGTCACGCATATACTGCATTGGAGCCATCTGTTACCTGAAATTTGGGTTGGCTCCATGCCACGCAGTTGATAGCATGTGTGTGGACCAGAAAGTGTTTTGATTTCCTGCTTCTAACCGTATGTTATATTCATATATATATTACACGCATACGAACACACACACACATGCACCCCACATTAGTTTAAACATGATGTCGCTTAACACATTTTATGTTGGATTACCACATGATAACAAATGATGGACTAATCATGTTCATTCGTGCCAAATGCTAAAGAATGGCTGTAAGTCAGAGAAGTAAATAGATATCTCTTCTTTGCTTAGGTTAATTATAGAAATAGGAGTAACCTCATTTTTAAATTTGAAATTAATGCTCAATATTTATGTTGTCATTCAAGTTATCCTTCTAAATAATAATAATAATAGTAGTAATAGTAATAGATTAAATTTATACCCTGCCCAATTCCCAGTGACTCTGAGAGCATTTATAAAAAAAGACTGTCCAAAATATGTACAAAATCTATGGAAAGGATTAGCCTTCACCTCACTCATTGGGATTGTGTAGAGCTAAGACATTTTTAAGTGTTTAGTTTGATCATCTAAAATGAAAGAAAATGGACTTCAGAAGAAGGCTGCGCACAAGTTGTGACTGCCTTAGTTGCTCAACTGAACATCTTTAGGGGGGAGGCTTTCAGGGGTTTATACATATGCAGATCTACCCACCTGACCACCTGATACAATATGCAGATTGTCAACAACTGGTACTCAGTAATATATACGTAGTGCAAGGTTTATAGGTGGTGCTTTGCTGCAAACTGATGGAGCCGATATTACCCTTTGTTAGGTTATTTATTTATTTAGCAAATTTATATAGACACCCATCTCACAAATATGACTCTGGGTGGTATACAAGGAAACAAACAGTTAAAAACAAGTAACAACCATTAAAAACAAGTAATCCTAAATATAACTCAGACCGCAAGAGAATGGACCAACATCCTAAACACAATATAACCAACTTGCAGGCTCCCTGTTTCCATGGGATCCCCAAGGCTGCTGGAAAAGCCGTGTTTTAAGGGCTTTCTGGAAGGCTAATGGGGTCAGGGCTAACCTCGTCTTGGGAGGAATGATGTTCTAGAGGGTGGGGGCCATGGCAGAAAAAGCTCATCTCCTGGGTCCTGTCAAATGGAACTCTTTAATAGACAGGACCTGTAACTTAGTCCTCCTGACAGACCTGATGGGATGAGTAGATGTAACTAGGGAGAGGAGGTCCCTCAAATAACCTCGTCCTATGGCATGTAGGGCTTTAAGGGTCAAAACCAGCATCTTGAATTGAACCTGGAAGCAAACTGGCAACCAATGCAGCTCGTGGAGCAGAACGTAGAAGTAATCCCGCTCTGCATAGTGTGGCTTACTCTAGTAAGCCACACTATTGCCAAATGATGGACTCTAAAGCTGTAGCTCTTTCTCATAATGATTCAAAGGTTTTGCATGGGAAATATATAGACTGATAGCTGTCCTGTCTCTGCAAAAACCTCAGGACCAGTGCATTTGTAAAACTGTTGTTACATCATAAGTATGACAGCATCTTTCATGTACTGTGCATTTCATGTACGAAACATAACATGACAGCCAAGGTCCTCTGCTCTGCTTTATAAGGCATTTAATACTTTTTCCAACTAGGACAGTTTTTCATGGCAGAAGTAGCAGAAAATTTTATCCATGGGAATATAGATTTTTTTTGCATGAGGGGTGCGGCGGTGGAAGAAAATAGATTTTTTCTTCTTTTTTAAAAAAACTCAGGCCTATTTTTGAATATAAATGTCTTTCCCATTCAAAAGGATAGAAAACTATACCATTGATTTTTGGCACTTGAAATTTGAAAGATTCAGGGGCTGGGGGGGGGGATGTTTTGGGGAACATTAGAAGTCCTAGATCGTTCTAAGTGTTTTCATCTACAACTTATTTTGTGGTGGACTATACCACTGCACAGTCTTGTTTGAATCCTTTTGGCCTCATGTTACATATCTTTCTTGTTCACATTCCTCTTCCTTAATCCCTAGCATTGTCCCTCTGTCTTGTTCAGCTAAAAAAATCTGTAAGTTTTCTGGATGTGGACTTTTCTATTTTGCTTAACACCTAAGACACTGTTGGTACAAAAGGAGGTTGAACAAATGGGTTCACAAATACCTCTGAACAAATTGTTCCCTGGAGAAGGGGCTATAAAAGCATGCATTCAACTTCCATTAAAGTTGGCCTAAATTGCACAGGCCTATTGATGGATGAATTACATTGCCTTGTCAGTAAAAATAGATTTTATTGCCTAGAGCTTTTTTAAAAAGATATAAACTTGTTAGTTACTGTGCAGTTGTCATATGAACGTATTTAAGAAACGTATGTGAGTATATATGTAGTTGTCTACTGTGATGTCAGTGTGACTGAAAATGCAGATAAAGCATTTTTGAAGCCAAAATGAGTCAAGCTAATTTTTCCCACATAAGCCTAAGTTAGTCCTTTATTTATTAAAACCAGGAGAAAAGTTTGAAATCAGAGAGGACTTTCAAATCAGTTATCCCACCAGAATGTGAAAGTAAGAATACTTTTCTTAAGGCTGATTTTATAGGAACCGTATGCATGACTTTCACTTTCTAGAAAGTGGTTTTCTCTTGAACACACATCAGAACCATTCATCATCCCATAATTGCAAGTTGTCAGTCAGAGCCGCACCCTTCATGCAGTGGCAGGCCGCCAGCACATCTGTCAGAAGCACTCATAAGCTTCCGTGTGTTATTGTAATCCCCTACAAAAGGAACAAGTCTGTTCAGCCAGACCACGTTTTCCAAACCGAATAATGACTTATATAAGCATCAAGCCTGGCAAAGCGACTGCAACTTCTGCTATGAACAATGAGTTTTGTACCAGGGAAATTAAAGAGAAGGACAGCATACAGTGATGGTTACCTTGAAAAAAAAAGTGCCTTTTTTTTATAATTGTCTTTTTGCACTGCATTCATAAAAAGCATGCTTTTAAATAAATATATACCAGTGTTTATTGCTCTTTGCAATTATATGCTTTCCACTAGTGAATAGAAATTCTTTCTCATTCCCTTTTGTAACTAACTATTAATAATTTGGGCTTTTTCTCTCCCGCTCTCTACAGCCTTCTTCCTGCCTCTTTCCTATTCTGAAAGTCTTCTCTGGCCACAGTCTCCCTTACAATGGCATTATAGTATTATACCAAAACTACATTTAGTTCCAGGAATCTTATTCAGTGTTCCACCACTTTAGCCATTATGCTGTGGATATATTTCTTAATATAAAAAAATAAGAATGTGTTGACCCATGTATTTGCTGACATCAGAAATCTGTGACTGGCCATAGCTTCTTTTTTACTGAGTGCAATTCTCCCTCAATCTCTCCCCCCACCCCCCAGAAACAAGTGCCATTGTATTCACTTGGAATTGCCACCAAATAAATTCATTGCAGTTAAAATGTCTGTACTTCATGTGATTGGTGAGAAGAAATGGCAGGCCAAAAATGTGTAATGTTCTACATATCTTACATACAGAAGTTCTACATACCTTACATTACAGACGTTTACCCATATTGTTAGTCCATACGATGAGAAATCCTGTTTTTTGGAATATGTCTGGGCCCATATGTGTTGGGTTCTTATACCAAGTGCATAGATGATCCCCACTCTCACTTTCCCCCATGCAACGTGTCCAAAGTGTGTCTACTTACTGTAATGTCTTAAACAGCTTTGGTGGCCATTCTTCTTTGGCTTCTCTGTAATACAAAATCTGTTGCAAGCAGCTTTAAAATACTATTTTACTATTGCACAGAAAGAGGAGTGAATTATCTATTATACGCAAGAGGTAAAAAGAGTAAAAAACTCTACCGCTGCTACTTATCTACAGAGCCCTAAATCTGAAATGGGGAGATTTATAGAGAGATAGTGGCTGGAAATGATAAAATGAAGGGAGTGAGATTTCTTTTCATATTGCAGTCCTTGCACTAGAGAAATGGGATTTCCAGGAATGTAGTTTTGCTCAGCAAATCAAGTAGCGTGCCTAAGTGCTTACTATTACTTTGGATAATGAAAGACTGAATGGTTGCTGATCTCTGTTATGAAATTTCTCTTTGAGAGTAAAGAAAGCATAATTCCCAAATGGCACACAGTTGTGTCTGTATTTTCTGTTCTTTTCACAAAAGAAAGATAAAGGTCATTACAGATCAGCTACTATATATATACATTCACACAGGCACACACACATACCTATGCAATATATTTTATTTATTTTCATTTTTATAGTGTGTCAGGCAGCCAGCTAAAGAAAGTGAATATTTTTGCAATATTTCTCAGCATCTTGTGGCTGTATAAATATTATACTAGCTAAATAGAATGCTCTCTGAAACTCGCTAAGTACTTACATTTTATAGAAGTGGTGTGTGTTTTATTGTAGCACTGTTAGTCATCTATCTGGACTAAATAGAATCTTCCCATTTTTGAAGCAAACTAGCTTCATTTTTTAAAAAAACCCAAAACAGATGTACTCTAATGTTCATGAGCTTCCTCTAGAGGTTAATTTCTTATTACTAATCAGTTTCAAGTGGTTTGCGCAGAATAAAAAAGGCTTAGGGAGATAAAACTGAATTCTGAGATCACAAAGAGACTGAAGAGATTTGGAGAAACTTGGGTCAGAAGGTCAGAATGTGTTTCCCCATTTCAGCTGTTACAGTGACTCAGAGAAGTAGTACAGAGAAGTCTCTTCATTTGCAGATCTGGAGCCCACCTAGAATGTGTAGCCATGAGGAATCAGAAGCAGAAGAGCTCATAACTCTGCACTAGAGCAGAGGATGAATCTAGTTTGGATTCTGGGGAATCCATTTTATCACATTTTGAGGGATTAATCCATATATTAATAGAGTCACAACACATTAAGGGCTAACAATTTGTTCTCTCTTCATCTGGACACAGGAACAAATCATTGTAATGTAATGATGGCTAGTGACATATTCAAATAAACACCGAGATTGGGAAATGGTATTTGGGGGGGGGGGGAATCCCCCTCCTGAAACATTTATTCATTTTATTTGGTTTGATTCACCCATTTTATTCTCTGATTTCAGGTACCTGAAATAAGGTACAGTATTTTTAGTAACATTAAATATATTAGTCTAATGAGCATTGCCTGGACAGTTTAGAGTGGAAACTTCTTTAAACATCATCTAAATGAGAAAAAAATGCTGTATATAATCACAAATGCTGTCTAATCAAAATAAGATAAATTATATATCATGCAAACTACTGTATTTCCTAAATTATTTTGTTGAGGTAGGTAACGAAGAATAATCTTGTCTTTTGTTACAAAGATATGTCAAGCAAAACAATAATAAAAATTATATCATATTAGCACGTCTTCATGGTTTGTCTGGGGTTCAGGATTATTTTTGTTTTCAATGGCAACTTTACTGGAACAGCCAGTTGGGAAGAGGAAAAAAAAGTTTGATCATATTGTGTCTGATGTCTGTTTCTGAAAAACCTTTCAGAATCTGCTGTATTTCACTCAGTTGAAATAAATTTTGAGTAACATTTAATCACATATTTGAAAATGAAATATCCATTGATAAGCTTGTAGGGCATAAGAATTCAGAATCAGTCAGATGTAGATCTTGTTGAAATCAATTGGATAAATTATACAAGTAAATCACATTAATTTCAGTGGGAAATAAATGCAAATACTTCTGCCAGGATTCAGTCCAGTGAAGATAAACTGTAAGTGATAAGATTGCAAATGAAATCTGGAATGCTAACAATGATTCAAGAGTAAAAGAAGATCAAAAATGCTAAATGTAGTTAAAAACAATTGTATTTCATCCTAAGAAGAGTCTGAGATAAGTATATTAGATGCTCTGCTGCTATATTATTAATGTCAACAGAACATTTTAAATTCAAAATATGTTTCATATTTGCTGAAAAAGAAGTATCTGCTAATGTGCTTGTTTATTCTGTTTATATAATACCCTTTCTTCGGTGAAGATGTCATACATGATTCTGTGTGCTGTATTTTATCCTCACAATATCTCTGCGAAGTAGGTCAAGTCAAGATGGCAGAGATCAGAAACTGGTCCTGACCTAATTATCTATTCCTTAAAAATGTGTCTACTCATTTTCATACACATATGAATGATAGATGATATTTATGTTCTTTTCAGGTATACTAGTTCTATTTCAGAAAGTTTCATACAAAACTTCCACCTTATTGAAAAAAATAAAATTGCATTCTATGAGAAAACTGCTTGTAGAAATGTATGCAAAAAATATACAAATATAGGTATAGTTGGACAAATATGTATGCAAATGTATATTTTTATGTAGACTTTGTTAAAATTAAACTGATGAAAATATGGTGCAAAAATTAAGGAAATGAGCCTAATTTGAAGGTTTTGTCCACATTTATTATAAAGCTAATGATGAAGATTAATTAATTTTATATTAAATGTATTTAAGAGGCCTGCATTAGAATGGACTCTCATGCACCTGAAAAGCTTTATAAACAAAGCTCTCAGCAAAGGTTCTTCCAAAAATAAGCACCACTACCAAAAATGTCCTCTGCCTTCATTTGTGAGGATAGTTGGATGAGGACCTCCAACAACATTAAGGCTCACGTAGAACCAGTTGAGAAAAAAATGGTCTTTCCAGTCACTTTCCCCAAACCATGTAGGATTTTAAAAGTTAAAGCAGCATTTTAAATTCAGATCCAGGGCTGCTGACAAAGTTCTGGAATAAGTTGGGTAACTTTCCTAGTCTCTTTTAATAGTTTTGCAGTCCTGTTAAGGACCAGCTGCAGTTTCTGAACCTATTTTTGAAAGTAGCACCATTTACACTGCAGTATTTCATTCATTGTGACAAGTAAATCTGAAAGAGCCAAATCTGAGTTTTTAAGAGTGGTCCGTACTTTTCAAATTGATGTCTATACCTTATATCTTCAGATTAGACAGCCTTTTCTCCCCCCAGGGGTATAAACCTTCATACTTGGAAGCATGTCTACTTTCGGAAGAGGTGAAGGAATAATTTTGTTCTGGTAAGAGCTCCCTTTGTGAGCTGAAGAAACCTTGGGAAACCATAAACAAAGATGAGGTTGTAGCAATTGTTTTCATTCTTTTCTATCTTTGTTTGAAGTGATTTCAAATCAAGAGCTTGTTATGTTGTCTTTTGTGTATTTTATCATATAAAAGGCAATCCTTGGCAAGCTCTTCACTTTAGGATTTTTTTTAAACAGAATTTTTATACATTTATTATTGGAGGGAGGCTAGGAGTTGGTTTCATGGATGTCCTTGTTATCTGATTACTGCATCTCCTGGATTTTTACTTTCACTTTTCTAGTATTCTTCAGAGGCTAATGATAAGCTATTGTGCTGCACAATCAAACAAAAAGATTCTGGGATCATATAAGAGACGCCGTTGCCACAACTTTATTTAGTGTTCATTCAATAGTAACTTTTCACTACTAAAAGTATTCTTGATTGTTTGCTTTAACTTCTCTGGGTGTATGATGTTGGAAGTATTTGACATAATGGAGAATATCTGCATTGATTGGTGCATTTGGGTAAAATACAGTTATAAGGAGTACAAGGAATTCAGAATATTACCTTTGAGAGGTTAGGTTAGCGTTGGGAAGAAAGGAGAGCCAAACTTTAGTTTAAATGTGAGAATCCAGATTTAAATATTGTGTTTTCCCCATATTATTGTGGAAAAAAGGAAGTAGATGCTGTTTGTCTTTTGGTGGAAAAGATACACGAGGGAAAGGAGTTAAAAACCTTCTGTCCTCATGCCAGACTTCCGTTTGCATCCATAGTCTGATTTTCTATTACAGAAAAATGTTGGGGACAGACTTCATCTGTTTATTCAATGTAAAACCAGTTGAGACCAAAGGCCAACATTTAGTTCCTACAGCAGCCAACATAGCTATGGGAACACCACAAATTTGATGGCAGTCTTTTCCTAATGTTAACCAAATTCCTTTTTCTAATGTTAACCAAATTCCTTTCCTTAATGTTAACGAAACTGGGGTATTGAGAGGTATTCAGTCTTCTTTACTGGAGTTACTATAGAGCTACAGTGACTAGTAATAGTTTTATCCTTCATGAATATGAGGTTCCTTTCAATATTTGTCTCCAGCACCAATAGTCATAGAAAGTAACATAATTCCTAATCATTGCATTTAAGAGTGATCATACTAAACAGGATAATATGGAAATCTGGTATTTTGGACACTATGAAATAAGCTATAATTATATGGAAGGTTCTGTAGGATGCTTCCCTCAGTTGTTTGATTCACATTAAATTTGTGTATGACTACCAGATCTGAGATATAGTTTTCTGTCTCTCTTTGCTGCCATTCAGTGGTTGTTTGAAGTTTTGCAGAAAGGTTGGCCCTAATATATTTAATTTGTTGGTGATCCTCTATTTTTCACCAAATTAATATGGTACCTTAAATGTGCACTATTTGCTCATGGAAGAACAAAAAGTTAATGCAGGGCAACCAACAGGACTGGCTTTTCTACTTGAAATAATCTGCATAATTTCATCAGGTAAAGAACATAACCATCTTTGTATGTCCATCTTAGATATTCAGCATACTTAATAAGTCTTATAATAGGAAACGTAAAACTATCATGTGGAACATTTGAATCTCTAAGGTACATTAAGGAGATACAGAGAGTTGCTGCTTGAATGTCAGATACTTGTTACTCAATTGTGTGCTTAATAATCAGTATGATAGGTAACAGTAATTATATGTGTAGTACACCTTGAAAGTAACCATTCATATATGCATCCACATTAGAATATTAAGTAAATTGTGTCTCTTTAATACCTAGGTATAAGTGATTACTTCTGTGTGAATTCTGAGGTTATCTTTCATGAGCATTTCAGATTATTCTGGGAATTAATTAAGAGGTACAGGGCAAAAATGGGCTTTATGTGACATATGAAATCCATTGTCAGTATATTGCAAATAGGAATAAGAGGTGTATAATATGAAAATTCAGTCCATAGTAGAAGGAAAAGGGAACAATGAAATGAAAATACTGTTCTGACAGCTTCAAAATATACTTGCATCTAAACAGTTTTACTGATATGTTAGATAACTATCTGTGACATAAGAAATGGATTTGGCTGCCACAATGCTCATGGAATCAATACTTTTTAGAGTAAACCATATAATTCACTGTCCAAATAGTTGTGTGACAATACAACTGTATTTTCTCAAAAACTAAATATATTCCTTTGTACTAATCCTGCATCTTTTTAGTTGAGCAGTCATTAGCATGTTTATAATGGTTCTAATTTAAAATGACATTTTCTGAATTTTATTCCTGAGTCATTTACAAATTGTTCATATTGGCTAAACAAAGGAAACAGATTGCATTTGATACTTAGCAATTTATTTGAAAGAAGAGAGGGTTAATTGTCTGAAAGTTTTTCTTTGAAAAGTTTCTCTTTTTCTCTCTCTCTTTCCCTCTTTCTTTCTTCCAGAAGTGAGGAAGGGAGGAGTGAGGAAAATGAAAAATTAGGAGCAGGACAAGACTGACCACTCCTGGAGGGGAGTGTGGAACAGAATTTGAGCTGGCACAAGATTATCTAAAACAGTTGGTGCATTCCTTAATGATCAAGTGCCTGAGAAGCCCAGCTCTCTCTCACAGAGCATCTGTGTTGATGTTTATATCTGTGCCTTGCTCTATGGGAAAAGCATGCTTTCTCCTATTTCTCTGCTAAAAATAAAAAGGAATAGAGCATTGTATGGGCTGTTTTTAGAGAACAAAAACATTTGAAAGGTGAAAGGTTTTGCTTTTTAGTAAATAAATTAAAGGAATAAAGGTCAGCCCAGAATCTTGGGTTACCCCCATTTGTGAGGATGGAAACAAAATGAGGGAGGGCATTTTAGTAGTGTGCGGTATTTTATCTATGTTCATTGAAATGTTCATTAGGGACTTTTTTTTTTTAGGAGACCATTCTGTGCTGGCTTGGTAGGGGCTATAAGCTCTTTTCCCAGTCAAACTCAGCTTAGATAACAAGCCTGGCAACAACTAGTATTTATATCCAAATATTTGGAAAGCCCAGATTTTCAGTCAGAGCTAGTAATAGTTTGGGAATATGTTGGAGTTCAGAGTGGAAGGAATCTATTTTGCAGACCTAATTTTTTGAGTGGGCTTAGAAAGTTGTAACTGAATTTTAAATTAGCGTGGAAATACGTCTTACCGAAGAGATGAAAGATAATTAGCTATTGTGGATTTGTTAAGTCTTCGTATATAATGCTTAGATGTGTTGTTATAATAGGCAGAGATTAAATAGTGCATGATTCAAGATTCTTCTTCATCTATCAGTCAGTCCTTATGCCTCCCTCTTCTGATACCTTTCTAGTTCCTGTAACAAGGGAATTCCCAGAGTGATGTTGCCATTCCTACTATAGCAGTTTGGGAGCAGTTGCCCAACTGCTTCCTAGTAAAGGAACTAGACACTTCAAAGGTACAGGGTGTGCAAAACCTTCAGAAGAGGGTAGGATGGATGGATGGATGGATGATGTGCCATCAAGTCAGTGTAAACTCTTAGCAACTATATAGGCCTTTTCCAGTATGAAAAAGAGGGTGTACAAAATATCTTTCTTTGTTAATGGTTAAAGCAACCACATCTTGGCTTCTTTGGAAGTTGTTCCTGGCTTTCTCTAAATGTGTGTCCAGACACAGGTCATTTGTTTGCAAAACATGAAAATAGCTTTTGCTTCATGTGATAGCTCTATCATTAAACACTGAAGCTTGCTGTTCTTGTTGCTTGCTATGTAAGGCAGCTCTTTCACTCTTCCTAAAGGTACGCCTAAACCTGGATTAAACAAACCTAAAGAAATTCCATAGAACCATCCTTAGTTCAGTTTAAGTTCTTACATTCTTCTTTGTAGCATCCACCAACTGTTCATCCCACATCTTTCTGGTCTTTTTATCCATGACTCTAATTTATGTTATTTTATTAACTGATTGATTTGATTTGACTCAATCATCACCTTTCTATACTGGCAAGGATTGACTTACAAAATTTGAAATAAAAACAACATATTAACAATTAAAAGTCCAGATTAGAAGTAACACTGAAGTGGGTATTAAAATCATTTAATGCCACTGAAAATAAGAGTGTTCAGTGTTATAAATATATTCACCAATGCTAATAAATAAAAAGGTGAAAGTATATTTCTTAAAAATTAAAAAGAAAGGATTCTGGTCCATAGAGGTATAAGTGGTTAAGGTATTGAACTAGGAGTGGAGAGTCTGTGACTCTAGTCCACCCACAGTCATGAAAGCTCACGCAGCCAACTACCACGCAAGGTTGTTGTTGGGGAAAACATAGGAGAAGGAAGTGCTGTGTACACTGCTTGGTGCTCAGAATTAAAAGTATATTATATCTAGTAGCTTTTTTTGTTTGTTTAGTCTAACTAGTCACTCTTTCTCAGCCCTCGGAAGCAGGCAATGGCAAACCACTTCCAAAAATCTTGCCAAGAAAAACTGCAGGGTTTAGTCCAGTCAGTCACCAGGAGTCAGCACTGACTCGAAGGTACAAAAAATAATAAAACAAAACAAAACAAAATACAATGAAACATTTGTAAAATAGCAAAACCTGAACACCTTGTCCTAGGCAAATCTAAATGAAAGTGGATAAACAATTTTTTTTTCTATTTATGAAAAGGCAGATATATATCTCTGTATCTCTTATTTCTAGAAATCAAAGCAGTCTATATTCTAATAAATTTATTTCAGTGAAGCCTCTGCCTGGGTAAATCAGGCAAAGCTACACAAAGTTTGCAGTCCAGCTTCTATAAGGAAGGTCAAGTTGTTTTCTTGGTGGAATTAAAACTTTACATATGCCAGGTTATAATAATGATGAAAATATATAAGAGGTGCTTCAGATAATAACTCAAAAGGAAGGCATGCATGCCAACACAGATGACTAAAGGAAGATTTCTAAGTAAGAAGTAAAATGAAAATCCCCTACAAGAGGCAAATCTATTTATGTGGTTGCTAGGAGTTGACGACAACTTTATGGCACATAATCAATCAATCAGTCTACAAGAAGCACGAGAAAAAAGTAGAAAAGAAAGGGGAATCTGGAAAAAAACAATCTATTAATACAAATAGAAAGGAGTATTCCTCATTTGTTTCTGCCATCACAATTAATCATACTTCGGTGAAAGAGGATTAATTGACATGGGAAAATAATATAAAAGAAAGTTGCTACTCTCCATTGCTACACAGAACCACATTGGGGGATATCAAGTAGAGTTCTGTTTCACATGTCAGGGGACAGATGTCTGTATGCCCTAACGTGGAAGATTTTGACATAGCGTAATATGTGAACTATTATCATTTAGGAAGGTGTGCAATCCAAACTGCTATAGCTTGTTCGATGAATCATCGTTTAAAAATCCACGTGTTAGCATTACTTGTGAATGAAGCCAGGGTTTGGCCTTGAAACCGTTGCATATGTCATGTTTTCTTTGGATCTTTTTGTCTGCAATTGCCCTCTCTCCCCACCCCCAGGGTAAATCTGGAGTTGATTTGTTCTAGATGAAATGAAATGAAAGCTGAGCTAATGAGTTGGACAGAAGAAGCTGTCCGTAGAAAGCAGGCATAGTGCCAACAGCGTAGTCTGGATGCCTCTTCGTATGACAAGTCGCTCTCACTCTTTCGGGGCAGTAAAGTGAAAAGATTGTTATCTTGTTCCCTTTCACTGTGTCTTCACGTGGCGAGAACTGCTGTAATCATTCGGGGAGGTTCTAATGAGAGTTTGCTCCTAATTTTGTAAATGCTAACTCTGGCCACTTACGATTTTAGGACTTGCATATTTTAAGGTGGTTTTAACCGTCTTATTTTGAGGCTTTGTGTTTAATCGCTTTTGCTTGACTGTCCCTGAATGTAAGGATGGGATATAAAATTGAATTAAAGAGTAAGTAAAATGGGGCATTTTTACATGATACATTCACTGTGTGAAATTGATATGATATAATTAAAGTGTAAAGTCGATTTTGAAAACGTGTACATGAAAGAAGAGAAACTTCAGCAATCCTGGGGTATTTTAAAATGTAATGATCACTCTTCATTGCTCCACTTATAAATATAGGCTGAGCTTTAATAATGTAAACAGAACTTGGTTGTTTTCTTGCAATACAAATATTATTTTCTTGGGGATGATTCTGAGACAGTTGCTTATCCTTCAGATATTGCTAGACTTCATTTCCCCTCCATCTCATCATCACCCAGGATGATTTCTATTGCAGTATATTTTTCGTGCTAAAGCAAGGAAGGGAAAGAGGGAAATTTGATTGAAAATAGTTTTCTGCATACTTCTTCATATATTGCTTAAAATTTTTCATACATTTCCAATCATTAATAAATCATTAATGTGTTTGTCTTTTGTGTCAGTGAAATGCCTAGACATTGCGAAGATTGTATGTAAACAAACCATGTTTTAGAAATAATATTAACAGTGATTATCAGATTACTCTGTTGTAAACAACATGTTTTTAAGAAGTGTATTTTAAAAAGTGAGCTTTTCAAGGCAGCAGCAGTAAGACAGTTGATCACATTTTTCACTGATATGGATTGTATAACTGTGCTACTGTTTACTGTATTTTATTGAGACTCAGAAGGTTGAAGGTGATTTGAAATAATAATGTCTGACAGGCCTTTCAAAGTAGTTTTCTTTTAAAAACACAGTTCTTTGCATCTAAGAACATGCAGATCATCCTACAATTGGAATTGAATTATTTTTCTTTTCTTCTTCTTCCACCTGTACATGAGAAGGGAAAGGCAAAGTTGAAGTGTTATGAAATATACTTTAGGCTTGTATAGAGAATACTGAACTTTTCCAGGTTTTTCCTTCTCAGGGTTTATGGAAATTAATTGATATAATAATTGTTCAATTTTAGCACACCCCACCATTTTGTAACATTATTTCTGTTTTCTAATATTTAAGATTTTGCCCAGTTATAAAGTTTTGGGCCTTTTCTTCACAAACCACAAACTAATGAAGAAAATATATCACATTAGAACAATTAAATGGTATCAGTTTCACCTATTGATTTAAAAAAGAAATCAGTGGAAAAGAAATGTACGAAGAAATGCACATTTGTCACTGTATTGTTCTCTGTTGAAATTTCTTATAAATAAGATGCCAGAAGTGCTGAAAATTAGTGCTGTCTGAATATGCCTTAATTCTCTAATATATTTTACTCTAATATCTGAATATAATACTAGTAGTGGTAATAATAATAGTGATAGCGGGAGAAAGCATCCGGCTAAAATACTTTTTGTTACTTTATGTAAATGTCAGTTTAAAGCCAACATTATTTTTTTGGGGGGGGGGGGTGACAGAGCTTGAAATTTTGTCTGGGCACAACAGAGGCATCTTTGTAAACTGATAGTATCACAGGCAACAAATTATAATGTTCTATTGATAATTGGTGGTTATTTGTTGATGCTTCTATTATCTGGCCAAAATTCATAAGAGTAATAAAAGCTTGTGATTGTTAAGATTAAATTGTTTGTTTTATTGTGTAACAAGTATTTTAATGCTGCCTTTTACAACTTAAAGACTTAATTTTGTTCTCCATTCTTTTTTTCTTTCTTTTTTTAAAGGATATAATTAGTAAATTGGCTTTCCTACTAAAATATTACTTGTTAGAAAACAAACAAGTGGCATTGTTTTTCCAAAGATGTTCATATAATCTTGTAGCTACAACTTGCAGAAAAGTTTTGCAGTAATCTTTTCTTCTGACAAATTGGTAATGTGTATGCAGTTACAGGACTGATTCTTATTACATAGGCTGGCTGCATACAGGTGTTACACTAAACTATGATTTAGAGTTTTAAAAAATGAACTATAGTGAGTCTCAGGGAAGAGATTGTGCTTTTCTTTACTTTTTAGGTTATGTTTTAAATGAACTGCATTTTTTACTTGCTCTGTTTATTAAGAGTACAGAAAGGCAAAAGGATGAAAGGAGAGAGGGATCCAGCCATAATTACAATTGGGGCCATAATCATCGTTAGTTGCAACTTTGATGGAGTTGTTGTGGCTTAGGACATAGATTGAAACCCTGGGCAGCTGGTTGATTCTGTCTCTACAACCATATGTTGGAGTAATGGTGGGTAGAACAAAAGTCTTGGGCCCAATTCGGTATAGAACAATAGCATAGGTCCTCCTGTCACCAGAAGGTGAGCAGCCATGCGAGCAGGTAACTTAAAGCCTTATCTTGTGACCTGTGTTCATGACATATGAGAATGGTTGGCTGGGAAGATAACCACCAATACCATCTCTATGGCTTTTTAATAAGCTGCAGACCCCCTCCCCCCATATTTACCCTGCATGTCCCCCTCTATTGCCAGGAAGATTGGTTACAACAGCAGATAGTAAAGCTAAGGCACTGATCTGCAGCTGGAAAGGAAGTGACAAACAGTTTGTCCTCCCCACCGTGACACAGACATTCTCCCTCTACACATACCTGTGCTTTGTTTTGACTGTTCTAACAGCCTAGTCAAACTTTTGCCTTGTGACCTGTTGGTTTGCATCCCAGCAGAAATAGTGTTTTGATTACGGTGCTAGATGGGTAGTAGGGAGATCCAGTTTCAAGTGTAACTTCAGCCACAGAAGCTCACTGGGTGATTTCAGGCCAGTCATTTTCTTTAGGCCAGCCTAACATACAGGGTTGTTGTGGGGAAAACAGAAGGAAGAAGTAACAATGTAGGCCACCTTGATTTGTAGCAAAGTCAGGGCACAAATCTAATAAATAAATTAATAAATGCACCACCTTTCGTAAGACACGCAAAGATATACACACAAACCAGATAAAATATGCATATCAGAGGCAGTTTCCTTTCTAATGTCCTCAGTCAATGGGTGTGGAAATTAAAACTCTCCCTGCCTAACTTGGATGCTCCTGAGACCTTGGATGCTTCTGTTGTATATTCCTCTGGCAGGTTAGGATGATATAGCTCTGGCATCATTCTTTATTTAGAAAGCTGAATGTCTTTATATCTGTTGACTGTCTTCAAGTACACCAGCAGTCAAAAGGGTGCCACTATCATAATGCAGGAGACTTGACATTTCCTCCAAGCCACATTTTCTGGAAAGGCTGCTCAAATAGTTTGTTGGCTTCATATTAACTTTTGCTAATCCTTTCCCATTTCTTTATAGATTCATCTTGCATGGAAAAACTTCTTTCTAAAGATTGGAAGGAGAAAATGGAAAGATTAAACACAAGTGAACTCCTTGGAGAAATAAAAGGTAAAATATAATGTGGATACAATGCTTTAATCTAGAGAAGTAGTCCTCTAAAAAGATTGATTGGTGATCAATTCTCAAGAATGTTAATACAACCTATATATGTGGGTTGAAGCAAATGGGCTTTCAGGGTGGAGGTTCCTCTTGAATGTTTGATTTTATGTCCAGATGGGTTTTATTTTGTATTTAGCCTTGTCTCAGTGCTGATGAACTCTGTGGGATGAGATTACATTCTGATGCCTGTATTGGTGATCTGCTTGGTTCATCTATACAAGGCAGCTGCCTCATATTAAACAGGATCTTGGGAACTCACTGTCCCAATGTTTCCTTAGACTTAAGCTCCCCCAGACAGTGCATTCCTGGATGGCTTATGGGGGGAAAAAACACAAAACCTTGCTGCAGTTTTGATTGAAAATAAAAATTTGGGTTTTTGGGTTCATATTTCTTTTGCATAGCCATTCCTTTCCTCTTAGAATTATTGATAGTTGCAACCAAGACTGTGAAGCAAGAAGTAAGTTTAAAAAAATGCCTTAGATGATTAGAGAAAAGAATCTCAGTTAAAAGAAACAAAGGTGTGGTCTTGTGAGGAAGAGCTGCTCTTTGCACTGACTGTTACTGGGGAGTTGTTTATCAGAAGGAAGAAGTTGTTCTTGAGGATAAATGAAGTTCATATTCTTCTTTTGAAACAGTGTCTTTCTATTTCGAGACATCTCAGTTATGGGGAAAGGCTGCCAGGGGGAAAAAAAGAGGGGGGGGAGGAGGGGAAGTCAATCGTGTTCTTTTTTGCCAGTATCACACATGTTGGAACAGTACAACATATAGAGTAAAAGGTAAAGGTTGCAAAACAGACATGCTTTTAACATTAGATTTTGTAATATGTGTCCATTTATCTTCTTTGATAAGACACCTTAAAAAATTGCTTCCCCTCTCCATGGACAATTAGTCTGTTTGCAGTTATTTTATAGGAGGACCTATGCTGGATCAAGCCAAAGGCTTATTCTAACCGTACATTTTGTGTCCACTGTTGGCAGCCAAATGTCTGTAGGAAGCACAAAACCAGTGTGTAAGTGCAAGAACACTCCGTCATGTTCCCTTGCAACTAATACCTCAGTGATGGAGGCAGTATATAACCATTATAACTGATAGCCATTGATATCCCTATTTTCCATAAATTAATATCCTTTTAAAGCTTTCCAAGTTGATTCTATAGCATGTAGATAATTCTCCAGTACATGTTCCAGTGTAAAGGCTGCATTATATTTAATACCTTCCTTCTCGTTGTTTTGTTTTATCCATGTTTATTGCTTTTAATTGGTTTTGTAGAATGTTCTAATAGTAGGCTTTATTGTCCGCTGCCCAGAGTCACTGTGGGTGAGATGGGTGGCCATATAAATTTGACAGATAAATAAAATAAATAAAAAAATGAATAAAAAACTTTTCTAGCTTGTTTGTTTTGTTTGTATGCATCTTTTAGGCGGGAGAAGTTCTCAGGGGATTATACCTCTGAACAGCTAAACCCTAGAAAGGTTCTTGAGAAAAAAAATGTTGGTTCATTCAGAATAAATAGTTGTTGCAGTGAAGGGGATCCTTCCTCAGTATAACATGATTAATAATGGACCTCTACTGTTTTCTAAAGAGCAGTTACTACTGGTCTAACACATTCCTAGGGTTACAGGTAGTCCTCAATTTAAGAACAAAGTCCTTAAGTCAAATTTATATGTAAGCTGGAACAGTATTATACTATACTATGAACTTTGTTTTGAAGATGAACCCTAATATCTTCCAATCTTTTTCTAACGTCCTTCTGAAGAAACAAACACACTGCACTGTCCAGCTGAGTTTTTTCCCCTTTAAGTTCTCCTCTTATTTCTTCTCTTCTTTCTCTATATTTCCCCTTTAAGTACCTCTTATGTTCTCTTCTATTGGAACCTCTTATTTCTCTCTCCCCGCATTTCACACTATCTAAATTTTCCTTTCCCATTACTTAATAAAAAAGAATATTCTCATTCATCCCCATTAACAGTTCACTTTATAATTTCTGTTTTACATGTTAACATAAATGTCTTATCTACTCAAGGCCTGCAAACACCATAATTATTATTCCTCTGACATACCCTGTCATGTTTTTATTTTAATCAGCATGCAAGCTCCTTTAAGATCAAATAAAGAAGTTATGATGGTTCTAGCAGTCTAACAGAAAGATGGATTCTGAGTACAATCTCTGAGTAAAGTGTTCTAGCGTCCATTTCTGGAGGAGCTTCCTACTGAAACATAAACTGTATTTATAGGCATTGTGGCTTAAATGTCACATGCGGTCTTTGTATAGCATGTTCTATTTTGGGATAGACATTGACTGATGTGAATAGCTTTGCCTACTGCAGAAAGGCATTTGCATTGTGTAGTGCTCTGACTTGCACACATTTTTACATTTCTCCCTGGGTTTTAAATGACTTCACATAAGGAGATATTTTCAAATAAAACCAGTGTGGTGGTTGTTATGTGGATTACTTGTAATTTCAGTGGTATAGTAATAGTTAGCAAACAGGAAGGTTTATGCAGGTTTCTAGACTTTAAAAGCTTGGCAGAGAAGGTCAGCTCTGTAAGAGATTCCATCTACAATGTAGGCAAAGAATATTCCACAATCTGTATTGAATTTCATGCTGATAGAAATAGCACTTTCTCCTTTTAGGAGCTAGGAGAAAGAGAGCCATGAAATATAATGGCATGCATATTTTAGTTGTGATGCTTTTCTGGAATAGTGTTGGGACCACCCTGGGAAAGTTGTTGTGCTATGTTGTGGTTACAAGTGCTACCTCTTGTTTTCAGAGGAGGAATAATTATGGTTGAATTAAGAATTCAAAAGTGGAAAATATGGTAAGCTGTCAGAAATTTGAAATCTACGATAACAGAATACACAAGATCACTGCATAACAGAAGGTCACCGTGTTAGTTTGCTTTGCAGTTTATTTGAGATGTGTTGAGATTATTTCTTTAACAGTGCTAAAACCCCTTTTGGCATGTCATGAGTGTATACAATAGCTTACTTTATAAATATATATCTTGCATATATATCACAGAAGCACCCATAGGTTTTTAATTATGCCACTTTGTATGGTTGTAGACATTTCAAAGCTCCCCTTTGTGCTCTGTGTTATAAATGTCTTTTATTTCTTTTGAAGTCTACATGATATACATATGAGCAATTAAAAACACAGTTCAGGCTTGGAGACACTGGGTCTTCTTAATTAAAGCTCAAACAAAACCTACAAGCAAAAAACCCCTCACTTATATTAGAGTCATTGTTCACTGCTAGGCTTTAGAAAATAAATGTACAGGAAAAAGATCAGTTGGTTCCAATTAGAGAAATCAGTGTAAATATTGAATACAAGGGGCCAGGGGAAACCCCTTAAAATTAATACCAGGTCCTAATTAGTAATATACTACAGGGCATAACTTTATTTTTTAGTAATGAATTTATTAAAGTGATCAGATGGCCAGTATGTGTGTGCATTTTAGGGTTTACTATTCCATAAAAACTGAGAAATAACAAAGCTATACTGTCAGAGCTATAGCCATCCAAAATTAAGTATATTTATGTTCCATTAATGTCCATGGAAAAGTTTTGTGGAAAATGCACTTTTTTTCCTAGAAAGAGATGAGAAATAAAGTTCTTAATTTTAAACTTAAATGTCAATTTAAGTAACATTGCTTAAATTTGGTTTAACTTGTTCCAATATGCAAGGGTGATGACAATATTAAAGTGAGAGATGATAAAGCCAGACAGCTGAACTTTAAATTTCACAATTAAGGACCATTGAAGACTACATGGAGTCAGTGTTTACTGTCCATTTGACGGTAAAAGGTGAGAAGCATTTTCAAAATGAGAATGGTTTTAGAGCAATGACCCTTTTTTGAGTTTCTGTCTACCAAATTTGCTTAGAGTTTGAGAGATAAATGCAGCTACCACATCATGCCACCCATCGTCCCCAAATCTGGAGTACCTTCCCAATTACTACTCATTAGATGATAGGGGCAGGGCATCTCATAGCTTGCGTGGACTTGCCTTCCAAGGTTAGCCTTCTTATTTTTTTAAAAATGTATTCTATATGCATGTATAATATTGCAAATTATACTTGCCATTTCCTATGCAGTAGCAAGTATGGCTTTTTGTATTTCCATCTAGAGTTCTTACTGTACATAAAGAAACTTGACTCTGTTCATGGTTTTCTTGGTAGCGTCATCCTCAGTATTCATAAACTGACTGATCTGGGGTATAGGTGATCCTTTCTTTTTTATTCTTTCAATTAGGCAGGAAAAAAAGTCAGCATAAATTCAGGAACTAGTATTGTTTCCCAACCTGCCAGGAAGATATAGTTTCATTTGAACTCATATTTTACAAGTGAAGTTCTCCCACTTTTAAAAAAGTTCCAATTAATAATACATATTACTGCTGAATGCATATATTGAATAAAAATCAATCCTAATTTTTGTTTGTTAGAACCTGGAAATGTGTGTAAGGGGAAAAGGTAGTTTTCTTTCAGCTCTAGGGTGGCATAACTGGGGTACCCATTTGGAGGGCAGAACATCTTTGGATCCAGTGAAATCTCTGTTATAGGAAGAAATGATATTAACATTCTGTCCATCGAGCTATGAGCAAACAGAACAGGAGTAAGAGTTGCTCTGTTATAATTGGATGGTGCTTTCACCCCATCCTGAACCCAGTGCTGATAATACATAGCTTAATATTGTTCCAGTTCCTTAGAACTACACATTACATTCCTGTATGAAGGAAGCTATACATGGCCATGTTTGTTTGTGACATGTACCGTAGCAAATTATACAGTTCTGTTGGATGGCGGTGAGAATTTATACAGTGCGCAAGGTGAAATGGAAGTATCATGTTATTATGTATGCAATATATTACAGGCTACCCTACTGAATACATCTTGTAGAAATGGCTGCCAGCAAATTGTATGTTTTCTTCTTGTCCTTTTGAATCCAACTTGACATGTTTATATTTGAATTATGAAAAACAAATGCTATAGAATAACCATCCTGATATATAGATGGGGGTTCATACTATGCTAAGCCATTCTTTGCTTAGCTGTAGTTTATTTAAGAAATCACAATTACCTGAGTTCACACAGCATGCTAAAACTATCCCACACAACTATATTATGTCTTAGTGTGTTACATGAGCTCAGCCACATTAAGTAAATGTGTTGGACATGTAATATGAATAATATTCTCACTTGATTTAATATTGGCATTATATTAAATCAATATCAAGGAGGCCAAATAAGCATTAATCATGTTTATTTGGCCTCCTTAATATTGTATCTCACAGTTCTTTGAAAGCTTTGAAGCAAAATAATCCTGGCATTTATAAAGTTGCTTTATAGACTGATCAGTTTGCTTGCTTATGTTTAGAACAAATTGTAATGCCTATTAAGATTTGTTTAAATAGGTTTCCATCACAACAGGTGCACAATTATTTTATGAGTAAAATATTATAAGTTTTCTAAATTAGCCAGGGCAAAATGCAAGTTGCCTGATTAAATAATTAAACCTAATGCTTAAAATGCACCTGATTTCCACAGGAATTTTAAGATTCAAAGTTTCAATCTATTTGGAAGGTTTTCTTCTACTCCATAGACATTGTAGTAAGTAAGCAGATGCTTACAGTGGGTGTTTTACGTAATTTGCTTTATACTGTACAAAGAGGAAAATCCATTAAAATGGTGTTAATATGAGTGTATTAGAGTCTATATTAAAAATAGGGGAATGTCATACATAATGATTTGATGGTGTCCATTTATTTAGAATAGGACTACTACAACTGGGCTGCTAAAATTTGTCTGGCCAATCAGTGGCAGCAAATAAGTAATTTTTTTTCCCTGCCTGCTTCTTTGCTGCTGTCTAGTGTTTTCAAGACATTTGCAGCCCATTGTGTAGATCTAATCTAGAACATAAGTCTCAAACTCTTAATACAATGCTAATTCTTATTACTACAACACTGTCTACTACGCTCTTCTCACAGTGGGATATAATAATCAATCAATAAAACTTCCAACTCGTGCACATTTAACCACTCTAAGCAACATCCGTATTTTATACAGCTCATTATAATATTTGGATAGGTTTTTACATTGGGGTAAGAAAGTACGGGCAAAACCTAAAGCGTAGATGTGGCATTTGCACAGTTGAAAACCAATTCATATGGTACATATTTACTGTCTGAAATTGCTGTATGGTACCACAATTGGGATAGAAATTTCTTACAACTTGAATAAAATGTCTGCCGAAGAAAAAAGTACCGATCATGCTATGATTTTGAATTGTCACTTGATAGCTCCTATTGCAGCTGGTCTTACAAACTGGCACAAACTGAGAATGCCAGAGAAAGCGTGGCACCAATTACAAAAGCTGTCTTACTTCTATTCTATGTTGAAAAGACAATATATACATTTTTCAGTGTTGATCCTCATAATAGCCTAAAAAGTTGCCTTATGTCAAGTCAAACTATTTCTCAGTCTTCCCCAGTCGTGTCTTATTTGACTGGCATCAGCTTTCCAAAGTCTTAGCAGACAAGTAATCAGCTGTCTATCTACTTATTTTACTAGATAAGTATATCTTACTAAGATCTACTATCTACTAAGATCTACTATCTTACCTAAGATTTTTTAAATGGCAAGCATTTTCTCAGTCATGAATTCTATAGTTCCTTCCCCAATGTTGATAACTGCAAAATATATTGATAAAATAATATTCTAGTATAAAATTAAACTATAGCCAATCAAATTATCTTAATGGATTAAATGCTGATGTATATTTACACACACATATGCACATTCATACACACATACACACCCCAACAAACACATTTTTTTTTCTCTCTTCAGAGTTGAAGAAAGAATCTGGAAGAATTCCAAACCACAAAAATTAAGAATGGAGCAAGGAGGCAACAAAAAATGTAAATGCTGCTTTCTGCCTCTGCATATGTTGAATTTAAATAATTGTGTTGATGCATCAGTAATAGTAATTACTCATAAAAATTAGGGTCCTTATTTTGGGCAGCAATATATTTAAGTAGAGATGAAATTAGATGCAATTTATATTAATTAAGGATAATATGAACATTATGTGAGTGGTTGACATTTCCATTATTTTGAAAGCATGCCACAGTATCTGAAGATGCAACTCTAATGACTTTGAAAAGCTGTAGATTGACATGTGCCCCTAGAGTGTTCTGTACTACAATAAAGGACACACAACTCTAACCCTATGGCATGAAAATTATTAATACCCAGGTTTCATGGTGTAATTTAGTTGTAGAGTTGTAGAGTTTTAATATTTACAAGAAAACTACTTTTCTCTGGACACTAGTATGTATTCTTAAATAGAAGCAATAAAACTATAGAAACATCTGGAGGGAAAAAGCAAATTTTACTCAGTTTTTAGAATGTCAGAAGGTGATCTTAGACCAAAACCTTAGTGCTTTATCATTGAATTTTGGTATCAAGAAAGAGTTTAAAACTGCAGTCTGAAGAAAAATACATCTTGAACATAGATGACCGCTTATCTTGACGTAAGTGTACATTACATCAAAATTAGGGATAGGCATAGCTTTGAAATTGTCATCAATTTCAAAAGTTAAAAATGAAAATTTCAAAATAATTTCAGTATCAACATATTGCTACACTTACCAGAATGTTTCTTTGTGAAAACAAAAACTTGTAAAAATAATGCTGGTTGCATAAGAGGTAGAAAAGATTGGTACTATGTAGTTAAACTGAGATCCAGACGTGTGAATTATCATTAGCTGTACACATAGAAGAGGACCCCAGCAGTTTGCCTTGTGGACAAAATTTCTGAATCATTTTGTGATTCAGCTGTCAAATGTTAAAAAATTCCCCAAGTCTGTAGGCTCATAAAAATGCATATATTAGGATATGTACAAAATGTGCATCATTTATGAATACATATTGGATAAAATCTGAATTTTGCAATCAAATGCTCTTATTAGTGCATATTTAAGTATTTAGATCTAATTCTTAGTGTTTTTAAATTTAAAATACAGAAATGTATAAAAAGTTGCTTGGAAGGGACTTACAAATGAATACATGCAACACTGGCACAAATCATAATTATTCATAATAATCTGTGCATTTTACCTGAGATCTTTTGAAGTAGAGATGTTGATATGTAAGTCTGGGATTTTCTGCATGCTCCATCATGGAGCTAAAGCCCCTTCTTAAATGTGGTACAAATATTCATATCCATTGACATAAATTGTGTGGTTTCAGTATGCAGATAATACCTCTATCTTATCTCCAAATTTTCTGGGTGGTCCTGTACATATTCTAAACTTGCTTTTAACAGAAAGACAAGAGCAAGAAGACCTCAAGGTGCATATTTCAGGTCTTTCCAAATTCTAAATTATCTTGAGTCTTTTCACTGCTCATATTGTGTTGTTGTGGGTTACCCTTGAGTTGCTGGATATATCTGTAAATATCCAAGTAAACAGTAAGACACTGTGCTGAGATATTGTGGTTGGAGACCAAGATCTGTTTCATTGTGACTCCACATAAGTGGCTTGATTTCTGATCAGTTAGGGAAAGAAAGGCATTAACCAAAAAAAAAACAAAAAACAAAAAACACCCTTGAAACATTGCTGCTTAGCAGCTGCTTAGAAACATCTGGTTAAACATATTTATGCCTGTGGTTGAAGATATAATTAGACCAGAACCTTGTAAGAACATGGGTGGAACTATGGTTTCGAAAATGTAGGCCAATTCTTTTATGTGCCAGCTTATCATGATTTTGGAATCTTCAGTACATGGTTGAGAAGCTTGGTCTCTTCTCTTGCAACATGACCTTCAAAGTACAAAGAGTTTGTGGTTAGTTTGGGGGTGCATTTTTTCATGCAGCTAGAACCACTTCATGTTCTTATAGAATTCAACTCTGGAGATGGCAGACAGCAGTTTAAGAGCATCTGACTATGTAACATGATGATTGCGGTTGAGGGATGGTTCACGTGCAACTTTTTGTTTTGCTTTGCCTGTCTTGGCTGAATATAAAACTCACAGAGATTTGGATGGTAAAACAGAAATGGTAACGTGAGTGCTCTCTTTTTTGGTTATTATTATTTATTTTTATTCTAGTTAAGCTGAAAAATTCTGGCTTCCTGTAACAAACTCTCTTAATATTAGAGGGAATAATACATTAGATTCAGAGGTGTTGCCTTGCTAATTTAACTGTTTCTGCCAGTGGAATAAATTCTCTTGCTGTTTTCCGCCTCCTGCTTATCTCCCCGATCTCTTCTGGGGAACTTCTGGGGTATATTTGGCTTGTGTTTGTGGTTTGTATGCATGAGGGGTCAGAGCGAAGAAAATGTCAGTATACAAGAAGTTTGTATAAATTTCAAGTATAGCAAATTCATTCTTGGGTCCTATCTCTGTGAACTGAGAATTAATTGAATGGAAAAATATTTTGTTTGTGCAGCTAGCAGTTGATTTTAAAGAAGCTTGCAATTGCAAAGACAATAAAGGAGTGCCAGAGAAACCTCTCTGTGAAGAGTATTTCTGCAGCTGGAGTGCCATTTCCAAGAGCATCCATCTTCTGTAGTCCATCACCTCCCCTCAGATAGTCAGAATATGTGAAATGGATCCTCTTTCCATTTAAGATCTTAATGTTTGGTAAGATACATGGAACCAAACAATCTTTCAACTGTGCTGGCTTTTTAGCCCTGAAGAGCTTCAAAGACAACACTTTGAACTAGGTTTCAAAAGAGCCTGGAAGCCAGTGGGCACAGCACAGGTATAACTCAGCCTAGTCCAGCTAGCCTAACTCAGCAGTAACTGCAGTTTGTTGCTATATGTCTCAGGCAGCTATAGGTATACACCCTAGATGCTACATTTTCAGACAGAATTCAGGATGTCTTAACCCACATTAATTGGGAGTTAATAATTCAGAGATCCTGAATACATTCTTTTGATTTATGAATCGAAAACAAATTGATGGGATATAGGGATTCAAATGAAATAAAAAAGATTGTACAAACCTGAAGCCTTATCTATTTCTATTATATATATTTAGATATACGTATTTATTTATTTTCATACAATCTAGTGTATCATATCCGTTAAATGTTTGAGGTGTTATTCATAATAGCTTAATTTGCTATCATTTCATTGTATGTTAAGTATTGACATGTTTGTTTTGCCAGTGGCACATTCAGTCTGTGCTAATAAAAAAAGTCAACATAAATTGAAATTAAGGCTTGAAATAAACATATGAATTAGCTTTTATCCTGCAACATTTTAACATTGAGAAAATGATGTAAAGAACATCAATTAATTTCCCTCCTAAAAGACTCAGAACCATTTCCTATGGATTTCATTGTGAATCATATTCTTTGTGTACTTGATATTCCATGTAAAATGTTTTCTTGTCTAGAAGAAAACAATATAATTAAATTGTTTCAGATAAATCTTAGAAAGTTTTAAAACTTTTTTTTTTTAAAAATCTAGACAGGTTATGCAAATTTCTTTTCAGTAAATGTTATCTCTTTATTATTTATAACAGAGACAATGAAAAAATCTTCAGAGGCAAATATTTATTAGTATTCTTATTTATGTTTGAATGACATGGAAGATGTTCAAATAAATTAAAATTACAAAATTGAAAATTGTACTTCAAGCACATAAAAATAGAAATATCAAACAGGACCCATATTTATAATTCAGATGTTTCTAAGAGGCTAATAACTGATAATGGGTAGAGAGAGAAGTACCTTACTTAGCAAGAGCTTTAAAACTGTGAAAAGCAAGCTTCTTTTTAAGGAAATATATAGCATGAGTGATCCAGGAAAGAAAAATGTGAGAAGCTACATCCAAAGTGCATATGGATTTCTTCTCTCTATAGCAAATAATACCACTACGTAGGACTCATTTTTGAACCAGGCCCATGAATATATCAAATTCACATTTTGGTTAACCAGCCTCTGTGGCAGACAGCTAGCAAAACAGAATAATGTCGCTATTTCATAAAACATGTAGGACTTTTGGTTCTTATTTTTCGAACCTTTGCACTAAGCCACTGCCGAGTTAAAATAATCTGCTGAATGTTCCATTAGTAGTTTTATACCAAGAGTGAAGACTATATGGTGGTAGATATTCATCCCACAATAAAACAGTGATAGACTGTCAGTGCAAATGCACAGTTTATTATGTGCATTTGCTGTTCACCTAAAGACAGTAACCTCCAAGTCCCAGCATGAAAAACAAAAGGCTAAGAAAGAAACTAAATAGAACAGATACATCACTATGAATTATACCATACTTGTACAAGAAAAGGATATTAGCATTCAGAAATTCCATGTTAAAAGCTGAGATTAATATGAAAACTATATTTTTAACAATCTGGCTATACTCACTTATTGAAAGACAATCAGGGAAATGGGACCAATTCAGCAGGTGTCTTACTAAATTAGCAAATAAGATATAAGTCATAGGAGGCCATGTATGTGGTTGATACTAGGACTGTTGTCATCGGACAGTAGGTTAAGGTCAGCTTATTTAACTATGTTAAGGTCAGTGAGAGTTTTCCCATATACATTGCCTTGCACTGATTGCATTTTTTAGATTCTAGAACTAGCAGGTTTAAAATAGGTATAGTTCATTAATAACCCTTCCTCAAAGTGCAGAGCATCTGTGCTATATTAATGCAGATGATTTCAATTCCTAAGCATTATATATATATTTGAGTAGCCCTCAGTCTTATGCTATGCAAGGACATGTGAGAAAACCTGAAGGTAATGAATGATGTGAATGATTGTGGCAACTAATTATAAACATTTTAGCTTAAATTTTTGGAATGAACATATGTATAGATACTAGGTTTCTCATAAAAATTTGACCTGAAATGGAAAGGGTTTCATGAAAAATTCCTTTCTTTATGAATGCACCCCCACGCTTGGCAGTTACTTTGATTGGACTGTGAACTGGCATGACAATGCAACTTATTATCCACAAGCAAGAAGTAATTATTTCACTTTGATCTATTTTTGTGGTTTCATGCAACCAAAAGAGATACAGGAAATTTATTCAGAACTAGGTCAGTACTACCACTTTCACTCTGTTCTGACTTTATGATTAGTAGGATTTGGTGTGGTCTTGTGACATTGTCACATTGGTGATGTGTTCTCTAGTTGCCATTTGGATAAAGGAGAATTATTCTTTGCCAAAAACAGATGCAGTTGCTGAAATGGCAGTGAAGACATTTGAAAAACTTTTATGGATGGTTTAGATAGACAAAGCCTTAGAAAAATAGTATGCGGAAAACACCATGCACCAGACTGATAGTTTCATTATCAAATACTGATCTGTCACCCTAAACTTCACATAGATAGTCCATCTGGCAGATCCATGACAGGACTGTGGACCAAATGATGTAAAGTAAAGATCTGAAAGTATTCCTGTGGCAGAAGAATATCCGCTTTAGGTAACCCTTTCTGATTTGGTTTCTATTGCTGTCTTTGAGTCAGTCTTGACTCCTGGAGACTGCCTGGACTAGTCCCTGCAGTTTTCTTGGCAAGATTTCGGAAGTGGGTTGCCTTTGCCTGTTTCCTAGGGCTAAGAGAGGGACTGGCCCAAGGTCCCCCAGCTGGCTTCATGCCTAAGGCGGGTCTCCTGGTTTCTAGGCTGTTGCCTTAACCGCTATACCAAACTGGGTCTCTCTCTTATCTCTAGTTTTGTTAATATAAACAATGAATTCTCTTCTGTTTCATGCCTATCAAAGTATTTGTGCATCTTGCAAAGAGTGACAGCAATTTTTTTTTAACTGTTGAATATCATATAATTCCAGAGCCTCAACAATTTTTTGCTTGTTTCTTCCTTCAAGGAAGTTATGGAAGAGTCCTGAGTGCAGCCAGATATCTTTTCATTACTTGATAAGGCTCCATTTGTGTATTTGCAGATCCAACTCATGCTTCAACTAATTGTTACCTAAAACAGACATAACTTAAACACCAGCCTTCTCCCTCCCTCCCTCCCTCCCTCCCAGAATTTTAACTATCTCCAGATGTGTTGGGAGTAGAATTGCCCTAATCATGGCCAACATCTATACAGTAGTCTCTTGTGGAAGACTTTGTGGTGCATGTGCCTTCAAATCAGTCTTGACTCCTGATGGACAGGTCCATGCAGTTTTCTTGGCAACATTTTTTGGAAGTGCTTTGCCACTGCCTTCTTCCTAAGGTTGAGAGAGAGTGACTGGTCCAAAATCAACCAGATAGCTTTGTGCCTAAAGCAGGGTTAGAACTCACAGTCTCCTGGTTTCTAGCCAAATGCCTTTAATTACTAGACCAAACTGTGGAAGTCTAGTCTTCACCTATTGATAGAAACTCCTCAACATTTCAGAAAGGAGAATTTGGCATTCTCCTTTCACACCATTACAACCAACTACCCACGGTATAACAATTTCCCCCCCTTTTAGGATAGTATTGATTAAAAAGCACCATTTGGATGTGTTTAATGGATCTTGCCCCAGCTTATAACTATGTACTTATATTAAGACTATTCCACGTTTGGCTTGTTAGTAGGTTTTATATCTAATTTCTTTTTTTTTTCATCCCAAACCCAGTTTTCTGTTACAGAAATTATCCTTAGAAAACTCACTTCAGCCAGCTCAGGTTAGCATCATAGAGGAAGATTAGTGTTAGGCATAGAAGAAGTTAAAACCAAGCAACAATAAAATTGAACAACCAATAATAAAAGTCCTGGATCAGTAAAAATCATTCCCAATCTATCACAAAAAAGCAGTAATAAAACCAGTCAACCAGCAGAGCTCGTTTAACATCCCAGCCCAGATGCCTGAAGGAAAAGCCAGATTCTGAGTGCCTTACAAATCCCGGGAGGGTGCTGTTCTACAGGGGAGGCTCGGCAGCAGAGAAGGTACCACTCCTGAGTCCAGCAAGATAACATTGCTTAGTCGAAGGGACCCAGAGCATGTCTTTCCTGTCAGATCTGGTGGGGTGAGCAGAAAGAATCAGAGACACGAGGTCCTGCGAATAGCCTGGCTGCCATATGTCATGTAGGGATTATAGGTAATAACCAGCACCTTGAATTGCACCTGGAAGCCACTGGGAGCCAGTGCAGTTCATGGAGCAGTGGCTTGCATCTACTTTATGGTGAAATGTCAAAAGCTGCCCACCCCATTGCATTCTGGACCAGCTACAGCTTCCATATGCTCTTCAAGAGCATCCCCATGCAGAGCGCCATTACAGTAATCCAAACAAGAGGTAACTAAAGTGTAAATCTATTGTATATGGTGTGTGCATCCAGATTTTTGCAATAAGTTATCAGGTGTTTATGTTGCAAAATAAAGGCTTGTGCCTTGCCAATTTCTTTCTTTTCTTTTTTCTTTTTAGTGTAGTTTTCTTTTTCTTCAAGGAAAAAAAGCCAACCTACAGCTGAAAAGAACCAAAAGACAATAGTGATGGACACATGAAAATAATGAACGTGAAATAATGAACAAAACAAGCAATGATAATCATTTGTAATCCCCTGAGTTTTCTTTTCTGATTCAGAATCTGGAAGTGACTTAAATTAGCATATTTCTTCGATTTGGGTGGAGTCTGTGCATTCAGTAAATGAGTCACTCTAGACTGGAGCATGCAGTATTTAGATTACTTTTATTGACTAAGAACTACATAGTAGCATATGGAAGCATCAACAATTGCTAACCAATCATGGAATAAAGGAATTCCAGTTATCCAGTGTACAGGCTTTGCCTCTCTCTTTCTGTACTGAAAAACTGAACAAAGTCATTGAGAACTTAGTCATATTGGCTCAGCTGTTGTAACTGAAGACTGATAAGATAATAGAAGTCTTCTGTGGTTGAAGGCTGAAGTCTTTATCTTTATTAAGCATTTGGAGGTTCTTCAGAGTAGAAAGCTTTTAAGACTGCTGTTGAAGTTAAAACTTAAATTAGATGCCTGGGTATAGAAGAAAGATGCTTTAAGGACAAGCAAACACCACAAAGTGACTTTTATCTTAGAAATTCTTTTATTCAATTGTTCCATTCTCTTTTCTAGACCCCTCTTAGTTTATTTTGGTTTTCTTTGTTGTCCTGTTTTTTTGGCATTTGAAAAGTGACCTAATAAAACAGAGTAAATGCTAAATGGCTGGCCATAGTTTGTGAAGTCGAAATATCACCGTCTATCTGATGTTTGCTGCATTCTCTTGCATGAGAGTTTAATAAAGTTATATCTTGGGGCACCTAAAATCAAATACACTTCCTTTAATGTTGAGCATTCTGTTTTAGTTTTTGGATACAAACATATATTTAAGCTGCAGGGACAATTAATTCAGTTTTATTTTAATATTTGAGTATTTGCTCTGATCATTCAAATATTTTATTTCATTACATGATAATTTGCAAATATAATGATGTGCCTTTGATTCTTTTTAATGTGTCAATAATGAGATCCTATGCATAATCTTTTTTTCAATTCATGTAATAGATTTTTGTTTATTTTTTGATATTAAAAAAATGAAATGTTAGAGAGATTGGATGTTTTGTTTCAAAAGAACATGTTAAAATGTTCTGTTTAAAATTATGTTGAGTTAGTTGGACTTCGTTAGCCAAGGAAATAAAGAGGGCTATTTGTAATAATAAATTACCTGTAATATAATAGCATTTTTTGTTTCTCTAGTCTTGTAATGGTGAAATAACTATGCTAGCTTTACATATCCCATGCTTCCACACACCCCCTATTTTTTTTATTATCTTCAATGAATTACGGGAGTCAACCCTTTATCTCCATGAACTATTTTATTATATAGCATAATACTGAAATGAGCTTTTATTAATCTTTAATAAAACTATTTTCATTTTATACTAATCCTTCAGATCTCTTTTTAAAAATATTTTAGATGCAGGTATCTGTATCTTACTTTGAGCCTTAACAATTGTTTGGCTTTTGTATTTTATGGGGATGGGAACACATATCTTTTAAAACATATTTATAGTACAGTTCTGAATGTATATATATATATTTAGTACCTGTTCTTCCTCCTGCATAGCCCCTGTGTACTCACAAATTGCTCTGGAGGATGGGGAAACATATACAATAGCTTTGGGCAGGTAGGGTGTTAATGCGAAGGAAGGGGAAGGTCCATTATGTAAACAGATCTATTCATGTGTGATGATTCTGTTTTTTGTAGCATTTCTCTTAGCTAAAGAGCTAAAATGCCATTCAGTTTTTTAAAAAAAGATCTTGTTTCATTAGTGGAAACTATAGGGGCAAAAAGGCAAATGTTCTGCTTATATACCTTCTTGCTTAAATAAATATTTTACTTTCAGTTTGTTGATTTATATACAGTTTCCAAAGGAATGGAAATATACAGCAATAATAAACTGAAGAGCTAGTGTTAGGATCTTATTTTTCTTTAAGAATCATCCTATGATGACAGCAGTTAATGCACTACTGTTGGTTTGTTAGTGGAAAGTGTCATCTTTAAAATAAAATAAAAGGTTTCCACACATGATATTGATTTTCCCAGTGAGACATAAAGTTTTGAATATAACTGCTAAAGGAGTCAATGGATCAAATTCAGTAAATTTGAAGTCACTAGAATAAAAGGTCTCTTGAAAAAAATATATGTCAAATTTAAAGGTCCTTCCTAACTGAAGACCATTTTGCAATATAGCCAAAGGTTAATAAAATCAGTAGTGAATGTGGCAATTTTACAGATAAGCTATTCACAACAAATGTAGTTACTTGAATAAAAAGCTAATTCAGTCCTAAAATGCCATATGCAGGAGCTGTGAATAGCTGCTTTTAGGTGCTTTTGGGAGGAGGATAAAATACAGAATTACAGCACTCTTCTTTCCCAGCGTCCCTGGCTGCCTGTAAATTGCTCTGAATGGGACTGTGGGCTGACAGGCTCTATTAAGACAAACTGCCTTTCTCATCGGAGAGATAAAATAAATCAGGTGTTTAGTCAAATTAAAATACTTCAGCTGGAGCAGGCCCTGGGGAGCACTGATCCACCTGACAAATCTAAGAGAAACTCAAGACAGATGTGATTTGGGGATAAGGAAGACCCCATTGGAAATCTGGGAGTGGGGGAGGGTGGCATGGTTTTCACCATATCTTTAGAGTTAGCAGACAGATCCAGTTTAAAGTCAGAGAAAGGTGTATGTGTCATGGGTAATGTATTATGGAAACTGGTATCTTTATTTGATGAGAACCATGGTAAGGATCTTCTTCACTTCACAGCAAGTTTGGCCTTCAGATTCTTCATTATTTAAAAATAGATAAATATAGATGTGCTTTTCAACTTAGCAGAAAAGCTTATGTATTGATAATTTATTAAGAGTATCATACCACGTGGATAGCAAAGAATTGATGACAGTGTATGGTTAAACGATAAGAAACCAATCATAGCAGCTCATTTCTTTGTTCTTTATTTATATTTATACCACTGCAAATGGATTAGTGGGAATGGTGGCTGGGGAGTTAGTTAATTATTTCCATCTCTCCCCTCCACCCTACCCCCCCCCCCCATTTCTCATTTCAATAGGAGAATATATAAAAGCATCATAAACCTGTATTAGTTTTCCTAAAGCCTCTTTGCTTCATATGTGAAGAGGGAAAGCAGGGCTAGTTTGCTGCTGGCTCTATAGTAGCATCTCTGTACAGTGTCCTTGATGTGTACAGTACAAGGCAGTAGACAAAGTAAACTTTAATCCACTAATGTTATGAATGGTTTTCTAATACTTCTTATTCCTACTGGGCTACCAGTGGTATTTCTGAGTTTGGCCACTTCAGTGTGGACTCAGCCACCTTGTTCAGGATTTCAACAGAGATTGAGATTGAGAAGAAGGAGAATCTTCTTTTCAGAACTTTCTAACATAAATGGAAACCTGGTTTGCAGCTTTGGTATCTGATGTGCAGCTATCTTGCTGTAGATGGAAGTATAATTTGTCCCAATGGAACAGAGTTTACCCTGTGCTGCAGCTAAAATTGTCTACTTCCTATCAACATTATCTCAGTGCACAGGCTGAAATGTTGGTCAACGAACAAGTAGGCTGCACAATATCCTGTCTCTGTATCTTGCTGTGTAACTAGTACAGGTTGAGTTTATATTTAAATGATTCCTTTGTGTGTCCATGTGTGTTTAAATATACCTATCCCCATCCCTTAATCCGTGGTGCTATCACCAATTTGCATTCTGTGAAAATCATAATGGTTTCATGTAGGTACAGTGTCAAACCAATTCACATTAAATCTGTTATAGAATTATTAGGGATGCAAAAGACTTAACCTAGGACATTTCCATTTTTCATTATTTGACAGCATACTTAGATAAAACCATTCTATATGCATAGTACTTTTATGAAGTAGGACGAGAAATGGTTTGCTCCTAACCATCTAATGAGCTTGCTGGCTGAGCTATGAACTGAACTCTGGTTTCTCAAATAAAATACCAAACCTTTAGTCACCAAAGCAGATTGGCACTCAGTGTTGTTAGTACTTTGCACCCATTTTGAGGACCACTGTAAGCTATAATACATTGCGTCCTTGGAATGAATTGAATTCTGCTCATTCAAACATTGGATAGAGAGGCTCCCAAGATGCATTTAAGAGCTAGTGAGTGACTGAGTTTTAGTATCCTATTAATAGAAGGAACACATTTATCAGGGAAGGGGGGGGGGGGATAAGGAAATACTGGAGCTGACTTAAATGTAGCTGTTAACAATATCCTGCTAGTTACTGTTCAATCCTTATATTGACTTTTTTGGGAAATGTTGTGGAATGGATATTTTCTTCCTGGTGTCTAAAACTGGACTTAAAACTATTCATGAATAAATACCATTTTTCCCCCTTAAAGGCTGATCAAATGTATTACTTTAAACACATTGATTGCATACCAGTTTTTCTAACTATATAATGTGGAAAGATGAAATGAGGCATGTGTGAAAGTAGAATTCTGCTTTTCTGGTCCAAAGGAGGAGACTTTCCACAAAAGATATATTAGCTGACTTTGATTTTTTCCAGTTGCAATTGCTAATCCTTTCCTTTAGTACTTTATCAGTTGTTCATTTTAGTTTCTGAACTTCACTTTCGTTCCAAGCTTTGTAGCCTGAGAGTGTAATAGTACTATTATTACTTGTGGTTGTGTGCATTCGAGCTTTTGTGCCTTCATTTTTATGTCGAATATATCGCACAGTTGGTTTTGCCATCTTACGGCTTTTCATCTCTTGCGTGCACTTACTTTGTTCTAGATTACAGAAGATATAAAGAAAATTATTTGAAACCAAGGTGTTAAGCTGCTGATATTGTAGAAATAAGTAAACTAGTTGGTATAAACATATTTTTAAAATTCCTGATTTCAAGGTTAAATTTGACAGTATGAGAATATAGCTCAAAACCCACTAAAAAGTAACAGTGTCCTTGAATGAAACTGCAGTCCTAATGAGTGTCGCCATGCAGTTTTCTTGGTATCAAAATGGAAGTACTTTGCTGTTCCCCTCCTCCAGTTTTGGTTTGGGTTTTTTTTGGTATCTCAGTCTACCCAAAAGTTCTCAAATTATTATCCCATATCCAGTTTTTGCTGCTTCTTGCTGGGGCCAAAACTTGCTGACTAAATGAAAAACCAACAGGTGCTAGGCTATCGTAACAACATCCCATGTAGCATATAACTACCAGAGCCAATGGAAAATTATTACAGATTTCTATGTATGCTTTGCATGAATTACTAGCCTCAGACATATCTTCTTCCATTTTTAGTGCTTCAGGGATTCTTGTAGGCAGTTTCAATATACCCATGGAAATTTAGATGGTTTTCTGGAAGCTACAAGAAAAGCATACATATTCTGATAATTCTGTTATTAAATCACAGTTTAAAAAATAAATAAACTATTTATAGACAGTCCTCAACAGAACAAGTGGGTTGTCAATGCAAATAATTTCCTGCTAATTTTAATTCTGTTCAATTTTAACTTTACATTATAACTGTGCTATATGTAGTTCTCTTTCAACAGGTACATGCTTAAGGAATGTATAAATTAGGTTCAGTTAAGCTCATTGGCTTCAATCCCAATGAGGGCTTATGTTAGCCGGGGTTTCTTAGTAATAAAAGTGGAACGTATCTGGTCATGCGGTATGATATATTCACTTCTTGCGAATGCTGGAGATCTTTGAAAAATTAGCCCAGGTTTTTTTGTTTTTGTTTTTTTTAGTGAACAGGATTTAGGGTTGTTTTACATTTTGTTTATTTAAAAGTATTTAATTGGCATTATGTTAATGTTTTTTGTGAATGTAGTAATTCATTAAAGAGCCATTATACTTGAATGGAAGGGAAAGAGGAATGTGCTACTGCAAATTACGTAATTAATTCTACCTCTTGTCAGAAGGGAGAAATTATCTGTTTTCTTTTGCACAGATGATGGTGAAAGATCCCTACCTTTGAAAAATGCAGTAGCAGAATTTATTAATGTATGTTCTAATAAAATATTTAAATTGCCATCTGTAAGAGAGAAATAGTTTTATCCTTTCGGATTGTTTATTTGTCTGTTATTTATGCTCCATCTTTCTGTTTCTCCTTTAGGTACACCTGAAAGCTTAGCAGAAAAAGAGCGACAGCTCTCCACCATGATTACCCAGCTCATCAGCTTACGGGAGCAGCTTCTGGCTGCCCATGATGAGCAGAAAAAGCTGGCAGCATCGCAAATTGAAAAACAACGGCAGCAAATGGATCTCGCTCGCCAACAGCAAGAACAGGTAAGTGACAGAATGCCAACATCTAAAAACATTCATCGGAAAAAAATCTTACTAGAGCTTATTTCGCACTCAGCCCTGAATTAAAACAGAACCAATATATACAGAGAGAGAGAGAGAGAGAGAGATGGCCTTTGTGTATATGTTATTATATTATTATTATTATTATTAATTAGATTTGTATTAGTTGCCCCACTTACAAAACATGGAGATTTACTGGAATCTCCTGCATGTCATCAGTGCAGAATATGCTGCTTTAATATACACACACATATACACATATACATAAAATAATTTCAAGATTATGAACTATAACTACCCATGAAAGAATGTCTTAGTTGAACCTAATAGGAATGATGGTTAATAGTTTATTTAGAATTACATTTTTCCCTTTCCTAAAAGTTTAGTGAATGGTCCCACAAACTTTCATTAATTTGTAACTGGTAGATTACTCCCATAGATTCCAATATTTCTAACAAATGGTTACCTTGCTATAAGACTTTGTTTCCTACTAGTTCATAAGATAATTATTAAATGCATGTTGACAAAATAATTGGTTAATTTGACCATTCAAAGTTCAAAGAAAATTGAAATGTACAAGAGGCACCCACACAACTATTTGAAATCTTGTGTGAAAAAACTAACAACAAGAGAGTCCATGAGTTCCTTGGGCATTCATTTTAAATTAATGTGCAGTTTTTAGGAATCTGACTTTAAACAGAATTTTAGTTTCAGTTAAATATGTTTTATAGAGTATATACCACAAAATATGCTCTGTTGATTTTAATGAGTTATGACGTCTGGTATTTTATGTGCTTGAATATTTGCCCACATGTGAGGAATATGGACTCGTCCCTAATGGAAAATAACATAAAGGAATACTGTAAAAAATCAGAAGTTAGAATGTCATTTAGCCATCCAGAGATGACACAGTAATTAACTATTGACACTTGTGAATAAGCTAGCACAAATTAATCTTGACACATTTGCAGACGAGTGATATCTTACAGTGAACACTTTGTAATTATATTTCAAAATGAAAATTAAATGACACTTAAAACTAGGTTGTCATGCTCAATGAAGCGAGCATGTAGCTCAACCAATTCGCAAATAAAATTCAGGAGTTGAGCCACATGGTGCTCCTGTGCCATCTTTTGTGGTGTCATGCCCTATACATTGAAACTGCACTGTGGTAATTGCTCTGCAGTAGATTGGATTTCTTTCTTTCTTTCTTTCTTTCTTTCTTTCTTTCTTTCTTTCTTTCTTTCTTTCTTTCTTTCTTTCTTTCTTCTCTCTCTCTCTCTCATCACAAACACCATCAACATTAGATGCTGTGGTAGTACTTCACTGGTTTCCGTAAGGATATGAATATTCATTTGCTCATACATTGTACTTGTAACTGCAGCGATCTGTGTACTAACATTTAAACTCTAGTAAAATCAGCTCCCAAGCCATACAAAGATTTTGCCATAGTCTGGGTGAAAACTTTGAATATGACGTCTGTCTCTGCATGGTCATTGCTTCTCAGGTATGGATTTACTCCCTCTATTAAATTAACATTACATTTTTTGTTTGGCCCTGTCCCACTCCATCTCAGTGAAACCTTAAAGAGTGCTTGCAATAACAAGATGCCTCAATAAGAGTAAACATCTTAAAATATTAAAAATATGGTAAAAACAATGTGCTAAAATATGGCATAGAGCCCTGAAAGCAATTCTTCCTAAAACTCCCCAACAACCTGATCATGCATAGCTCTGTAAGAGGGAATCTTATAAGCCCAAGGCGATTGGAGATAGTTCAAACTTCTTTTACAAAGTTTGGAAAACTACCCTAGACATCTATAGCATCAGATTCAGGAGAGTGATTCCATTTCCAGGTATTTTACCATATATCAAATAGCACCCTATACTTAGAAAAGTAACATATTAATGAGCAAAAGTGTAGGTTAGCCTAGTGTTCCACACGTGGAAGGTCCTTTTTAACCAGCTGTAGGGGCAAAAAGGCAATCCCTCTCTTGGTCTGCAAAGGCCACAGAATCTGTGCAGTCTGAATATATAAATCTTATCTAATGTTCTTCTTTCCCAATTTCCTGTGCTGTGCCTTTGGCAGAATTCCAGAAACGTATACTGGAAAAGAACATAAGATAAAGCGTATAAGGCATGATACTTGCCCATTACACGTCCATACCTTAGAATGACTTATCTCACAGGGATGTTGTGGGAAAAAAGTTGAAGAAATGATGCTATGTCTGCCATCTTGAGGTTCTGGAGGAAAAGCAGGATTAAAATATATCTACTAAGAAATAAAATAAAGTAGATGGTGTACACTGTATTGTATAAATAAACTATTCTATTTGTTGTTGTTTTCCTTGCGACGTTAGGATTTCTTTCTGTCCTCAAACTGAAAGTAATTTAAATTCAATAAAGTGATTCTTTAAGTAGCAGTGCAACTGAAACATAGCAACATCGCTAAAAATATTTATTTATTTATTTATTTAATTAAGTTTATATGACTCTGAACAGCAAACAGATATAACCACATATCTAGAACCTTATTAGAAACCATGATACAAAAGCTTAAAACATACAATCCTAAATGTATAATTCAAAACCAAGAGAGTAACTGAGAGTAAAAAGCAATATAATATAATAAAGCATTAACCCACTAGGGCAACAATGATAATGTAGTGAAGCCAAACAATAGCAGTAATAATTACAGTTTTTGTGTTTATATTATATAGGCAGAATGCTTTTCTATTCAAACTACACCAAGCACAGGAGAACAATAGAAGATAGAAAGTAATGCTAAAAATTTAGCAGACAAGGCAACTTAGCAAAGGTAATAAGCAAACAAACACACACAGGGTTTCTAGTGCCTGGAGAAGCTTTTTTTCAACAGCGAAGTTGTAATTAAATCATGTGTAAAAGTATACATATGCTCCAAGAAGTCTGCTTTGGATGGAGAGTTCCAAAGAGTTCATCGTGGCTGAGATGCAGCCCTTTTGGCTGCTTCACAAACTCATTTCCAAGCATGAGATGACCTGAAGTGGGGCTGCCCTGTCAACCTGGAAGAGAAGGCCCTTTGCCTAATCTGCTCCTGATTAAAGTGGCCATTACCTGATGGGCAGTTTAAAAATGTAAATTCATCAATAAAATGCACGGCGATTTAACCAGCTATTCCTGACTATGTTTTAAAGATTGGCTTAATGAATAATATCTTTAAAACCTTCTTCTGGTATTTTAATTAACTCATGGACAAGTAAAGTTCAATGTAGCAAAGAATAAAAACCTTAGAACTTATCATGAAGAGCTTGCTCTCCCTGAATAATATTGAATCTCAACATCTCTATTCTAATTTAATGGAAATTTTATTTCCAATAGATTGCAA
This sequence comes from Liasis olivaceus, assembly GCA_030867105.1. Classification (NCBI taxonomy): domain Eukaryota; kingdom Metazoa; phylum Chordata; class Lepidosauria; order Squamata; family Pythonidae; genus Liasis; species Liasis olivaceus. The sequence goes on along the minus strand of CM061349.1, from coordinate 95,165,616 downwards.
GACAACAGCAGCAACTTCTGCAGCAGCAGCACAAAATCAATCTCCTGCAGCAGCAAATTCAGGTCAGTGTGTTTTATTGCTCTCTTCTGATTATTCTTAAATTCCATTTAGAAGAAGGGGAAGCTTTAAAATAAAATTGCTTTTACTCTACTAAACTAGCAAAGCTTCCAAGAGGATGGTCTGCTATAAAAAAAAAAAAGTGTGAAAATATTTTGGTGGAAGCTATCTTTTGTTAATAAACAGCTTTTGTTTGAAGGATATCCATTAGTTTTAAATTTGACCATTTAACGCTAAGGTAAACAGATAGTTTAACATGTGCTCCAGAGGAAAAGTAGTGATTCAGTTGTTGTTTATGGATTGCTTTATTACAATGAAGACATAACAGCTTTCCATTGATAGAGTTATTACAGAAAACATTTATAGCTCTTGCTGGGTAGGTATATAGTAAGTGTTGAGGGCAGCAGCATTTTATAGGTGGCAGATGTTATTGTATATGTGCCATGAGCACCAATTCCAGTTTTAATTCTGAATGCAGGAAGAAATAACATTCATTATAATCCCTTCTTGAATATATCCAAAGATAGACTATATAAAAGGTAACGTTATTTTAGTAGATCTGCCGTGGTTATTTTCTTTTTCTTTTATAAATGTATTATATCATGGCTATAGCAAAGTTATCATTACCAATAAATTATCATTTTTTAAAATAATCATCATCATAACAACAACAAAAAACCTTCCTATTGCATGTGCTTATCTACTGTGGGAACAGGATGTTGGACTGGGGAGTTCTTTAGCCTGATTCCCCAGAATTATTTTCATGTTTTTGTTTTTTTTTAAGTTCCAGTCTAAATTTGGTATCTGCTTTTATGTGTAAGAATCCCTGCTATACTCTGAAATGGTAAAAGCCTGGAAAGATGGTTCCACATGCTGTTTCTGAATACCTTGTTCAGCTTTAACACCTGCTTTATTATGGGAGGATGAATGGATTCTTTTTCAGACAGATTTTTTATAGCCCAAAAATTTGCTGAATTGAGAGTAAAAATCTGTCTACAATTTGCATAGTTAGTTGGATACTATTGCTGGCATCATAATATACCTTCTGGTAATCATACTAAGGCCAAGAACAATTTACTTCCAATGGCCACTAGTTTATAGAAAGTTCTATTACAGGTAATTTTGCCTTCTTTTTCCCTTTTCTGCATTGTTACTTCGTAACATTACTTGATTTCCTGTTTATTGCCTTCTATTCTGTACTTGAAGCAAAGGTTAACAGATATGTCACTAGGATCAAGCGGCAGTTCCTCTTCCTAGAAACAACTAAATTGCCTCCAATCTATCTTCTTCTATCCTTGTCTTTTTCACTAACTTACGGAGTTTAAGCCGCTGCCAAACATTTTGTCACTTTATGCCAGTCCAGTTGTTGAGGGCCTGTTTAGTGCAGGACGCTTCTGTGGATTGCTTCTCTCTCTTGTGTGCGTTGGGAAAACTCATTAATGGATTTCAGGCAGGTTAAGCATTTCTCCTCCGTAGGATGTTTGCCAGGATTCTGGTGGTTGTTTCATCTTCTTCTGGAGCATCTTGCAAGGAATTGCTTTAGCTGCTATCGGAAATGCTGGGTCAGTGCCATATCAGGCATGCCAACTAGTTGAAAAGCAACTTAGTGTGGTTAGAGTTATATTAAGAGATTTATATTTAATGGATTGCTTGTGATTTGCAAGAGACTTTAGGTAGGTGATGTTTAAGCTGCTCATCACAACTGACATATATGGAGCTTTTGTTCTTTTTTGGGGTTTGTTTTCTTGTCAGGAATAAAGAAAATGGAAATAACGTTAAAACTCGAAGCTCTGCCCAGCAAAGGGTCAGTTGTCCCCATTCTTGAATACTTCATGCATTTTAGGACTATGCTTTCAGTGGAAACATCTATTTAACCTAATACATTTTAGGAAGATGCTTTACAGAGAGAGAAACGTTCTTCAAAAGACAATGCTTATACTTACTGCTTAAAAAGAAGTAGCAACATTGTTTTCAAGCCTAATGAACTTTAGATAGAAAGAAAATCGGTGGCCCTACCACTCTGTCTTGTCGGAATGCTCTTGAAAAAGCACATTCAAAATTCCTACTTATATATGAAGCTAGTCACACAGTTCTTTGGATCTAGGCCTGCAGCATGTGACTACTTGTATTTCAGTACTCTTTGACCGTAACTTGAAGGTGCACCAATTTTATTAAGTATTCTTGCACTATGCTTTAGAAGTAAATAACTGCTGCCAAATGCTTATTTACATAGCACATAAATTTGTCAACTGGCAAAATATATAGGTCATTAAAACAATAATAAAAACAAATACAAGAGGCTGTTACCAGTATTATAGCCTTCAAAAGTCTTAGATATAATTTAAAGATGAGAAATCAAATAGACAATGATACATATTATGTTCCATATGAACCTTTATTCTATAGGCAGCAATTTTTATAAAGTCAGACATATTGAAGCCACACTGAACTTAATATAATTTCATAACAGCTACCTTTCTCAGGGTTTAGACAACAACAACAACAACAATATAAATGTTTATTAAAAACTATAAAAGAAGAATCAAGTTTCAACGACATTTGGAGATATGCTACTGTTGAAAATTGCTTATAACTAGTGGCTCTGCATGTGGACCAAACATTTGTAAACTACTTTCTGAATTAAAATCTGCCTGATGACTGTTGATGCTGGCATAGAAAGTTGCTAAGTTTTTGTCACAGGTTCTTTTTAAACTGTACCCAGTTTGATTGACTCAGACTCCAAAGATCCACCAAAAGGACTGGACCCTAGACAGTCTGATTTTTATATCTCGCTATAAGGCTGGGTAGGTGTTTTATTTTTAAAAAAATATCCAAGATACAGAAGTGAAACATACAAACATTTGTGCAAGTTCTTTCTATATCAATTATCTTATACTACACTCTGTTTCTATTACTATTGATACTGTACAATGTTCTCCGTATTATATTCTGCTACCCTTACTATATACTACACTCTATACTATTACTTCTATGCTATATTATACTATTACTAGTATACTAATACCATTATACTGCTATTGATACTAGCATATAACATTGCTTTACTCAACAGACCCTGGTCTGTCTTTAAATCCTCCCCCTCTCTCTCTCTCTCTCTCTCTCTCTCTCTCTCTCTCTCTCTGGGATTTCTTCCATTATTTTTTCTTCTTTCTTAGTGGGCAGCATGTAAAGCACTTGCACCTTCCCAGCATTGTGCTTGGCTTGTCATGTCTGTGCCTCTTCTTTTTCCTCTGGACCCTTCAGCCTCTGTGAAGAAAAACACCTTCTTTTATTTGGCTGCTTTCTATTTGTTGCTGCTGCTGCACGGCTTCCAAAACCCACACATCTCCTCTCCCCACCTGTTTCAAGGTTGCAGCTTTTATAAGCAACTCTGCCCTGCTGATGCTGGGGAGAAGGCTCAATAGGAGGGGAGGAGGCAGCAGCATAGCTGCCTGCCTGTAAAAGTGCAGAAAGGAGTGTGACAAGGATGTATTTTGGCCCCCTCCCTTTTCCATCTCTATATTAACTCATTGGTAGATCTTTTACATAACTTGGATTTCCATGCACCCATCCTAGCACAGCGCAAACTCCCAATACTTCTTTACGCTGACGATGCCTCTATAATCTCACAAACACCTGTTGGATAGAAAAGAGCAATTGTAGCAACACCAAGGTACTGTAGACAAAACCATTTAGTTGTCAATTTTGATAAATTGAAAATTATGGTATTCGCTAAGAGAGCCATTCAACATTCCTGGAGAATAGAAGGGCATAAATTAGAGCAGGTTAACACATTCAAATATTTGGGGGTAGTTTTCCACTGGAAAGGCTCATCAGAATTGTGTGATGCAATTAGCCTTCAGGTCGATGAATGCCGTTCAATGCTTTTTTTATATGGGCGGAGGACTGTGATTAGTTTGTTTCTGTTGGTATCGTGATTTGTGTACAACCCTGTGTTTGTATATGCTTGAATAAGTTCACATGCATGGGTTTATCTAAAATATTTCAATGTCACACTGATCTCCACTGTGTCTGCCTTTTTCTTTGTTTTACCTTTGCCTTTCGTTGCCTTGCAACATAGCGGGCCAAAGGTACATAAGCTCTGGTTCTGCTATTGCTCATGGCCACCCATGAGCTTTGCTGGGCTTTGCTTTGCTGGGAGCCCCACATATACTGTATTATTGCTTCCATGTATGCAGATAAATTATGTTGGATCTTCAGAGTGGTTTGGTTGCTGTAGGTGAGCCAGGTTTTGGCCACAAAAACCTAGAGGAGCCCCATGGACTCAGACCTCCCCCACCCCAGATTTTCCCAAATACATCCAAAGCAGGGGTGATACAGCTGGCAGGGACATGATTCCATTCTCTCACTCTATGTGGTTTTAATTTCCCATCCTATATTATAGTAATTGCATTAATTTTTTTAACCTGGTCCATGTGATAGTATTGTGGCCTTCATGTTGAACTACCATTATGTGGAAGAAATTTGGGTGGTTGTCAGTTTTAAAAAATTAAGACAGCAGTAAGCAGGAAGACATTATTTTAAAAATTTTCAATCCTAAATATGTTCAGGGTTTTAATGTTAGGATCAACATCTTAAACTGTTTTTAGGATAACATTCATTGCTAGTCCAAACCTTTAAATTGGTATCACCAGTACAATACTTTTCCATCTACCATCTGGCCACTCTTCTGAACTGGTTAAATTTTTGGTAGTGTCTTCACAGATAATGTAGTGCATAAAAAACTTACACTAATGAATAGCTTAACCAAAACTATAAGAGTTCCAATTCTTTGTCTCTTGGCTGCAAACTCTTCAGCTCATTTTTTTTTTTTCTTTATATGGCTGTTAGTTTTGTTTTATTCTGTGACAGTGACTTTGCTCACTAAAACTTTTCCTTTTAAATTGCTTCAAGAATTCATTTTCACAGTAATGTTCTTGCTGTGTCATTTAACATCAACAAGCTTGCATGGTCTCACTTTGTTAAAATGAGTGAGCATGATAGTAAACAGAGGTGTAGCAATTTGAAAAATGACTACTGTTTAACTGTCCTTGAGTGTGAATAATTTGTATTATACTTAAAACCTAAGAGGCCGAACCCAAAAATTCCTTTCCTTATCTGTGATTAACTAAAAAAATTGAGGCACCTTGTGAGTCTTTATGTGAAGTGCATGTCTAGAGACCTAGAATAATTCTACATTAGCCTTTGCCTCCCACAACCTGATGATGATGATTGCTAAAATAACAATGGTAGGAATATATTTAAAGCAACAGGTTATTCAGTCTCACACTGATCTTCTATTTAAGAGCTGAATCTTTCATTTATTGCCTTCTGGAAATGGATTGTAAATGCTTGATTCAAGTTTGCTCAAGAAGCTCTGTCTGGAGCATAGTTCATAATAAGCTGCAATCCTTCTTTAGGTACTGTTTTTGGTGGTGGGGGGGCATATCTCCCTGAATAATTTGTGCCAGTTCAAAATTGGCCCCAGACCTGCCTGATCAAGTCAGTCCTTTTTCTTGGCTGTCTTTGCATCAGATTTATCTAGAACCAGAACAAATCTGGTCTTTTCTTTTGCTACATTCAAGTTTGTCACTTGCTGGTTCTCTCTTACCTCTTTCAGGCTCAAGCAAGCTGTTCCTTTTAAGCTAGTTGCTTCTAAAAAACATCAAGACTCCTGGCACTTTGCACATAGTCCAATCCACTCCTGAAGAGAAGGGGATAAAACACAGAAACAAAAGTTTGCCGACTTTCCTCCATTCGCTTTGCCCGAGCTGTTACCTGCCTGGGAATAATTGCAAAGATTTGCAATCAGAATACCCCAGATCCATTCTGACTGCATATCCCACTCTCATTATTATAGCATACGCAATAGTGATTGATACCGTGAAAAGTATCTGGAAACAAAATTGTGCTTTTCTCAATACCAATAATGTCTTTTCCTAGTAACATATCAATACCATTACTCAGTCAGATCCTTTTATATGCAGTGCAGTGACAGTGGCAAGAGGACGTGGAGGTTTCCATTAAAACCAAACCAAACCAAACCTCCGCTCTGCATATGGCTTTTCATCATAACAATATGGTTATAGTTAGAGTGGTACCTATTTCCTTTAGTTCTTTTTCTGATTGGACTTCCTCCCTGACCTGAAGTAGGGCAGAAAGGGCAACTCTGATTAAATGGTATGTTGGGGGTCTCTGATTGGCCAGTAGGAAGGATCACCAATGGGCTCAGGGTGTTCTCTGCATTTTTCCATGTTTCAGGATCACTAACACTGAAGACAACTGCAGTTCAAGCTGAAAACTAGAGAGATTGGAGAAAAATGGGCCCCGATGAAATTGCCCTTGTTGTAACCTGTGTTTACTGCTGACTAGTAAAAAAACAATTCCAGCACTACTGTTCTGGCAGAGAAAAATATATCCACCCAACCTTTTTTGTTTGCTTCTTATCGATCATGAATCCAATCCCTTTCCAGCAAACACAGAGCAGGACTAAATAAAGTTGCTAAAGGCAATTTGATACTTCTGTTGGCATGGGTATATGAAGCAGAGGCTTTCCTGAGAGTTAAAGGGGAAAAAAACAAAAAGCAAAACAGGGCTTACAAACAAAGCTGAAAAGTCTAAGAATAGTCTTCTACTTCAATAAGCCTTTAAAATATCATTGTATCTTCAGTCAGAAACTAGACAGGAAAAATAAACCCCTGAACTTCTTTCTGCTTTCACCACTGTCTGCTGTTTCTGATTGCCCATGGCATGCTGATCTGATCTTTTTTGGAACTTAAAAAAAAAAAAATGCAAATTTAATTATTTCTTTTATCTAATTGAATTAACTTAAAAAGTTATGATGAATACTCTGAAAACGTGCTTTGAATACTTAACCTGATTTTCTCAGTCAAATAAAACAGTGTGTTTTTTTCCTAATAGCTGAATCCATGATATTAGATGCTATTGTTCTAGTTCAATGAATTCAACAGCAGCTTATTAATTCTATTCTATGCTACTCGGCAGTCAGATCCAGATATTCATAATCAATGTCTGGACTGTGCTGTTTTCAGCGCTGTGGCCGAATGAAGTTGCTACTGGTTATCTTCACATAGTGACCTGTATTTTTAAAATGGGAAAGATCAGATTTCTAAGATCATAGTGTGCTCAACTACCAGAAATTTAACAAATCTGGCAAACAGCCACTTCTTAGAAAAGAAGATGAGTTTTCTTATGTAATGGTTCTCATGTTGTATCATGTTTCATAATGAACTTCACCTCTTATCACTACTCAGTTACTATTTATTTTTCCGTTGTTAAATGAATATATCTCATAGACTATGTTATCAAACAGCCTAACAATAAATGGAACATTTAATTATAACTATTGTATTTTGGGGAAATGAACTGGAGTAGAAAGAGAATAAATTTCTTCAGGTTTCAATTAAAAATACTTACCATCTTAGATCTGGTCTTTCTGCAAAATAAATTGAGAAAAATATTGTAACAATACTATGTATAGTTTATAAAGTTGTATACATAAAGTAAAAATAAAGATACTTAGCCAGAATCCAAAATAAATTCTTGAGTAGATTCTCAATCTAGGGTTTAGGCTATGGAATGTTAATTAACACACCATAGTTCTACAAGTTTCTTCATTTATTATAGCTATTATAATTAATTTATTATAGCTATTATTATTGCTGGGAAGATTGAAAACAAGTCAATCTAAACCATGGTTTGTTTCCTAATTTGAAAACAAACTGGTTTAATAAAAGGGAGAACAGACCATGACATCTAGACTATAAATATTCATGGCCAAGTTGCTCTGTGTATGTTATTACTATTGCTTCACACTGTATATAGTAAATCTATGATATTTGTAGATGTCATACATGATGATAACCATCAATTTATATTATTTTAAAAGAGGACTGAACAAATTTAGGGAGGATGTGTCTAACAGTAGCTGCTAAGTCTTTCTACCTTAAAAATTAGAGGTAACATCCTTTAAATACTAGTTGCTAAGTGGCAACAGTAGAGAGTGCTATCACAATTCTATCCATGTTTGTGAACTTCCTGAAAGCATCTGGTTGGTGAGACAGGCCTTTGCTAGATTGCCTAGTGGTCTAATCCAGTATGTTGATTCTTATTTTCTTAGGAGCCTAGATAAACTACTGGGTACCTGCTCTTCACCTTTTTCATGACAACCCACCAGCTACTTTTTCTGTTTTGAGGTATTAGAGGTAATTTAATTTGAATGGAAGTAACTGTTTGCACTTCACTTTGAATCACCAGGTATGAGGGATAGACTTGAAGCTCAGACATATAACACAAAATAGTGGATTGGTGTTATGTCTCAATCACCTCATTATCACAGTCTAGGTTTTGTCTCCTTAGGAAACCACTAAAGACTTTCTTAAGTGGTTTGATTATGCATTTTATTTAAAATGTTCTAAATAATAGGAATAGAACTGGACAGAAATGTGGTCTTATTTCAATAAATTGCTTTGTTTCTCAAAATTTGAACAGTCTGTTTAGCTGAAAAGAAAAAAAAGAGGCTTTCAGTATCTCTTACATATGACTCCTCTAATTATAGAGCAGTAAATGGTAGGAAAGCATATGTTAGCAACATGAGCAGCAGTCTATGAAATGAGCTACAAGTTAATAAAATCATCTTGTGGTTGTGTTGGCCAAATGTTAGCACACATATTTCAGAAAGCAATATTTCAACAAGCTTGAAGAATAGGGCTCTGGCACACTGAACATGAACATGATCTGATGTGTGGAAAAGAGATAAACCTACAGCAAACACTTAGGTTTGTGGTGGGGGAGGAAGTGGGGAATGACGGGAGAGTATGTTTGTTTTTCTCCCTCTCTTTAATGCTGCAAGTGATGACCTCATTAACTATATTGCTCAGGCCAACCTATGCTGGATTTCCCTGTACTCTTGATTCCTAAAAGTATAGCACTGGAGTGTATCAAATGGTAAATACCCATTTTCTCCTTTCAGTTAGTGCAGTAGGACTGTTTCTTATTAGAGGACTAAACCAGAGTAATTCAGGACAATTGATAAGAAAAGCTCTGCCTTAGCTGCTGAGAAAACAGCCAAAATGCAGTTGTATCATGTATTTATTAGTCACAATAGGCTGCAGCAAAATATAGTACGAATCATACCAAAGTATCTTCAGGATCTGGGCAAATAATGAGGTAGTGCCTTCCAAACTGTAAAAACATGCAGAGAAAGTTGAAAATATAGTCAGCTGGCTGTTCTGTGTAGCTGGATCCTACAGGCATTTGACCCACTGAACTCTTTACATGATGAATTTACAGTGACCACAAATCAAACTAACCAAGTCAGTTAGACTGAGCAGCTGCATTTGCACAGCATGCTAAGTTTAATGTAACCATCTTTTTGTGACTTCATTAGTTGTGAGAATCCTTTTTTGTTTTAATAATAATGATGATGATGATGATGATGATGATAATAATAATAATAATATAATTTATTAAACTTATATGCTGGCTGACTCCCAGTGACTCTGGATGGTTTATTTGATATCAGGCTTCTCTTGGCAAATACTAGAATTGGAAACAGGCACAGGTATTTTGAGGCAGATCCGATAAATAGATTTCTTGTAAGAAAAACTAATATAGCCGTTAGTAAAGAATTCCAGTGATCGCTATGTATCAGATACAATCAAGGTTCAAATTCTTCTGCCTTTTTCTCTTGCCTGTGCTGTGCAATAGGACAATTCTCATCTGTACCTTGTCAGGGTAACAGACTAGTCTAGTTTCAGGCTGTTTGTTTCTAACCTTGTTGGAAGTAGCTCTCATGGCTGATTTATGATACACTATATTTTGTGAATACAGAGAACAGGTTAATTTAGGAATCAAGTTATATCAAACCCATCAGCATGTCCCAAGGAGCTACTTGGCTAGTGGAGTAAGGTGTGATATGCTATGACTTTGGTGTATACAGTTACAACTACAAAAGCAGATTGGAATCCTGTGATCTGGTCACAGTCTCCTTGCATTCAGTTCAGTTCCTCAGAATAATATTTATAAATAATCCATAATAAAACATCGAACTACAAACCTGTGTAGTGCATGACATACTATTTGCCAGAATATTTCCATATTATACTTCAGTGAATGACAAGTTGTCATGCCAGGATACGTTATATTTATGATTATGGCCAACTAGCTAGGTTTTTGTTTTTTGTTTTTTGGTGGGAGGTGATTGTTTGGTGTTTAAGAAAGAGAAATGAACTCCCAGAGGTTAAAAAAGAAATGGAAGCTAGGGTGGTACCTTGAGGTTTGCCCAAGGAGAAATGCTGTCATGGATAGTCTTGCAGGATTACATTAAGACAAATGTCTTAATAAGATTTAGGCACACTGTCACATCTTGGCTCTTTGCTTGCTGTATGTTCTGTGTGCATGGAACATTTCTTTGATCAGTAATCACACAGTCATTGAGCCTGAGTAATGGTTTTCTTCTTTGCGATGTATTTCCAGGCAATAGTAAATAAAGGGAATAGTTAAGACAATGTTAGAACAACTTGACTTATGGAGGTATATGTATACAAGCAATACTGGTTCATGTGTCCTTTTGAAAATGCAGATATTTAGTTAAAAAATAAACATATTAACAAAATGCAATCCCAATTTTAAAATAATATGAGTTAAAGTGTTCGTAGAAAAAAGTGTGTGCTTTTTAAATTATAAAACTAACATCTTTGATTCACCGAATGGAACAATTTTTGACAAGAGGATAGGAATCAGAATAATTTATAATTGTGCATGAATGTTTTATATTGACAAATGTTGATTGTCAACGGAAGTAAGGGAGAAGTCCATATATGCTTATTGAATGAACTTTTAGAACAGAACGAGTACTGTGTATATAGTGTGTTGTATAGGTGTAAATTTATCTATTTCCCAAATTACTCAAAAATACAATTAAACTATAGATTAATACTGAAAATAGCAGTAACTGTTTCTTTAAAACATTCAAAAACATAAATTAAAAAAAAAGAAGAAGAGCCAAATGTTCCAAAGTTTAGGAGCAACATAGAAAAAACACCTTCACACCTTCTTGGCAATCAGAACTCTATAGGAAGTGACATCCTTAAAAGAGTCTCATGAAAAAGCCTTACAGAAAAATTTCTGATAAGACCAACAGTCCCCCCAGTCCATAATGAATGTACTTTTGCAGAAAGGTATTGCTGTTCATGGAAATCAAAAGGCCTTCACCAGATGACTTAAACAGTAGAAAAGTCTCATATTACACTGTGCCTTTCCTTGTGTTTTAAAGAGTGAAAATTCCATAGCTTTCTTTTTTCACTTTCTTTTTGTTTTGGCCCATGCTTCATCTCTGGTCAACTGTTGTGGCATTCTTTTCAACACATTAATCCATGAATCTGGATTTGGGACAATCATTTATTAAAACATTAGGACTGGTGTCTTCTGTGATCACAACAGATCAAGAAAAAAATGCGGAAGACCAAGAACATAATTGTAACAAAGAATTGGTGATTTAAAAGAAAGAAAGCTGAGTTTGAGAAAATAGTCATACTATTTTCTATTCCTTCCATTTGAGCTTTTTAATAACAATGAAATTTTGTGGTTGAGTTGGATTCTTGATGCTGTTACTCTTAAGAATTCAGCTTGTTTAAAATAACTAAATCTTTCCTATAAATCTTGCATAGACCATCTTCCGTAAATCAAGCATTTGCACAGCTTGTGTAAATTATGTCTACATTGAGATTTTAAGACGTTAAACAGTGTGCATACCATACTTGAGGGATGGGAAATAAAAAGTGATATACCGTGCGACATGTGATATAACACAGCAGCAGAATATCTTTTCAGGTCCAGAGAGATGCATTGACATCACCAAGCTAAAATCCTTAGGCTTCCACAAAATGCTTTACTGAGGTTTGTAGCCTTTCAATGGATGAAAACAAATTATGAGAATAGTATATCATGGTTTATTGTGGAACGCCCTGTTTATGTCAAGCTGCACAAAATATGATGTGGAAAACGCATGTACACCAAATAATAAAATAATTCACTGAACAGGAGGAGTAGGAGATTGATCCAGTAAACACTTTCATTCTGAAATAGTTTTTTTTTTAAATAAAGGTAATAATGTTTGTTTTATGTAATATCATTTGATGGACAAAATAAATGCATATTTTTTCATTTTAGCATAGAGGTAGGTAGACAAACTAGTAAGGATCAAGGCATAGTTCCCTAATATGTGTTTGCAGAGGCCAACATGATAATTATTTTTCTGTCCTATTTGCTCTGTTTAATTATGATTATGGGCCATCAAGTCAGTGTTGACTCTTAGTGACCTCATAGATGGATTTTCTGAAATATTAAAACTCCTTAATTTTGGCTGATGGGTCTATGAAATTCCATAAACAGAGCCATCTTTATAGTTCTATGAAGAAACACTGAAAATGATTTTATAAATCATATGTAAGAGAAAAATTACATGCTGACTTCTTAAAATTATCAGGTCCGTGTTGATATGCATCTGTGTACTGTAGCTGATTCATAGTAGAAACATTGGATTCTGTCTGTGTTATCATCCCATTGGTGAAATCTATTCATTTTCCCCTCTACCTCTAAGCGTGGTCCAGAGGGTTTGAGTATCTGCTAGATCAGATCTAGAGCATATTGCAAGAAAGCAAGGAGAAGAAAGTAATGAAAAGCCAGTTGCATGAGCAAAAGTACATTAACTTACTATTAGATGTAGCCTCTGATTAACTATAAAACTATAAAATTACTTTATGGACACCATTGTAAACTTTGACTATAAGAGAATTATTGTCATTGCATGATGACTTTTTAGTCCCATACACAGTAGTAAAAAAAAATAATCCTTGGACAGTTCAGATTATCATTGGTAGATTATAGGCTTTGGAGGATGATATTTAATCTCTGGCATTGTATAGAGAGAGATACTGAAAGTTGGATTCAAATTCCTGTATTTCATCCCAAGGTCTTCTCCCCCCTCCCATTTATTTTATAAGCAGAATCTCATTATTATTTTTAAATATATTTTTCTTTGGGGAGGACTGAAGTAGGCAATAATACTTAATAGGTGGGGAAGGCCTGCTCACAATCTCCTCCTGATGCACTCCTGCTGTTCATTTATTGCTTGAACTGGCCATGTTTTGACTTTATCCTTAAAACAAAAGAAACAAAACTGCTTCCTCTAATTTCTGATTGTCTGGAAAATAACATTCCACCCCAACACAGTTTTATTGCATCTGCCCCAAGAGTACTTTTGGAAGGTGAAGATGCACGAGACATGATAATAATTTCCTCATTCCTATCAGTCCCTCAGTTATTGGATTTTGTTCATTATGTAGGGTGTTCACATTGCTCATCAGTAAATGCTTCATCAAAGGATTTTTTAAAATATTCAATGAAATCAGGATTCCTGCTTTTAAGCAAGCTTCAAGCATGCCATCTTTTTTGGATGGAAGGATTTTTTATTGCCAAGTAGTATGAAACCATGGAAAAAGGGGCTAATAATCAAAAGGTTGGCACAACATTAATTTTAGCATTGCAAGTGATGCTGGAATTCTGGGAGGGGAAAAAAGTCTCTCATAGCTTTGTTGAAATATTAAATTGTAGGAAATTATGGCATATTGTAGGTCATACATCATTATACCAATGAAACACATAACACATGACTCCTTTAAAAATTTCCTCTTATCTGCATGGCAGAAGTAACTTTGTGTGTGTGTTTTTAAAAGGAGGAGGTTGGATTTTTTTCCACTTACCTGGCAAGCCATATTTGTCAATTTGAAAGCTAAGTACAACACTTGAATATCGTGATTCCTTTCAAAAGAGAATTATTGTTTGATATATTGAAAATGTTTTCAAACACATGAATCTACAAGAGTATTTAAAGATTCTTTAGTATAGAACCATTGGAAATTGTATCATATAAACAGTTGATTGATGAATTATAATTTATTATTGTATTTTATTATTATCTAGACATGTGAGTTCTCAAGATTGAGCTAAGAAGAAAAGAGCCAGCAAAACCCAAAATGTGACCTTTGTGATAACAAAAATATGATTGCTAGGTATTTTGTAGTTCAAACAGTTAAGCAAATAATTTACCTACACTTTTCCCTCTATCTTGCTTCATAGTATGACCCACTCTCAAGCAAAAATATCTTAAATTATTTTTATAATGCAGCTGTTTAAACCCTATACCTGTTGTATCTTGTTTTATTAACTTAGATGGATTTTGATTACAGACCATAACTTATGTAATGTTAAGTACCCAAAATGTGCTTTGAGTAATACTTAATTAAGACAGATAACTGAGAAAAAAATTATATGAGAAATATCTTCTTGGTGATCTTTAATTTGGATAGCTTTGTTCTTCTCTGTGTTCTTTTCGGTTATTTAAATTTGCTGTTGTTTAGCAGAGATCTTGGAGTCCATTCTTAAGCAGAATAGGCACTTCATATTCAATAATATATGCAGCTTCGTCATTTGAAGTACAACATTCCTGTAGTAAGACAAAGGACTTTAGTACTTTTTTCTGTGGTTGAATCCAATCCTGTCCATGCTGATGGAAGACTGTGTGGTTACCAGCAGAGGCTACCTGAGCAAAAAAGACTAAGAAGTAAATTTATATAAGACATAAGACAATGAAACCATTTTTTAAAAATGTGCATAAAAGGAGGGATATGGGTCAAGTGTGCTCAGTAGTCCTGCACTGAAATGAGTAGGAAAATAAATAGGATTTATTACAACCAGTCCTCAGAAGCAATATTTTACAGCTGTCTAAGCCTGGGTTACTGAAGCAAGTATATCAGTCTATCTCTCTTGCTTACCTGCCCTCAGAAGAGAACTGTTGCTTTACCATCCTGAAAGAGTGTTGTGAGACCATGTGAGCCTCTTGGATCGGCAAGTACCACTAGATTGCAAACTTGGATCCAAGACTTGGATCAGCAAGCACCACTAGATTGCAAACTTGAAACTTTATGAAGAATGCAGTTTGTTTCCTGATAAGTCCACCTGTTTTTTGTTGGGGTTGAACTTCAGAACCTGAGGACAATATTCCTCTCTCTGTCCCAGCAGCTGGTATTCATGCTGCTTCTCATACTGTATGACATTACAATAGTAATTCATGAGTAGTAACCATGTAGTCCATGAATTTCTGAATTCCATTATAACATGTGACTATTACCTACATCTTGTAATCATGAATTCTGTAGTTAAATCTTTCACATCACTCAGGATTATTAGATGGTGCTCAGATCTTATACTATGAAACATGGAGAAAAATGTAAATATTCATTTCCTCTACATTGTGCATAAATTTGCCTAGCTAAGTTTCAGCACCTACATGACTTTGGCTGATCTTGAAATACTAAGCAGAGTTGGACCTGCTTAGTACTTAGAAAGGAGACAAAGAAATAGCATCACTGTAAGCTAGATTAGCAAGTCAGAAAGACACTCCTGAAGGAGGCCACGGCAAATCACACCAGAGTTGTTGCCAAGAGGACTACCCAAGCATGTCCATGAAATCAGTAGGAATCAATCCCAGCTCAAAAATTAATCTCTCTGCATACATTTCAGAATTTGTCATACTTACTTTTCTTGGCTCTTTTTAGCTCTATGTTATCCTTTTTGAAGAGTAATGCAACAGATAGAAATATTTACAGTCTTGGGAGTTCTAAACTTTTATTTTCAACTTTTTTTTAAATGATACATGATTTCGAATTTCCTTTTTTACAGTCACTGAGAAAGTGCTTTCACTGAATTATGCCGAGAAAGTGTTTTTGCTGAATTACTGATAGCCTCTGCAACTTCAAAATCCGTTTCATAGTTCCTTACTGCTGGCTCATATACTGTGGAAGTTAGGACTTTTGCTCCTGTGAACTGCACCCTTGACATTTATTGTCCATTGTTCTGCTTTGGAGACACTGTATCTTTTGAAGCCATCTGCAATTTCTTTCTGCTTTTTCTACCCTTAGAGACATTAACAAACTTGCTTACCCCTAATGGTAGTTCTTTTATAGATAAATTAAATAGCATTAGTCCTAAAATAGGTACTGCAAGGCTCCAATTGTGAGAATGGCCCATTTAACACAACAATTTGTTCCCTATATTTTAGCCAATTATTTTTCCACAGGATGAGTGTGAACATGACTTAAGGTGATGGAGGAGCCTGAGGCCCTGATGATTAGGCAAATAGGCAGAGCTGGGCTTCCCTCCCCCACTATGTTTTTGGGAGGTGTTTTCAGGTCTGTGTGCATATGTTAGTTTATAGCTATGTTTTATTTTAGGGCATATTCTATAGATTTCATCTGCTTCTTACATCAAAAACTAGAGAAAACCATACCTCTAGTATTGAGCAATTATGGTCAGAGGGGATTCCAGAGGTCCAAAAAAAGGGTTGCATGCAGCCACAGGGTGCCCACCCCTGTCATAAGAGAATTTATCCCATGACTCAGGAGACTTGCAGTTCCTAGCAGAGATTCACTAATGAACTCTACAATCAAATTAGAGACCTCAGGACTACAACATGTTGGATGTTCCAGTCTTCTAAAGAATTTGGAATTCAGAAGTTTGCACATATTTGAGATGTTTCAATGGGATCTAATAAAGTTATTTTCCAAAAAGAATTTCTCACAAAAACATTTTGAAAATATGAAATTTCATATTTTCATCTTATTCACTCTCAGAAAAACTTTAGCTGCTTAGTAAGATGGGAAGCCATATGTTTCTACTTCTAGGAAGTTAATTAAAAATAATCATATTGTTCAATAATAATAATAATTGTTATGAACTCAACTCACCGGTAAAGCACATATTTTGGAATTAAAATCTAATAATAGTAGCAATAATTTGAAAGTATCCCAAACAATCTTTCTTTTCAATAACAGTAAGACAGAATCACATCCGCAGATACGATTGCTACTATTTTCAGATTTTGATTGGAAATTAGCTACTGGTGGAGCTAATAACAACAATCTGGTTTACTTGGTGATTTCCACATACTACATTAAGTTATTATTGCTAGATGAATTAAACAAATAGAAAATTATTCCTCTGGACATTTAGAAAACTGACAACATCAGTTGTGGTGAACAGAAGAAATACTTCAAGGAAAGGCTTTGGGTGTATATTAATCAGCAGATGAAATGATTGATTAGGTTTCATACTCTGTAAAGGGTAAGCATTGCTAACAGAATGAGTGGCAGTCTCCAGGAGCTGAGTAGCCTTGAGGGACTTTGTTAGTTACGTCTTGACAGGCATATGTCTCTGTTAAAATGAGGGCTTAATTTCTCTCATATGTGCGCTTTTTCCAAGCTCAACAAAGGCAGTTAGAAGGACCAGCTACTTATAAGCCCAGGAGGAATCCTTCTTAAAGCAAGGGAGATTCCAAAGGGCTAAATTTCTTTTTCTACTGCTCTCTCCCCTGCTGCCCCATGGAGGTTATTAATATGCAATTGCCACTTTTGTTTTACAAGAACATGGTTTAAATGGCAAAGGGGGAAGAGAAGAACAATATGGAGTCTGTGTGGCCATGATGGTGGGGAGACCACTGCTTTACTTCAAGTGAGCATTTTAGGAATTCTGCAAATGCATTTTCTTCCAGCTGTAAGCAATGGGCATGGCCATTTTTCAGCTATGAAAGCCCTCATCTTAATAGACTTCATTTTTTTCCTCCTCCTAAATAAAGATAAGGGGAATGCGGTGGCGCAGCGGCTTAATGACGCTGAAAGTTGCCAGCCAGAAATGGCTGACGCTTCGGCGGTTCGAGTCCAGCCTTTGCGTTAACAGGGTGAGCTCCTGTTTCCCCCCCCCCCCAGCTCTTGTCAACCCAACAGGTCGAAAACTCACGTGAGTAGATAAATGGGTACTCTCACTCCAGTGGGAGGAAAAATGCTGGCAGCGCCTTGCACAGAGAGACGGGACCAGTTGCCGGTAAGCGCAAAACTGCGCTTGCCCGAAAAGGGCGCGAAGCAACGGAAATCCCGCCCCCTGCACTCGCCAGCTGGGCTCTGCTCTAGGAAGGAGGCTCTGGCAAACCACTTCTGAAAAACAATTGCCTTGAAAACTGCAAGGATTCGTCCAGGCAGTCACTGCAGGATCAGTAATGACTGAGCGCAGACAAAAAAATAAATAAATAAAGATAAAGCTGTATTTATTAAACATAAAGCTTTATTTATTCAGTCAGTACATTCTAGGTGCTCCTTTTTTTTAACAGGGAAAGACACATTGGCAGAAGCTTTTCTCTTTCCTAAAAACAGCACGGGAGAGTAAAAGGTGAACTAGATATCATCTGACCTCCCTTTGGTCCAGCCCTGTTGCAAGTCTTCTAAAGGGAGCTGAACTGAGCTTTGGAGCTGAAGGTTTTGGTAACATAACAATAAATTAGCAATGGCTGGGTGACCACCCCACACACATAATGTAGGTACAGTATGTATTAAGCTAACTTAAGTTACATGAAATCATTGCAATTTCCTTAGTTTTAAGAAGTTGTCATCAGAGAAATTGGTAAAGGGAGAGGGAGAAGAGGGGAAAAAAATGGCTGATCTTGGAGTCAGATCTATATCAAGTTTCATAGCTGGATGGAGTGATAGAAAACTTTTAGGGATGCAGATTGGATCTTGAAGATATAGAGTAGCATTAGCTTGTAACAAAAGGCTTTTCCAAAGCTTACTGGGAAGGACCAGAAAGTAAATGTAATAATTTTGTATAAATTAAATACATCTATATTAAATTTGCAATGTAATGGATTTATATTAATCAAATTCATAAATCTGTTGAAATAAAAACTCTGAAACTCTAACCCTCTTTGGCAATAACCTTAAACTATTGCCTCCCAAAATGGACCTTGAAGCAGGTATAATTTATTTAAATCAAACTTGCATAACTAAAAAGAAAAGCTTAATTTTCGATCATTAATTTAAATCAAGTGTTTTACAGTTAATTCTGAAAGAATACTATACATTTGGTACGTGAAACTTGTTAATTTAAAATTTACATTTTTTAAAAATTAAGGAGATTATGCTTTGAGTGATTTACTAGTTAATCTGATTTGATACACATATCTGTCATTCTCTTCTGTCATTTTTTTTTTTAACTGATACTTTAAAAATAATTTTTATCGACCCTTCAATAAAGAAGGGTTTTGCTATATTTTCAGTTGTGTCCAGCTTTCTCAGTATTTTGGGCAGCACGAGTTATACTGTAAAGTCCAGTATACTTTTCCTATGATGTTATTGCACCACAGCCATCATAAGCCAGTTTCATGATTTCTTTTCTTTTCTTTTTTGGGGGAATATAGTCATGTGCTTGGAGATTACATTACAGTAACTAATAACTGAAGATTTATGCAGGCATTCAGAAGGATAAAACGGGTGGGAGATGAGCCAGTTTGATGTAGTGGTTAAGGCACCTGAAATTAAGGGTGCAATGGGAGCAGGAGGACTATGGAATACAAAATCACGTTGAACTGTAATTTTTTGTGTTACAGAAGGGAAGAATTGTTAAATATGTATGAAACTATCACAGTAAAGAAGATATAAATTAAATCAAATTTAACTTTATTCATACCCTGCCCAACTATTTGCCCTAGCACCATCTACTTCTTGGATGGTAGTCTCTGAAATATTTATTATTTTAATTGTTAAATGTTACATTCTTTCCTTCCTCCAAGAGCTTCATTCATTTTATCCCCACAGGAAGAACCCTGTTGGATAAGCTGGGATGACAGAGAATGGCTGTCTGAAAATCACCCAGCATCCTATTCACAGGCCAAGCTCAGCCCTCAGCCTAAAAAATATTGGCTATACCTGATTTAAGAATGAGTTGTTGTATACATGTCCCTTCACCCTTTAAAATATGTCTACCCACACAGACAGATGCACATCTACCAATAATATTTTTCCAGAACAAAGTCTCAATTTCCAGTTTCAGATTCACACAAGAATCATTATACTTTCTTTGCATGACAAAGCCTATCATGTCTGATGAAGTACAGGTTCCATAAACATTCAGATAGAGTTACAAAGGGGAGATACTACAGGATGAAATTTTGCTTGGATTTGAATGCAGCTTTTGATAAGGTTAAGAAGTCTTCTAGCCTGCCTACCAGGGCATTTGGTACTGAAACAAAACCCAGAAAAAATGGTTTAGTATGGATTTCTTAAAGATTTTCCAATTAATCCTCATTTTGAAGATTTGTTTCCATTCCCTGGAAGGAAATAAGTTTGTTGCTTTTCTCATCATTAGGAGGCATTTCTGCTTCTCACATTGAAAGGTAATTTATGATTATCTCCTCCTTGTACTCTTGGAAAATCAAAGTTTTATCAAGTTATATTCTAAGAACTGTGAAAATATTTGTTAGTCTGAGTTGTGTATGAGCACTAAGAGGGTAGGATGTAAAATTCTGTATAGATTTTAGAAAATGTGCTTTTATGTAAGAGCATTCATTTCATACAATTGTAACCCGTTTCTTAAGAAAACAATTGAATGAGTATCACTGAGAGATTGTTATTGGATGAGGTAGAAATCAAAATGTTAGAAGAATTGATACTACCAGGGATTGTGTATCTATAGTTTCTTGGGATTTGGAAATGCTATTAAAATTAGGGAAGCTAAGAAAAAATTGTAATTGGCTGAGCAATCACAATTATAAAAATGTTCTGCTCAAAAATTATATTTAAAAAATAATCCTATATGTGCAGTAAGGGGTAACAGCTTGATGGTGGAGTACATGTTTTATATACCAAAGACACCAAGTTCAAACTTTTTTTTAATTTAGCAAGGCATGATTGTGACAATTTTGTTTTGTATAACATCACATATTTTGAAGCATAAACTCATTTTGTCCTATTTCTGCATCAGTTTTCATTTTAAAAAAATCTGTTTCCTGTAATATCTGCATTTTTGCAAGCAATTTCTTTTAATGTGTCTCTGTTGTTTTTTTAAGGCATGCATGTTGTATTTAAATGATTATTCTTTAAGTTCAGAAATCAAACATTGCTTGCTTCCACCTAAGATTTTTATCATACAATTATCTTGCCTTTCTCATAGAATTTTACAGGGGTTCAAACTTCATACTATTCCATTTATTATCTTCCTATATTTTTCTATAGTTTTCTTATGAAGTACAGATATTTTTATAGTTTGGCTAAACTACATGCAGTTGTGGCCTATTTAGTCATTATAGCACAGATATTGAAACAGTAAGCAAACTGAATATCTTTCCTTCCTCCCTCCCTCCCTCCCCAAACTGGGCAGATGGAAAAAGGCTGATGGAGCCAATTTTGTTCATCCAAACCAGGTTTGGAAATCTGATTTTCTTAAGGGTAGCTTCCTGGGCCCCTTGGCAAATATATATTTCAATTTCACAGTGGAATTAAATGCGGCACATTTAGAGTACGTCTTCAATATTTAACCACCACTTTTTCCTATCAGATCTGGTACACCCATATTTCCACTTGCAGAAACTTTGTCTGCCATTTCTGTCTTGGTAGTTTGCTTTGTTTTGCAAAGAAGAAGCAGTGGCTGACATCAGAGATATTGTGGCTGTAGACCAAGAAGTCTGCAGTTCAAAGAAATAAGGTCAATTTCCTACTAGGTGCACACAAGCTATAAGGCATGACCAGAATTAAGTCTACAGATCCCTATAAGACAATCATCAACTTTGTGAGACAAATTTGCTTTTGGAGATTCAGGCTGATCAAATCTGAAAAAGGATTAGGTCCAGTTTTGGCAAGCAGTACAGCCTCTTTTTTTTAATCCATTCAGTGATGTCCGATTCTTGGAGGTTGCCTGGACAAGTCCCTGCAGTTTCCTGGCAAGGTGTTTTAGAAGTGGCTTGCCATGTCCTCCTTCCCAGGGTTGAGGGAAAGTGACTGGCCCAAGGTCGCCCAGTTGGCTTCGTGCCTAATACAGGACTAGAGCTCACGGTCTCCTGGTTTCTAGCCTGATCCTTAAACACTTCACCAAACTGGCTCTCAGAGCCTCTTTACATCAATGTAAAGCTTATATCTGCAGCTTGGTTCACAGATAGTATTTTATTGCATAATGTGGATTGTTTCCTTTTAGGTTAGTGTGATGTTTTGAATTTTGTGTCTTAATTTCTCACCCTCCTAGTGTAACTTTGAAGCAGAAATATGGGAAGGGGGGGGATGTACGGATCTGCAGATGGATTATCATTCATTTTCTGCATAAAGTTGTGGCACATTATGTATGTGTGTGTGTGTGTGTGTATATGTGTGTGTGTGTATGTGTGTGTGTGTGTGAGTATATATATATATGTATGTATGTATGTATGTATGTATATATATATGCATGCTTTGTGTTTCCATGTACCATGATACCTGTGTAACTCTAATATATGAATCAGGTTTTATTTGGGTGGTACAGCATGTATGTTTGTATACATGTATTTTTAATATATTTATAGTAACTGAATAAACATGTTTGGAAATAAATACAATTGTAGAACTGGCAGCCCTTTAACAAAATTTTCTTGACTATCCATAGGGATGAAAAAGGGCTGTTCTCTATTTCAGAACTTTCTTTCCTTGCCAGCTTTCAGGTTCTTCCTACCCCAAAACCTAAAAATGCTAAACATCTAAAAAAGAAAAGTCTCTGCAAGCATATTATTTTTCATTAAACTTTTTTTTTCTTTAAAACAATCTTAACATTAAAAAAAACATGCATGACATGGAAACCAAGCTTGGAAAATTTCAGACAGAACAGTAAAATATTGGCAAAGATATATAAATGGTTATAATTTGGCTAAGATATATGTAATTTAATGCAGAGATATCAAAGCATTAAGCAAATTGAATGCAAAGTCTAACTGTAATTTAAAATGAGAGGTATAACACGATAGACAAGATTTAATTACATTTACAACGTTGCAGATGTCTATGAACAAACAAGATTTTGCAAAGGAAAATAACTGAAAAAGTTTCTCTTTTCATGTTTTTACAAAATAAGCTAAGCATAAAATAATATTATTTTTTCTGTTAGCACACATGATTTGAAAATAGCTTTCTGTATTCTGTCTGTTATATGACAAAATGAATTCACAAGAGAAAAATGATATTTTCAACATTTTGGTTTACATGTACCTTTAATGGTCCAAGTTTTATAATATTAGCATTTTTTGCTGTCATACAGTCTATATAATTTGTGCTTTACTGTATAGTATCAAATCATACTTTTATTGAGGATAATTCATGATAAATAGATTTACATGGCATTGTTAATATCTCAAGATAAAGAGTTTCATAGCATTAAAAGTTTTTTCTTTTAATATCTTTAAATTCAACACACACACAGATATAAACACAGACGTACAGACATATACACACAATATTTTTATTTGCATTCACACATTTAAAATCAATGGAAATAACAGGCAAAATTGGGAGTTTTAAAAAAATTGGCTGTTATCTTTTTATCCCTAAAGATTCATTTCCAATTTTTGAATTTATTTTAAAATAAAAGTAATATTGCCTTTTAAAAAATCAAGTCATGCAAGGCTTTGTTTGTAGACCATTTAAAACCCACACAGCTGTCTTGCTTGTTTCAAGCATCAAAACAGTTATTATTTTCACCTTCTGATATTTAGTTATATCCAACTATATCTACATATCCCTGTATAAATACTAGCAATTGTTTTAATATACTACTGTAGCTAAGCCCCTAACTTAATTTAGGTGTCATAATTTATTAGTATGATACATACCGATTTGAAGTTTTCACCTTCAGCACAGAGAAGCTTTAGGTGGGGAAAGGATGCCCAGCTTGGCATGTGTCAGCCCTTCAAGGTTGGCAGGCCTAGCAACAGCCATAGCAAGGATTCAGGGAACGGTCTTTGTTGTATTAAGGTAGAATAACAGAATTTTAAAACCCTGCCTAGTTTCTCCCTGTATACTAAGTAAAACCAAGGCAGGGTTATTTTGAGTTTCTTTCTCACACTTTATTCTTTCTCAGGATGATGTAATTTTTCCTGCAAGTCCCCCTTAACAGCTTGTTCTTTTCCTTCCCCCTTAACGGCTTGCTCATTCTTTCCCCATCCCCAAGATCCACTTTACGATCCACTTTACCCCATGATATTTAGATGCTTCCTGTTGACATGAGTGGCACACAAATACACTTTCAGTATTAGATTGTAGTCAAACATACTTTATCAAATGTACTTTTTCACACAGCCCATAATTAAGCTGCACAAATTACTACCATAAGACAACTAATTTGGATAACTTGGAAAGCAAAATAGATAAATTCTTGGAAGATAGGTATAATCAAGTCTTGTAGGCTCAATGTGATGTCTTTGTTGGGGGCAGCCTACCTCCCCCAAAGTGTCAATTGTAGGAAGGATTGGAGAGGGTTTTTCCCCCCCTCCATCTCCTGATTATAAGCAACCCAGAGACATTTAGTTGGCCAGTGTAAAAAACAAAATGCTGGCCTGATCCAGCAGGTTGTTCTTATGCTATCTCTTATCAATAAATGACTCTTATTCATGAAGGTTTTCATTTCAAGCATTTCCAACACTCAGGGGTTAAATAATTAAGTAAGAGGATTGGTAATTCTTTCCTGGTTGTTTTCTCCCACAAGAAAGATCAAATTTCAAGCAAATTCTCCTCTGAAAGTTTATTTCAATATGTAACTCAAAAGTTTAGATGATTTTATTTTTCAATCAGCAGTTCAGTTGAGAAGGCTACTTTATACTTTGAAGTTAAATGTACTTTCAGTGTATTAGAGAAAAGATTGATGTGGTAAAGTTAGGAACAGGGGAGAAATAGCTGCATTTGGGAAAAATCATTTTGATATAATTTGTCTTGATATAGAAGTTTTATACATTCAGGGTGGTTTTTTTGTATAAAACACATTTAATAACAGTTAATTTACCAAAATCTTTTCCCAAGTTAATTATTTTATTACATTATAAAATATGAATAATACATTATAGAATACAGATAATAACTGATATTTATACAATGAAAACTGGAAATTGTTAACACTGTGATGATTTAGATAAATTAAACCTTTAAAGATGAGGAAAAAAGTTTATATCAATATTAAATATGATTTCTAAGAAGTTAATATAAGATTGCCGTGTGTGTGTGTGTACACACACATACACACGTACATACATATATATTTTGATATCGGGGCATTCTTGCTCTGCATCTGATATCAGGAAGTGTAGCAAGAATACTGATGATCTTTGAGTCTTTTCCTGTCTCCTGGATCCTAACCCTAGTTTTGAATGTTTATCTATAAAGATTGTCAGATAGATCTGTTAGGCCAATGGACTGTGAAAAAGCCAGACACTGAAGAAAGAAGTAATTTCCCTAGCATACTGTATCCTGCATTATGCATATGGCTCAAGTGGGAAAACTGTTAGTCCTTCTCCAAGAATTGCATGAATGTAAGCCTTGTTTATTTGCCAAGTCGTTGTCGTTGTCCTCCTCCTCCTCCTCGATTTTCCCACAGGTGCAGGGTCTGCTTTCTTTCTTTTTTTTTTTTTTTCGGATCAACCAAATGTTGATCCATTCGTTGTGATGGGAATTGACCGATCAGCTTGTTCGCTTGAGCTTGATGTTGTGGGCTGAGAGAGAGTGACTGGTGCACTTTTCTGAAGTATTATTTTGGAATTATCTTGGTTGAAATAAAAAGTTCAAGAATTGTTTATCAATGTGCTGGAAAGAACTCTTAAATAAATTACAGGATGTGGACACTTGCCTGAAATATAATGTTCTCCACTAGGGTTTTCCTTGTGGAGGGAGGGAGTGTGAAGTTGGGTTGTGGTCTTCTTCTAAATGGCATGAGTATGGTCATTTGAAATTCATTTGATGAGCTGAAGACAAGTTTAAAAATGATAGCTTTCTGTTATACCATGTAAAGACATTTAGTCAAAGGAAGCTCAGCTGTGACTAATACTGTGAGTGGTCTAAATTATTAGGTGATGATTTTTAAAAGAAGTGGCCAGATGTAAATAGTGAAAGCAAAATATTACTCAGCAGCTGCAAGAACCATAGGAAAGGCTGACATGGCAAATTTAGTCATTTCTTAATCACTTTCGTTAGGCAGTATTGTCAGTTGCAAGAGGCAAATGTTTTTCCTTTATAATGAAATTGGTTGAAAACTGAAAAAGTTCCTCAAGCCATTTACTGACAAAACACCTTTTATATCTATATCATCTATATCCATATCCATATCTATCTATCACTATGGGATAGCAGGAGAGATTTTATCAGAAGGTAAAGAGAGAGGTATGCTTTTGGATGCTGTCAAGAGAGCATTCCCCCTCCTCTGCTTAATATAACATTAGCATTTATATAACTTCTAAAATAGTCTTAAATCATATTATTTACTGCTAGACTCAAATTTATTAATTAGATCCCTTTCTGAATGAGATAAAATTGATTGTTAAAGCAGAAAATAGAGGATGATATGAATCCCGTTCTTCTATTGCCTCCAAATAAAAGAAGCAGTGACCCAGCTCATTAGCCCTTTGATTTAATATATTGACACTTGGGTACAAATAATTCTGTTTAGTGGCTTTTGCTTCCCTGGGATCAATTTAATTAGTTATAAAATGTGACTTCTTGTCAAGAGCCAGAAGAAATGCTGACGTTAAATAAAGTCATACACAATTTAAACAATAAAGCTATCGATGCCTGGTTAAAAGTTAATGATGCACAAAAAATGACTTAATAGAGACAACCTCAGCAATGAAAGTGATGGTAGGAAAATTAAGCTAAGTGGATGAATGAGAAATGGTGATGTTGTTGGATTGTTAAAACAAATTCATGCCTAATAGGATGTCTCAGTGCTTCCTGGATCTGAAGACGGCACTGGATTTTTTAGGAGCATGTTTGCAAATCTCTAAAAATGGCTCTCTTTGGATTTCAAAGAAGGAAGGAGCTTTGAGCGTCATGATATCAAACTACTCAAGTTTGTGTGTTTATCTTTGACATGCTGGATTGGAGTAAACAGGGTGCTACTTTTGGTGGTTGAGTTTCTCTGTAATTCTCTATAAGCTAACCAAGTGTACACAAAAGCAAATGTGTGCAAAACAAACTCTTTTAGATATAGGAAATCTTTTCTGAAGACTACCCATGCATATCATATGTAGTAAAATTTAGTTCTGCAGAGCATACAACTTCGAAAGAGGTTTCATATTGCACAATGCTAACAAGCTAAAATGGGTATATAATAACCTGCTTTAACATAAATAGCTAGCACAGGATTATTGATTATGATCTTTGCATTTAGAGTTTACCTTAATACCAGCAGGGCTGATCCAAAGCAGTTTATTATCACAACATAAACCTTTAATCCACTTGACTGTGATCTACTTTGTTAGATGCAGGGAGCTATAATGTAATATAACACCAACGCCAACATCAACATCATTGGTAATTGTAGGTTGGGGAAGCATGGAGGGAGAAGAAAAGAAGGGGAGATGGCAATTGTTCTCAATGCAAGACTGTTAAACTTCTTTGTTAATGATCACAATGCTACTAAAATCCTCAGTAAAATTCAAGAGAACAGTAACAGGATCCCTTTTGGAAAATCATCATCTCAGAATCAATCTGTAAAGCAAGCTTTATTTAATTGTTTTTGGGATTTATGAGCCCAAATTCCCCAAATCAAAAGAAGTAGATAGAGTGTGAGATAAGGCTAGGAGGAATAAGACCAGAAAGGTTGGGTAGTGGGTATTTTGTTAATATGTTACATTGAGTGCAAAAAAAACCTATGCAGAATTTCTTGCTTATGACAAAGAGGCACGCTGTGATTACTTTACAAGCACTGAGATTTGAAAATGATAGAGTAATGAATTGGGCTTTTCTATGAAGTAGATAATGACCTTTAACAACTGCACACATTCCTACTTCTTATACATCCTTGAGAATCTCAAGTGTAGTGCCAGGCAGCTGTTATTACCTGTTAAAAGCATTAACAGTAGTACAAGGAGATCTGTTTTAGAATACAACCTCTGTTTCTAAGTGATTTTCAAACTGCTCTAGAATACTGGGCTGTTACTTCTTGGGAGGAAAAAAAAAAGGGACTTTAGGCAAACTGTTTTGTCTTTGCATTGACTCTACATCAGCCGCAGCCTACACAGAGGGACTGCTGGAAAAAAGGGGGCATTAATACATTTTACTGTGTGGAAGCCAGCTAGGAGAAACCAGCAAGGGAGGGGGTGGCATGTTTTCTTAGGGCTGAGATGGCAAAGTTAAGCATTCAGCCTACAGCAGAAAAAAAAGTGCCTTTTTTGTCTTCTGGCTGGAGAGTTTGAGTATTCCCAGAGGGACACAATGAATGGCCCGTTTTGTCTGACACTGTTTCATAGACATAGAATTCTTGTTTTTTCATAATTATTCTTCCCCGTCACTGGGTGTGCACATGACATTTGAGTGTATTTTAAAGTCTTAACACACTCATGTGCCTGCAATAAAGTTACTCATAACAATCCAGGCTTTCTGCAGACAACAGAGCTGGGTCTGTTGTTTTTGCGAGTCACAGCAGCTGGGAGGCAATTGTGAAGACAACAGCTTAATCTAGCTGAAAAACAGAGAAGGACGTGAATATATACTAAATTTCCTTCCAGATTATTGCAAACAATGTGGGATTTTTTTCCCCCTTTCTTTTTTGGTTTGGGTGGTCTGACTGAAAGAACTTGATTGCCATAAAACATACCACCAAATTTACTTTAAGTAGTCAACAAGTTGAATTGTTTCCTTCATCCTGATGTTTCAGAGCAATTTGTGTAGAATTACATATTTATATTTATATTTACATCTAGAAACACAGAGCTATACAGACACATGTATTTACATCCACACATACAGAAACTTTGATGGTTGTATATTTGCTATATATGTGTATTCACACATGTCATCCACATGGCAATTGCTCAATCTAGTAAAACAACAATTTTACATTAATGCAATGCAATTTAATGCACCAATGTTAACTTTATTTTTTTCTCTAATGTTAAATTGTTTCTGTTATTACATTAAAACAGTATAGCCTTCAAAGATTAAGTCAAGTACCATCTTTGATGTGTTTTGTTTTTGTGAAATTAGTTTCATTGTGTAAATTATTTTTTTTTTCTGGCCTAACAGTCTTCAAGAACTGGTCTGCACATTATGCTAAGCCAAACTACGATGTATTTTGATGCAGCCTGTTGTTTGAATGCAGTCATTCTTCATTTATATTTTATTGTAAAGAGGCAAAGTGAAGTATATTAAATTTGGCACAATGTACAATCCAACCATTGGCCTCTAAACAGAAATCTGCTATGTACCTTAAAGGATTTTGAGGTTTGTAAGAATTATATTTCAAAAGTCAAAAAATGACTTTTTTTTTTTTAAATCCCACTGAATATGCAAAATCCAGCCTCTATCTTCTGAGAAGATTGATTAGTTATTATTTCAAAATAAATAAGGGCAAATCTAAGATACATGAAAAATACAGGCAGTTCTTCTTCCCAATCTGAGAAAGAAGCTCCTCCTCCTTTCTTTGTATTTAACTGATGGTCATAGCCATGACTGACAACATGTAAGCAATGCTAACCATATAGATAAGTGCAGAGTGATTATTTGTCTGCAGAAAGATGTCTTGGTTCATTTTAGACAGTGATTATTGCTCTCGCTCTCTCTCATATAAAATCGATGCAGCTGTGATTAGCAGTAGCATATCCATTCCAAACCAAGAGGCAGAACAGTAGATTGACTGCCATATTGCTGAGTTCATAACATTTGGGGATTGCAGTTTGAGATTCACTGAGATGTTAACAGCTAGATCATGTCCCCAGATTGGGATGGGTGATTTAGGTTACAGTGATATTCACATTACATAGTATTCTTTTTTATATATAGTAATTTGATTAAAAATTATAATTACAATGATAAAAAAACTAATACAAACTAAAAAAGAAAAGAAAAGAAAAAATAGAAGGTACAGAAAAGAAAAAGAAAATAGAGAAAAAAATAGAAAGGAAAAAATAATATAATAAAGAAAAGGAATGTATAAAGAAATTACTTCCCCTTTCATTACAAGTATAAACAATTTTAGTAACTTGTCACCTTCTCTTAAAATACAACAAATGATCTCTTCTTTCCATATCCTATCTCATATCAATAAACAAATCCTTAAAGCCTCATAATTTCAGTGCTGATGTCAGCAAAAGTCCATTAAAGGTTACCAGCGATAACAACATATCTATTTTAACCTTGATCAAATAAACCAGCTTTATATTCCTTCCTTTTACTTTGAATAATGTTGATCTTTAGTTCCTTCAAATAATGCCTTAGAACTTGATTTCTTTTCACAAAGAAAAGCATTCATGGTGTTATACAATTAAATTAACAGTGTGCTACAATCACTCTTGTATTGTTATAAAAAGCCAACCAATAAAATAATATATATGATAGCAACAATAACATTCAAGCTAATATAACTAGGCACCCAGCAAATGAGTGTTACTTTCAAATGCCCTTCTAACCAGTTCTTTGTTCAAGCTCAGGAGCAAAGGCACCATCTGGATCCCTAGTGGGAAGCTATAGGTAGGTACTGTCACCAAAAAACAAACAAAATACCTCACACTGCCCAGTATAATGGCTGATTTCAGGTAAACCAGAAAGTGATCTAATCATAGCAATGGACCCACTGGAACTTACCCTATCCTCAAATCTCAATACAGCTGCTCCTAGGTGAAAATTAAATCTAGATTGTTCCCACTTATGCTTCTTGTCCCCATGGTAATCTGGGCAGAACTCAGAGAGGGCAACATTGAACCAGGTTTTTGTGATTTACTCGAGGCCCACTTGTACATCCATATGATCTTATCATATATGGACATGGCATTAACCAGCAACAAATTGAGTCCAAGGCCTCTAGCAATCTGGTCACCTGGACCTAGGAGTGAAGTCACTGGGATAGCAGTGGCAACTGGTAACACACTGTAGGAAAGGGCTGCTTAGTGCCTCTCATCATATCTTCCCCTAACCTGTCTCCACTACAGTCTGACTGCTGTCTCCTGTATCTCTACTAGATCTGCCAATAATTGTCTGTCCCTTGGCTCCCATACCCACAGAGCGCAATCCCCTTTATCCCACTAAACTTGCCAATTCCACATTCAGATAACTCACCTAACTCAACCCTGGTGATTTGGAATCAAGCCACTTAGACGAGCTCTATCAACTTAGCAACCATTCACTCTCCTTTCCCACTTCCCTTCTTAATAAAACCTTCCTGGAGAATTCACCCCCTCAACCCCACAGCTGTTAGCAGGCTCAGTAGAAATCGGTTCCCCCACACCCTGTTCTCTCTCTCCAGAGAACCTTTATCTTCAGCCAGTCTTTCATGCCCACCTGCCCAATTCATCTGGCACATCCCCAATAACCCATTTGAAGGCTTCTGATGGTGGCCCAGGGCTTTAAAGCTGTCCAGACTCCCTGAAGGAACCTGTGGTTGCTGCTGGCACTTCCTGGCTCTCCTGGCTGCTTTCATCAGTCACCGAGGCAGATTGGCCTTCTTTACTATCCAGTTCAGGTCAAAGTTCTTCTGTTCAACTCCTGAGCCACCTCTCCAGCCCAACTTTTGGCACACAGGCACAGCACCATCTTTTTCTGGCCTGGCCCTGCCATGGTCCAGAGATGCCTGCCATGGTCCAGAGATATGCAAACTCAGGCAGAACCTTCAGAAGCAAATAGTCCTTTTTACCTGTAGCTAAGACAGCAGCTGTAACATAGTCAAAGGCTTGGCACAGGTTGAGACCAGGAATCCAGTAAACAAGTGACACATCCAAGGGACAAGGCAAGAGACACGATGAGGTGGAATCCAGAGTTGATAGCATGATGAGGTAAACACGACAGAGCTGAGGCTTGAAAAGTTGTTCTCAGCATTTCTCTCAGGGAGGGAGGCCAATAAATAAGCCAAGCTGAGCAAATGCACAGCTGAGGCACCTTCCTCATTAAAGTCTACTCTCCTGATGGCCTGCTTTTTGGGCAGTCCATCTGACCTGCGGAGCTCAGCCCTCTGCTGTTGTATCATTAAAGCATGCCTCTGCTTGGGACTGAGTGGATGAATTTCAGAGTTTCAGAAGCTGGCAGTGGATGCAGGCAGGGAGTCCGAGGATCTTGCTGAATCTGCCTCAGCCAGAGTCGAACCATTGGCTTGATCACTGCTGGAATCACCCACTCCAGGACTATTATCCCTAGAAGCCCCTGGCTCTACTCTCTCCTCCTCCTCATCAGAAGACAAGTCCAGCAAGGCCATAACAAATCTGCTCAGTTGATGAAAGACCCAGTCTGTTCTGTTCTTCCCCTTTCCATTTCCTTCACCTCATTTTCCTTTACACAGTTGCCATTCACAACTTCTTCCTGCCACCTTAGTTCTCCTATTCAGCTCCATTCCAATCACTCAGTCTGTCCAACCATTGATACCACCAGCATTAATTTCCTTCTGCCACTTGGACAGTTTGCTTACTTTTACCTATCCTTCTACATTTTCTCTTCCTTCCTCCTCCTCTAGATTTTAGCCCCACCCATTTGCTGAACATCAGCAGACTTCCAGCCCTCTTCCCTGTCCAAGTTCAATAGACCTACTATATGGTTTAGGAAACCCTGGTAGCTGCTGACTCTGAGTAGGCAAAGATGCCAGCAAACATCCAAGTGAATTACTAGATGCATCTATTTCTGCTTCACAAGCATGGCAGTGTATGTACAGAGGAAAGCAAAATTAATTACACAGCTGGCTATTTTAATATAAGAGAAGCCTATCTTGAATAATACAATGAAAAACAATTGTGTTTTTTCAGATATATTTTATCCTTTTTTTCTAAAATAAAGTAAAACAAAGCAAAACACTCTTATTATATTTATATATTTTACTTCTAGAAGTCTTTATTTTTATCCTCACAGCAATATGAAGAGGTAGAATAGACTTAGAAGTAGTAATTAGCCCAAGTTTTTATGAGTGTACACAGTTGTGTGTGTACTTAGTGTTGCAGATAGAATAGGGGTCCACTAACTCACTAATCCCAGGCCTCATGAGGACTTTTTCTGGCCCTACCTATAATATGGAACCTATAATGTACTTTTTTGGATAGTTGACTGTGTCTTTGCCATTCAGAAGTATTACACAATGTAAATTTCAATATATATATTAGTGCAAATAACATCATTACATGGTTTTATTTTCATAATTGCTTTCATTTTTGTAATTGCTGACATATGATCCTTCGACTATGGCTCCTAGACTGTTTCCTGTTGAGATCATAGGGGTGGCATGGGGTGAGGGACACAAGGGCCATTTAGCTGGGCCTCAATCTTCAACATGGTATTAAGTTTAGGCATTTGATTTTTTAATTTTTTAAAAAGGATCAAATTGTATATTACATGGAATTTGTATGGGGTTGTGTGCATGCACATATGCCTTATTTTGTTTTCATATATTGCCATCTTTTAATTTTATTATGCCTATGGACCTCAAATATTAGAAATTTGCCTAGAAGTTTTAGAATCGCTGAGAAGGTTTGGTAGATGTTGTTGCTAAGATTTGGTAGATGTTGTTGCTAAGATTATATAAATGACCTGCTAATTTAATGGTGTATTGTTCTCTGGCACTTTCCATGGTGGTATTCCTAAAATACATGGTGATGTATGTGCAAAGTACTAAAATTTTGAATTCACTACAAGGCAGGCCAGTGCAGCAGAAATGGTATTTGGGCAGGAGGCATCGACAATTTTCAACAGTGTTTTTTTCCCTCAGTGGAGAAGTCTAGTACTTAGAATTTCCACTAAAAATATTATATTATACTATAATATTTCCACCCCTGATTTTATAAGTATGCCTGTTCAATTACTTGCACCTTTCAGAAGCAGAAATGTTCAAAACAGCATGGATTTTTCTTTTGCTTCAGTTTTGAATGAGCCATGTCATCATGCTATTCTTACTACTACAGTGAGAAGCTGGCATGAAGATATTGGCTTGGATCCTAAGCAGGGAGGAAGTATGAGAAAAATTCCTTTGTAGATGTCTTAGCGTTCATTTACCATAGGATCCAAGTTAAGCCAGAGCTAAATTTTACAAAAGTATAGTAAGTATGATTAACTTCCAAGAGATATGATCCATGCAAACAAGTTACAAGGATGTGATTAGAAATGATTATGGAATGTTAATAAGGTTTTAATAAGTGCCTCCTCTTCCTACTTTTTCTAACTGAAATATTGCATCTGTAGCTATAAAGATATCTGACCTGGTTATTAAAAATAATTCAGTAAGGAAATATAAAAAAGCAGATTTGCACTGGCAGTACTTACAGGTGAAGGGGGAGAAATGATTTCTATTAGGAACCCTGAAAATCTGTTCATGCAGATTGAAAGGACAATCTGAAGCAGGATAGGAAACAATGTTAAGGTGCGCAAAACTGTTGCCCTGCCCTTTTCTTCAGGAGCCTTCCATAAATCTCACTTCCATCTATAAACAGAAGAAGCTCTTCTATTTGAGATTGTAAAAGAATTATTCATGGACTGTACAGAAAAGAGGTTTGTGATTTCACTGCCATGTCTTTCTAGCAGAGATGACTTCCCATTTCTATTTGTCTTCCCTACATTTTTTTAAAGGTCCAATTTATTTCAGAAAACGTGTGAAAGGATCAAGGCTAATTATTTAAGAATAAAAATGTCTTTGCACTAGTAGCAGCATCAAGTACTCTACAGAAGCTTCTTCTTTGTGACATTTCCTGGAATGACTCCATGACATGTGAAGTTTGCAGCACTCCAGGAAATGCTGCAAAAAAAGCAGCCTCTTCAGAATCCCAGTGTTGTTGCTCTTAAAGAAAGAAAAACTAAGAACTTTGGTTGTCTTGTTCATTTTTAGAAATCAGCCCAATTTCATGTTTTCATGTGTGTGTATGTATGGGTACAGATATAGATATACAGCTATAGTGAGTGAAAAAAGCCCCCAGTGATCCCCAGATCTGAAGTTTGGGATCTGCTTCCTGTAGTGACTTTACCACACAACTGCTACACAAGGGTATTTTACAGTAAAAATGTGTGGCTTCTGGTACCAAATTCTTGTCTGCTTTTCCTCTAAATGGACCATCACATTTCTGTAGGTCAGAAATTTACCAGGAAAAATTGCCAGAATAGAAATATACCCAGCAAAGGCAGGCAATAAAATGGATTGGATTTATATTGGTCCTTGCATCCCTTTGATCCATAGAAAACAATTCTGTTTTTTTTTTAAAAAAAACTTCCTTCCCATTAATTTTTTTACAACTTTTTTTTTACAATGTCCATGAGCTCATTAAATTATTTTTTTTTAACAATTCTTATTTTTTTTACAATTTTACAATTCTTATTTGTTTTAAAGGAGCTCATGAACTCAGTGAATGCTTCAGAAAGGGGATCATATTGTAGGGATATGCTCACACAGTGATTCAGGAATGGAATATTTGGGTAAACTCCTGAATGTTTTTTCCTCCTTCCAGACCAGGCGGAATCTCTTCCTAGACCATGCTATTCCAGGATTTGCAAGGGTTCCTCCGCAAATCCTCTGAACTAGGAGTGGTTTGAGGTGTTCCCAATACTGGATAACCAAAATTATGAGTTTTGCACATTCCTATTTTATTGTATTATGATAGGGAGGTAAACAAGCAGATGGCAGAGATGATACAGATGGATATATCAATAGCTTTGAAAAAAGCCTCAGCAGGGACACTTGACATGCAGTAAAGGAAGAAGGAGAAATCATGACAGAACGTGCAAGCTAAAGTTGGATAGATGAAAGTTGTAACAAATCTTTCAGTTGGGGAGTTCAGTAGAAGGCTAAATGAGATCACAGAGCATCTCCACAGTTTCTTCTGATTCAGGAGAGGCGGAGTTCAGTGTTTTAGTCTCTTTCGCTTTATTGCTTGATTCCCTTGCATTCCTTCCACTAATACCTATGTTATTTAACATTGATATTATTAATTTAATGTTGAGGACATGTTCAGTGATGCAGTTGCTTCTGACTCTTCATGGCCCAACATACAACAACTCACCAGGATTCTTTGTCAGAAGCTGCTTATTTGAGTTCTTTTAAGTTCATGATTATAATATCAGAGACAGTATAGTATGTCACCATCTCTTTTCTGCCAGCCTCTTTCTCTACTGCCTTTGGTTTTTTTCAAACAAAATGGTCTTCTTCAAAGAGTTTTGCTTCTACATTATGTATCCAAAATATTTAAGCTTTAGCATTAATACTTCTGGTAATTTGCCTGGTTTTACTTCATCTAATATTTAATTATATGTTCCTCTTACTGACTATCAAGGGACTATCAACA
Organism: Liasis olivaceus; assembly: GCA_030867105.1. NCBI lineage: Eukaryota > Metazoa > Chordata > Lepidosauria > Squamata > Pythonidae > Liasis > Liasis olivaceus. The sequence continues at coordinate 95,129,207 of CM061349.1, read as the reverse complement.
ATTTTCCCCAGTAACACAGTTCAAAGGCATTGATTTTTCTTTGTTCAGGTTTTCCAAGCCATATGTTTTTATTGGGAAGACCATGGCCTGGACAATACATACCTTTGTGATGTCTCTACACTTTAATATTTTATGTAGATATATCATAGCCTTTTCCCCAGGAAGCAAACGTCTCTTATTTCATGATTGCTGTCATCATCCCTGCGGCTTTTTCAGACCAACAAATGAAGTCTCTTACTGCTACTATTTCTTAAACTATTTGCATTGGGTTGGCACTATTAGGTGACCTAATCTTAGGGTGTGTGTGTGTGTGTGTGTATGTATGTGTGTGTGTGTGTATATATAAATATATATATATAAAGGGGAGGGGGCTTTTGGCTTTTGTACTATCATTTTTTGCCTTCTACAAGAGATTCCTTAAGTATCATCAGTATCTCTGAAGCTGCTAATATTGCCATTATTATTGTGGGAGTGTGGAGCAGGGGTGTGAAACATGGACTCACATCCCCAGAGGAGCGAAAAAGAGATAAGAGGATGAGACTGGCCCCTCCCTGAGGAATGCTAGTGATGTTTGTAGTTTGACCCTGGGAACGGCTCTCAGTCTGAGAAGATTCTGTAATTAGGGTGAAGAAGTAAACCTTGCTGGATTGAATCTGTATTGTCTCCTGGAGTTTCCTGGGCTAAACCTGACAATTATGGAGACAATGAAATAGATTTTTTAAAATATCCACTGAGCCTGGAATTTCATCGTCCCCATTTAGTTTTTGTAATGGAAGGCTTGAGCGAGGGAGATTCTGGAATGGAGGATCAAGGTTATCAGGACGGTGGGGAGACATTCCAGAGCAAGTGCCTCCTCAGTCCACAGCAGGAGCGAGGGAATAGAAAGAGGAGGAGGCTGGCCCCTCCCTAGGGTCTCACGGGGTTATAGCCACTAGTTGCTTTAGCATAGGTTGAGTCTGGCGAGATTCTGTCTGTTAGGTGCAAGCTAATGAAGGAACTGGACTGGACTGGATTGCCTCGTTGCTGTTCTTGGGCTGAACCTGACAGTTTTATTCCTTTCTAGCCTAGAGATCTAAGAACTAGATCTAGAATTTATAACTGGATAGTACAGTCCACTGATTCTACCACTGATTCTCTTTTCTTATTGGAGAAGAAGCAGAAAAATCAGCTATTCCTGCAGATTCTTTTACCTCAAAGCTGTGATTAACATCTCAGTTTAAGTATATTTTTAAACAAACCTGGAAAAAGTCAGTAACAGCAAATATACAGGCTAGCGCCCTGAGGTGAACAAAACTGATTTTAACTAGCTGAGCATAGCAATGAAATTTATACTACAGTAAAATTAATAATTACCAAAAACATTTGCAAGTGTTATTGTTGCATCCTTTTAGGAGATATGAGTATCTTGCTTAAAAAACATGGGAAAATGTATATCAGAACCCTTGGTTTTAGTATACTGGTCTCCAGTTTTTAATGTGAAATCTCCCCAAATATCCTTGTGCAGCAGCGTTAAATAGTGCAATACTGAAACCTAGAAAAGGGTGGAGAAGAATGTACTGGTTTCCCAGTAAGACAGGATGTCTACTTTTATGTCAAAGCTTGCTGTAATGCAGTGTTCGAAGTATTCTTTGCATTGCCTTACCACAAGGTTTAGGTTATTGTGCATAATGCTTGGTTTTAGTCCTCTGTATAATAAGTTTCCAAGACAAGTGTTGTTATCTGAATCCCACACTGTGTTTGAATCTATGTAATAGACATAGGGTTTGAAGCTGAACATTCAAATATGTGCCGATATATCTTACATAATGATGCTGGCCACAGACATCGTTCTGAATTTGTTTATGTCTGTTATGGATTCCCTTCATTATCCATGCTATTTCAGGGATTCCCCAGGGATTCAGCCCATTTATTGCATACTTAAAAAAATGTTTATGCCAATTGCAGTGATATGAGTTGGCAGCTTTTGTGCTTGCTTTCAAATCCAATGGCAAATATTATAAATAAGATCATTTGTTTAAAAAATAAATAAACAGACAGTGGAGGATATATAGTACATCAGGACCATGGGAGATTTGGGAGAAAGCAGTTTGAAGAAGTATTCAAATATTAGCTTGCTTTTTTCTATTTCCTACTTCTAAATTATGCACTGCTCTTTTAGGAGTAAATTATTTGTTTGCCAAATTATTCTTTTTCAATATTTGTTGTGCAAATACTTGGAATATATATCAGATTTTCAGAATTCTGAAGAGAAGAGAAGAGAAGAGAAGAGAAGAGAAGAGAAGAGAAGAGAAGAGAAGAGAAGAGAAGAGAAGAGAAGAGAAGAACTATGATTGTGTTCCTTGTAAATGCATGTACCCACAATTTCCAATAGATGGATGGAATGGGTACATTCTTGTACAGAAAAAAACAATGTACTATATAGAGAATTCAAAGAGTGTTAGTAAAGCAATAGTATGGACAAATCTCTGAAAAGTTCATTGAGACCCTTACAGTAACTCTAATAGTTCTGTTCAAAGCTGGGTCTTCCTGACAATTTTGCAGCCATCAGTGTTGTTTGTATGTAGTGAAGATGTAGGTAGAGTTGCCTCTGACTATAAAATTAAATGCTTGCTAGCATGGCAGCTCCATGTGAAGTGGCTTCCCTTTGCACATAGTATATTATCATATACCAGCCTTAGTCCCTTGTGGAGAGTTTTTTTTCCCCTGCAGCCTGTTAGAAAAATTGCTATGGATGTCCTGAAAAGCAGTGTGTTGAGTAGGAACAAATGGATGAATGCATTCCAGGTGGTTTTTTCCCCACCCTCTAAATCCCTTGCAAAAAAATTATCTGCAAAGAGCTAAGAAGGGGGGGGGGGGGGACCACCTCAAATGCACTCAGCCATTTGTTCACTGATTTTCAGGGGCATCCGTAGCAATTGTTCTAAAGTATAGCATAAAAGGTGGGGCACTTCAACTGACATTCAAAGCCCTACCCCTCTTGATCAGAAGGTCTGCTGCCTGAAAACGTTTGAAAACCTCACCCATAGAAGACATGGTAAGAGAAACTGTCCTTTTTGGAAGGACTATTCATAGTCATCCTTTTCCTATCCAGTTACATCCAGCCATTCTATGACATTCCACACTCTCTTCCCCCCATTTCTGCCTTCATGGTTACAGCCCTGTCTGTGGCTAGTGAATGAGCTGGCACAGTTTTCATTGGCTTATTTGAGGGGGTGGGGGTGGGAGTTGGCTTCTTGGATGCATTTAAAAAAAAATACTTCTATTTTTCTGCAAACTCAAAACTCCCTTCAAGAATGTGAATATTCCTCTTGTTTCTCAATGGTGCTGGTTTGGTAGTGCCCCGGCAGTACTCATTCTACAGAGTTTGCTGTTAGGTCATACAATACTCTCAAGTATAATAGTCAATTTGATTTATTTTAAAGCATTTCTAATGGAAAAGTATATTGTTATGAAAATTGCATTGTTCACTTCAGTATCTAAATATTTTTGGGAACATCTCCATTACAAATGTATGATAGGGCCTCACAGCAGTATAAGATGTGGAATAAGGAGCTTACTAAAGAATTCTCACTAAAATTAATGTCATTTGTTTATTTGAATCATTTTTGAGGACGCTTAAAAAAAAACTCTTGAACATTGCCCCCTGAAATACATTAATTTTGATGACATTTAGAGAAAAGATTAGCCAACTTTTGAGACAACTTTTAAGAAGTAAAACTCTATTGTCGCATTTTCTTAAGAGCAACAAACTGTGAAAGGAAACTGTTGGATAAACATGTGCTGTGGCAGCAAAAGGTTGGATCTAGACTGATAATCTTCCTAGCAGAAGCCTGTTTTACATGGTTATCTTTGCAGCAGTGAGTTTGGAAAGTATTTGCTGTATTCTCGGGTATCCAAATCAGGATGAATGTATATGAAGTTATGGTACATCTATTAAGATATATTTATATCTTTACAATTAGGCATAAAATAATTCTGACTTTTTAAATTGCCAGTTATGAAGAAAATGGTTAACTTTTCTATTGGCTTAACACAAATAAACCTCACAGGCTGCAAACATAAGTATCATTGAACCTTGTGCTTAAAAAAATCTCAATGTATATTTTCCAGGAGGGAGCATGCCATACTGTTTAAGGGCGGTAGTGTAACAAGAAGTCATCTATTCTTGATTTCTTTAGACAGCTAGAGCTTTGTGCCTTGACTAGTTTCTATGTTTTAAGAGCTTGCTCTGTGTAGCAGAAATAATACAATAAATGGGTTTAACCACATTTGTCTCAGCTAGACATTCTGCTTTGTCAAAGATTGCTGGTACAACATAAACAAATTATGTGTTTGTAGTGCTATTCAGTGAAAGCCTATCTAACAGTGGAGATTGTGTTTCAGCAGCTGTAGATTTAATCTTCTACCTGTCAGTTAAAACAGGCATTTCCTGAGCAGATAAAGCCTGACTGTAACAGTGGAGAAATAGTCACAGCTGGACAAAAGTTCATTGTTACTGACAAATAATTCTATATAGATGTGGCTATTTTGTCACAGAAACTACAGTCAGAATACAGTTGCATTGGAATGAAAGCTTTCTTAAGATTTGGGCAAGTCAGTGTAGGAGCACAATACGGTGCTCTGATTTTGAAGAGAAGCTCTCAAGACATTCTCAGTGACTGAGCCATCGCATGGCAGCATAAACACCCCTGTAGGTGTGTCATTGAAGTCTTTACTTAAAAGCCATAAATAATTCTTGGAATATCACAGATTCTGTTGCTGCAGTCTTCCATTTCTGCAATATTATGCAGGAAAAAGTAAGGTTAAGAGTCACTGGACAGGTTGCATCGTTTCAACTGAGTGATATGGCATGGAAAGGGTTTTACTGTCACACTATCAATCTACAGGCATACAGAGCATTCAGAATACAGTTTTTTGAAACTTTAACTATGGCATACTGGAGTAGGGATCAGTGGAAGATTTAGATGCAACTTCCTTCTGATCCATATTCAGTTTGTGTTGGTCTTAGTACCATTACAGTGGGAGAGAATTGAATAGTATTGAATGGATTGGCTATGAGTCATCCTATGCTCTTTCCTAACGTACAGAACCAGCTGTAAACTTATTTCCTTGCTTGTTGGTGTTTTGCTCCCCTCTTGAAATAACTTGAATGTCTATCCTAGAATTTAGTCTCAGTTGGATGCATCTTCATTTCTGTTTGTACTTCTACCTTTGCCATTCTACACTGAAACATGTGTAATCCTTTATGTCTAAGGTGCATCCCGTGATTTCCAGCAATCATCCAATGTGGATTTTGTGTGATTTAGGAAAAAAAAGTGTTAATTTGGCATGAGAACACAAGACCAAAAGAATATTCACAAGCAGTGTGAAAATAACTACTAATGCATTTACCAGTATAAATATTATTACACTGTGATATGTCAATAAGACAAGTTGTTTTTCTTTGAAGAATTGTGTATATATACGCCTACGTATACATATATACTCTCACCATATTCTTAACTATATTTATTTGGCTGTAGATCTCAACTGATTCCAGAAAATATTTTTTTTAAATATTTGAAGTAACATAAATGTTATACACATGGTATATTAGCTGGTACTCCAATTTAGTTGAGCCCCTAAACTGCCTAATAATGTTTATCAGAAAGAAACCAGTAAGCTATGTGAATGACATGCTTCTTTCCTACACTAACATTCAAGGGCACAGAAAGGGGTGATACTGGGATAAGGTTAGGATCCATGTCTATTTTGTTCTATTCTGTATTGTCTATAAGATGGGGAGATGTGGGTTGTACACCAGTCCAGGAACATAAGGCTGTGTCTGCTTGATTATGAATTTTTTATATAGAGATATACTTTCTTATAGTCATTCATTACAGTTGGTGTTAAAAAAATTGTTTAGGCCTGAAATATTGGTTCTTATTATTACAGATGTATACGTTACTTATAAATGAGATTTTTTTCCTATATATTTAAAAAGTAAAATCAATTTCCTTTCCCATTTTCCTCATTTCTTTGGTAGGAATTACAGCAAGTGTTTGGAATGGCACACTGCATATAAAATTATATATTTTAAAGTACGATAAAGTATAATGGGTTTGTTCTAAATGAATACAAAGTAAAGATCAATGCTTAAAACCTAACTTAAAAACTAAGTATATAATGTGCACAAACATACCATCAGCCTTTTGAGTGGCAAAGAATATCAACTGGATGTTTCAATGCTACCCAAAACATTATACAAATTGATGCTGTTATCGTGTAGAACTAATCTATCTGTGAACTCATAATGGAAAATATTTTTGCTTATTTTTGAGAAAATAAGTCACAGTGGAAATAAGGAACATACATCTTCACTAGCTTTGTAGAATATCTGAATTAATTGACTTGTTCTGTCTTCTGTCGTGGCAGAGTGACCACTAGCTGTGAGAATTTGCATAATAGTCAACTCGTCACTCCTATACTCATAAACTATTTGGATCTGATTAAAAAGTAGAACTCTTGTAGCTCTCTTGATTTTTTTCAGAAGTTGTAGTAACTGAAATTTGCTGTTATCCTTTAACCAAACAAATGCACACATGGGGATAACGATATGCTGAGTTTATGCAGATTTTACAACACGAATCTGAATAAAATGCCCACTAATAGACCCATATGGAGTAATAAATACACATGAATTTTCCTTAGTTGCACTTTAAAGTGATTTTAACATACTACTAGACCTTAACAATAATATTTAATTGACAAGATTATGCATTTGTATGGATTGAGAAGGTGGTAGATATCTAATTCCAAATGAACCATAAATTCACTTCTACATAGCATGTTTTATTAATTTTTTTTATAGCTGAGCATTCTCCTTCCCTCCCAGTGACTGTTTCTTGAAAGCAGACATTTTAATTTAATTAATCGTATTTTGTTCTTGTGTTCCCAGGTACTACATAATTCAATATATAGATAAAAATAGCGCACAAAACAAGCAAGCTATTAAAACATGGATTTGATAGTATAATTGAGGAGAGACAGGTAAACAAAGTTAGTACATTTAAGTGAACTATGTGGTCTAAATACACAGTGACATAATCAGATAATAATAAACATGAAGATGTTGTCCACTGTGTTCATATTTATTATAAATTTATTGTGAATCAATATGACCATAGTGAACACCACCATTATATTTATTTTTATATATACTTTTCCAATTATAGTTGAATGACTCTCAAGAAGAGCAAACATTAATGAAGGATAACTTAATTGGACTGCAGAATGGAACTAATGTATTGTTAAGTATTCACATAGCTTTTCCTCCATTTACAAAATATGTTTTTTTAACAATCATTATTGATATACACATAAGTCACCATGAGTGCTTTTCACTGTATATAATTACATAGGGTGTTTTCCATGCATATATAAGATGACTCGTTCACTGCCCTGTTTCAAACAAATGATAAGGTTGCTAGAAGAAAATGTTTAATTTAGGGAAAATACATTATTTCTTCTCTTGAATACTGCAAATATATAGTTTCTAAATAAATGTCTTCCTGTAATTTATTCATATTAAGTACCTAAAATAAACTTAGAAATACACACACACATATATATATCTATCTATCTTTATATATATATATATATATATAATTTATTTTCTAGCATATGCATGTTTTAAAACATATATATTAATAAAATAGTGCCAGTTTGGTATAGTGGTTAAAGCATCAGACTAGAAACTGGGAGTCCTGCCATAGGCACGAAGCCAACTGGGTAACCTTGGGCCAGTCACTCTCTCTCAGCCCTAGGAAACAGGCAATGGCAAACCACTTCTGAAATCTTGCTAAGAAAACTGCAGGGACTTCTTGTCCAAGCAGTTGCCAGGAGTCAAGGTACAAATGCATATATGTATGTACATATGTGTAAAATATATGCATACAAAACATTAAAATATATATTTATAACTTAGGTATTTGTATCACCTATAAAATCTTCAGAGGGTCTCACCAGGCCATGTAGATGAAATTAGGGTATTTGGTAGTTAAAGTGGGATGGATACCATTCCTGTCTTGTCAGCTGGACCTGCAACCATCCTGTTACTTTTCAAGAGCTGTAAAACCATCTTCTTCCTCTAATAAGTGAAGCCCCAAGGCCACCAAACATATTTGGGGCATCAGCCTTTGAGGGAGAGGAAACTGTCTATTCAAATGCCCGTTTCTCTGCTTTGTAATACCTGCGCGCTGCTTTAACCAACAATGCAAACAGCTCTAACCTGACAAGGCAATAACATGGAAATGGTTCCTGTTTACAAGATGGCAAATCTGGTGAACAGGCTACAGATTGTCTAGTCTAATATGAATTGAAATGGTTCTATTTTTGTGTTTTCCCCTTCCCTCCTACCTTTTAGCACTGCCTGAATTTGCTAATAGTTAAATGGTAAATTTTCCCAATTCCTAATGATGATATGATATACACCCTGATATGCACACTGCCAAACTGCAGTAGTGGCCAAAATAGATTTGTACTAGGGCAGTCAGTAAAGAGATAAAGATAAAGATGAATAACTCTGTGACAACTGCAGTAGTAAGTCCTATTTCAAGTCTCCTTCAGTGAACTGGGGTTCTATTCAAAGTTCAGAAAGAGGAAAAAATAATCCTACCATTGTTCTTATATATTCTATATATTTATATTTAAAAAATTCCCCTCTCACCCCTATGGGTGGTATGTGTCTTCCTCAGTCTCGGGTCCTCTGTCAGAGGCCTGGGAGTTTGAGGGTTCTGCGCAGTATCTTAGCTGTTCCTAGCACTGCACTCTTCTGGACAGAGAGCTCTGATGGTGTTCCTGGGATCTGTTGAAGCCACTCTCCCAGCTTAGGAATCATAACCTTGAGAGCTCCTACCACCACTTGGCCCACTTTGGCCTTGACTTTCCACATCCTCTCTAGTTCTTCCTTCAGGCCCTGGTACTTCTCCAGCTTCTTATGTTCCTTCTTCCTGATCTTGCTGTCACTTGGCACCACTACATTTATCACCACCGCTGTCTTCTGGTCCTTGTCTATTACCATGATATCTGGTTGATTGGCCAGTATCTGCCTGTCCATCTAGATCCAGAAGTCCCACAGGATCTTAGCCCTGTTATTCTCCGTGACCTTCTGTGGAATCTCCCATCTGGATTTGGAAGGGTCTAGCCCATACACTGTGCAGATGTTCCTGTACACAATGCCAGCTACTTGGTTGTGCTGTTCACTATATGCTGCTCCTGTCTGCATCTTGCACCCTGCCACTATGTGTTGGACTGCGTCTGAGGCCTCTCTGCACAGTCTGCACCTTGGGTCCTGTCTAGTGTGGTAGACCCTTGCTTCTATGGATCTGGTGCTTAGTGCCTGTTCTTGTGCTGCTATGATCAGTGCCTCAGTGCTTTTAGTCCAGCCCTTTCCAGCCACTGGTAGGATTTTGCAACACCAGCCACCTCAGCTACCTTTTGATGGTACATCCCATGCAGGGTCTTGCCCTGCCATGGCAATTCCTCTGCTTGAACTTCCTCCCATGTTTGCTGCTGCCTCAGGCCTTCTCTCAGCAGATTGTCTTTGGGTGTCATCTTACTGATGTATTCCTGGATGCTCTGGGTTTCATCCAGGATAGTGGCGTTGACACTCACAAGACCCTGTCCACCCTCTTTCTGGCTGATATACAGTTTCTGGGTGTTGGACTTGGGGTGAAAACCTCCGTACATTGTGAAGAGCTTCTGGGTCTTCACATTGGCAGCCTCCATGTCCTCCTTTGGCCAGTTCACTATACCAGCAGGGTATCTAATGACTGGCAGGGCATATGTGTTGATGATGTGGATCTTGTTCTTCCCATTGAGCTAGCTTTTCAGGACCTGCCTTATCCTTTGGTGGTACTTGGATGTTGCTGTCTTCCTTGCCTCCTCATCATGGTTCCCGTGTGACTGTGGGATACCAAGGTACTTGTAGCTGGTCTTATGTCTGCTATGTGGCCCACTGGTATTTTCCTCCATCAGTTGTATCTATCTTCCTTCTCTTTACTACGATCCAGCCACACTTCTCCAGTCCGAATGACATCCCAGTGTCCTCACTGTAGATCCATTCCAGGTGGATCTGCAAGTTGATGTCTCGTTCACTCTTAGCATACAGCTTGATGCCTTCCATGTAGAGAAAGTGGCTGGTGGTAGTTCCACTCTTGAACTTGAATCTGTTTCCCTCCTTCCTTCCTTCCTTCCTTCCTTCCTTCCTTCCTTCCTTCCTTCCTATCTATCTATCTATCTATCTGTCTATCTATCTATCTATCGGATACAGATACAAGTTCAAGAAACTTGTATCTGTATCCGATACAGGATAAGGAACTACCACCAGCCATGAATAAACATAAATGATGATCTATTATTAGTGTCATTAACATATTGAAGAATTGTCCATATCAATCAAGTTCAAAGTATTGGCCTGATTAATGAATCTATTGTTTATAATATTATAGCAATAATATTTCTAGCCTTGAGAGATGTTGTTGTGAACAGAGATTACAATCTACTAATTCCTTTGGCGGCTTGAAATGCTTTACTTCACAAATGCTGTTCAGACCTAAAATCTAAGTAAGATGATGATCCCAATCTTCTGCTTTCATACACAGCTGTTTTATATCAAATTAGATTGATTAAGTAGATAGGTAAATATATAGGGTGAGAGATAGAAAGAATTAAAATAGTCATGTAATCATAACACATTACTTTGAAACTAAGCCATTAATCAGGAATGAAATTAAGAACTAAGACCAGGTCAGGTTTTGACCATCAAACATGAAAAGCCTGTGATTATTTCATTTGTATTGTTAATGTAAATCGGGAAGACATCAAAAGCTGTCTTTTTTTGGATCTATATTTCATGCAGATAAATTTGGAATTTTCATAGTTTTGCTCCTGAAATTCACTGGCAGGCTTTAAAGAGTATTGTGAAGATTTTGGTACATACTTCTAATCCTATAAGAAAAAAATAGTTAAATCTTCATGAAAGAGAAAATGAGTCCCCTTGAGTGTCACTGTGTTTGCACATTAGCACACTGCAAGGTCTTTGCCAAGTTGCTCTCTGACTGACTGCTGCAGATGCTCTTTCTCAAGTATTCAGAGTCAGATCTTTAGTGCAAGTCTTCAGGGACAAACAATAGCACCTGTTCCTCACAAGATATCAGGCCAGTTAGTCCATTCATGTATCTTTAATGAAGCTCCAGGGCAGATGGCAAAAATAAAAAGGCATCAGCATCAAGTTAGCAGAGGAGACAAAGAGAAAAAGGTGTTGGTGCAAGAATGCATGGCTTTTGTGAAGGAAAGAGACTCTTCGGCCTTTGTTGGTACACTGATTTTCAAAAACATTTAATGAACAGGGAAGCAATTAATCTTCCTAGTAATGTGTATGATTTCATGGATCAGGCTTTACTACCTCTGCAAAGCTTGCTTGAAGCCTATCCAGAAAGACTGCCATATTCCTGGTTTGAATCTCCATCTATGCATGTTATTTAAAAAAAAAAAAGCGGGGGGTGGGCAGGGAGGGTCCTTTGATTCCTGACTTGGCATGTCTACTGTTTGGTCCCCACTTCACAGCTATCTCTGGCATTTACTACAGTTTTGACCTTGATTCATTTCATTCAAATCTGTATCATTTTATGGAAGCTCTCCTTGTTGAGATTTTTTGTTCTGTTTCTGTTTTGAAAGTTTACATTTTTCAGCAAAAGAAACTGTTTGTGCTGTCTCATATTGAGCTTTTTGTTGCTTCTTTCTTCTTGCCTCCCTCTTATTTCAGGGCTTCTTTCTTCCACAATGTGGGAGAAGCATTCAGAGAGCATATAGTATATTTTGTGTTCCAGTAAACTTGGCCACCAGATGATCCATCACATTGGTAAGAGAGGGGAACTAATCCCTGTTGCCCCAAGGATCATAGTATGATAGTTTTGGAATGTAGAGCCGGAGTAAGTAGTGTAATGCCCATGGATACCTCTGCTTCCTGCCCTGCTTTATTTTTCAGATTTTATTAATGTTAAGCTGGCGTGCTGCAAAGCCAAACACCAGCTTATAATCTCACCTTAATTTTCAAGAAGGTAGGCACTGTCTGGGAATATGGATTTGAGTAGTAGATTCATGCTTTTATGCCTTAGTAACTTTCAGAAATGTACAATGCATTTGTGTGTCTACTTTTTCATCCTTCTCAAATCTGTGGTTCTTTTGCTTTTTTTCCTCTGTTATTCAACAAGAGACTCTATGGATATTTTATTTTATTACGTTAGTGCATCTGGTTACCTTGGGATACAAAAGTTGTCCTCCATCCAACTGATTTGGTACCCATGCTGAAAGTACTCAGGGTGATTATAAAAAATGCTATATTCTATTCTTACAAGAAGCTAAATTTTTCCTGATGCAATAGGACACTGAAACTGTTTTTGATTTTTAGTTATTCAGAGACTCAGGACGAATGGGCATCACACAAAAAACCTAGTAGTATTATTAAATGTTGGTACTGGGCACAACTTCAATTTAACCATATTACAAGTGTTGCTGAAGTGGAGAAGGAGGCTTACCTCAGCTAAAATAAGAGAAATGGCTGCTCAAAGCTACTTTCTTTCACGCCCCAATGCTATGGCAGTAATTGCACAAAGACCTTTTTATTATAAGTTGATTTTCCTGAGAAATGGATTCTGAAAAATACTGTAAAGTGTTTATATTCTTCTTGACCTTTATTAACCTACATCTTAGGGCTTTTCCCCAGAGAAAAGTTGTTGGTAAATTAACTCTCTTAGAAGTGTACACACGGTAGCCTTTCTGGTCTACATCAGGGATTGGGAGAGGAACATGGATATGACAAGAAAATTTGACAGTATTTAAGCAGTGTCATAGGTCAGCATATGGATTTTTACCAGGGCTATTTTATTTTTTATTTTTTGGAATTAAAAAAAATGCTTGAAGTTCATTTTGACTTTTTAATGGAGTTTGATACCATTCATTTGGAACAAGACAAGGTATAGAAATTATCTTTCTGGTTATAAAACAATTTTTGATTGAACCATAAGGATCATTTTGGGTTGATGTTATCGGTAATTTTAAATAAAATCATTGTATTATTTCTGAATATGATTCCTCCCCCACACACTTAAAAAAAAAGAAACACATCCAGTTCCCTTGTAATAAAGATACCATGAATTCAGGATTCCAGGAACTAAAACTGAATTTTTGAAAGGAATACTTGCATCCAATTTTTCTGGCTCATTGTCAAATGCCTGGTCTGATAAAAACAACAAACCAAAACAAATTGTTTTTGCAATTTTTTACTTGAATGTTTAATTGTTGCTTTTCATTATGTCAGTGATGTCAGGTTTAGCCCAAAGAACTCCAAGAGACAGTGCAAAATCAGTTCAACTATGTTTATTAGCTACAACCTCTAGCAAGAATCTTCCCAGATTGAAACCCCAGCTCCCAAGCCAGCCACCCACAACACCATGAATTCCTCAGAGAGGTGCCAGCCTCATCCTCTTGCAGTTCCCATGCCCTTGCGGTAAACTAAGAAAACGCTTATCTCCCTGAGCCTGGCCTTCATAATTCCATTCCATCACAAATGAAGGTCAAATGAAATTTGAAATAGTGGAACTTATTCCAAAATACCAGGCATTATGGCAGTGCTTACATCCATAAAATGGCTTATATGTTACAGTGAGGTATATATGGCAAATAATATCAGTTTAATTGAGAGGCAAGTTGTTTTAATTTTAAATCCTAAGAACTGCAGTTTCATTTAAGGAAATACTTATAAAGAAGGGTTAGCATTTTGTAGACTTGCATTTGGAGAGGCTCAAATATAGTACAACTTTTACATGGGCATGGAGATACAGTCTAAATGGAGATAAAGTTAAAATAAGAAAGAATATATTTCAGAAGATGCCCTTTCACAGGTATTTCCAAAGCAAGGAAGAGGAAGGATGGTGAATGAGACTATGGCACCTTGGACACCGTGGGTTCTAATGGCATTTCTCTTGTGAAATTGGCAAAGATTATGATAAGGGAAAGGTTCAGTGGGACTCTGTGAACTATTGCTGGCAGAAAGATATTTGTTAAGACAAATCGGCGCAATTTCTGATCAGAAACTCTCTTCTGTTTAGCAGGTTCAGGGTCACATGCCTCCTCTCATGATCCCAATTTTTCCACACGACCAGCGGACATTGGCAGCGGCTGCAGCAGCCCAGCAGGGATTCCTTTTCCCCCCAGGAATAACTTATAAGCCCGGTAAGTTTCTGAGAATATGGAGTTATTTAACAAGTTACCATAAAAACAATGACTTCTCTTGTGATCTGTTGATACACACAAAAGGGTAACATGGAGGTGGGGAATATGCAGGTTTTGCAGAATGATTTTGCAAGTCTAGATTTCTTTTAACTAGAGACATGAGAGAATTGCCTATGCACGATCATATTTCTTTTATTTCTGTATACCACAATCTAATTTCTTTTGAATTTATTGACCCATTTCCATGCCAATTTGCACGTTAGAGTAACCCGCTTCTTATAGGAAAATTACATATATCTGTCCTTTTTTTTAGCTTTTTCTCATCAGCATGTACACATCCTAGTCTTTTGTGCAAGCCTTCTTTATAATTAGAGATAAAAAGTGAAGGCAGGTATGATTTAATTTGTTTATTTCAAATGGGCAGCATTTTATACGATTTTCATCTAAATAACAGAGGTTCAGCAGTTCAGTTGCAATCATCAATTCAAGCTTGTAACAGGTCATGCAACTTCACAGTGAGAAATGCTTGGAGATGATTTAGCAAATGGTATGATTTCTTTCTTTATTCCTTTGAGTTTACTAGGCTCCTGGGGAATTCAATTAGGGATATAATGGTTTGAAGCTACTTTCAGAGTCTCCCTGTAAACAGGCTGTAAATGTTTAAAATCATGTTACTGGAGAAATTCAGAGTTAGAAGACATTTAAGTAAATAAAAGTCAACCTTTTTTTCATGTGTATATTCCTTGTTAATGCAGATCTCAGCCCAGAAATAGCATCTTTATTTTCTTCATTAATCTGTCCCCTCTCAATTGAAGATTAAAGAAGAAACAGTTACAGCATTTCCTTTGGATATTAAATTATTTCTGTTTGTTCCATTCTGCTCTGCCTTGTTGATTTTATAAAAATACACTAACAGAAAATGGATTCTTAGGTTTGAGAAATGCTAAGTGTCATATTTGGAAGAATGGTTGGGATCTAGTCTTCCATTTAGCTGGAAGACTAGATTCCATTGTCCACTTTGCATTTTGGGATTTACTTTAATCTTCTCCAGCCGATCTGTGACATGAGAGCTTTCTCGTGGAATGAGGAAGGTTGTTCTTTTATGTACTAAAATATCGCAAACAGAGTTAGTGTTGTCAATAGCAAGTATTGATTAAAAAAATAGAAGCATTCTCTGCTCTCAGGTTTAATGTGCTACCTCTGTTAGCTGTATGTGGACCAAATGCAAATCCTGACCCTTTTTCTATGGCCCTTTCAGCATGCTCTGACTGCAGTCTTATACTGGTGATGTGAATGCCGAAAAAATGACTTATGTTTTCCCATTGTTTGGAGCAGATACACTCATAATAAAACTGAAAACTGCATAGATTTAACACAATTCAATTCTAAAGCAAGGAATGACACTGCTAAATCCTGCATATCCCACAAAAATGAAAAACCCCACTGCAAATTTTGTAGCCCCCCACCTTCTTTGCATCATTGTTCTTGCCAGCACAGCCCCTCTCTTCCAAAGAGATCAGTGCTGTTCTTGGGCACCAAAAGGTTGCTCACACTTAGTCCAAGTTTAGGCTCTCGTCAAAAACCTTTAAGGATTCCCCACTCCCTGTTACCATATGAAGCATTTTCAATTCTTAGCATTTTCATTTTTTTTCTTTTGTAGACCACAGCTACTTGCATTGCTTTCTTTAAAAAGAAAAGTATATTTTAACTTCTGATGATCAACTACGTGTTGATACTGATATATTTATATTGATATATTGATAATAAATGCATTGTTTACTTTGCTTATCATTGTATGTGTGATTTCAAATAAGCTTCATATTATAAGACATAGCATCTTATTTAACTGTCATATAAAGTCCTTTATGATTAACACAACTGATACTTTACATATGTAAAAGGCAAAAGTCCTATTGGGTATCAAGGGACATCTATTATACCTTCTCTAATTCTTTGGTTGAATCTGAAGATAATTTAATATTCCTTTTCTTCAAATGACAGATCTTCATATTGTTTAATACTGAACATAATATACTCAATTCATATACTTATTTAAAGAGTACACCAGGTACAAAGAGAAAGAAGGAAAAATACAATGCAAGGATATGTCCAGTCTATTGTACATGAACAGCACAGATGTACCATTTCAAAATATATTCTTAATAATAATTTGTTTAACACTATGGAAATAATTCTTCCAAGTTTCATGTATAACATAATGCTTTCATGATGACAAATACTTATAGATCTCAAAAAAACTCTAATTCTCTTTCCCGCATTTAGCACATATTTAGCAATGCATGAATATTAAGGAAAATTGAGAAAGAGATTCTCATCTAGCCCTTCCTTTTGTCCAGCATTTGAGTTTCAAACTCTGATAGGAAGTATCACAAGTTGCTTTATATTCTTTTTGTATATGCCTACTATTGTCTACTATTTAGCTGTAAGCTATCTTGAAAACTTAATTTAAAGGAAACATACAAAGCTTTCAAACAGACAAACAATACTCCAGTATTCTTCTGTAAAGACTTATTCAGTTGTTGTTTTATATGTATTTTTCTGAAAAAAGAAAGAAAGAAAGAAAGAAAGAAAGAAAGAAAGAAAGAAAGAAAGAAAGAAAGAAAGAAAGAAAGAAAGAAAGAAAGAAAGAAGCCACAAAAACATGTCCTTTTTGTAGTAAGCAAAATTATATTTACATGTTCACGGCATATTGTACAATAAAATAATTAATATTTAAACCAGTAGACTTGGTAGTTTTTAAAACGAACATGAAGTTCAGGTTTCTAAATATTTCTCTAAAAAGTATTCCTGCTTATTTAATATAAATGCTTATTTAAATATAAAAAAGATGAGCTGTCCCTTGTATAGTTGAGGGGAATTGGCTATCCTTCCAGCTTTATAGGATACATATTTTTGTGATAATAAAAGTGTGAAATATCCACTTCTACTCTCTTCCTATTATTTTCTAAACTGTTGGTATATAATTCAAAGAAGATGAGCATCTACAGAATATATTTAGGTATAGGAAGGGGAATATATTAGGAGAGAACCCTAATGTAGAACTGCAAAATACTATGCCAGTTCTAAGATGGTCTATGAAAACAAGTTTCCAGTAGGCAAAATTGACCATTCATTAATCTGAGAAACAAGATGCAGTTTATAAAACACATTTAAATTTGCAAAGCTAAAACCTTCTTCTCTGACAATTGAAGCTTCATAAGTGAAAACTAATGGAGAAGATTTCTCTAAATACATCTCTAAAACAGCACAATGATATTCTGAAAATGTATTTTAGAAATAATGTAAATAATGGAGGTCAAAATTTTCCAATGGCAAACATTGACTTTATAATATTAATTTTATGCCAGATACTTAATGAGGCCATATATTCAAATTTGTTGTTATTTCAGATAGCAACATATTTCAGTTCAGTTTCATCATCTGAGATGCATCACTAAGCATTCAGAGTCCAGGACAGATTATTGCCATCAAGCATTATTGAAACTGTCCAGAGAAGTTTTGTTTTGACAATGTAATAGATCACAAAGCCTTGATTTAAATTTATACCAATTGATAGTATATCTAGAAAGGGTTCCATATTAATTAATTAATAAAGTCAAATAATTGTAATGGTTTGGATAACTCAGTTCTATCTGTAAATACCAACAAAGCATTTGATGTTATATTCCTTATCTGCATGAGTCAAGTAATTAATCCCAATACTTTGCTTACAAACTAAATGCTCCAATCACAAATCAAATCAAATCAAATCTCCACATATATTAAGGATACAACTCCTAGTGTTTCCTTGAAGGTTGGATTTTTCAGAGTTGTAAAGTTAAAAGTTGAAAAACGTGGTTGTTTTGTTAGTGAATCAGTGTTCCACGTCTCAAAAACTGCTATACAATCCTTTATTTCAATTCAGAGATATTTGGGATCAAATGTGTTCATCCCGTCCCCTTATATGAGACAGATAAAATATATTTTGGAATCCCAAGATAATAAATATCAATCATGTAAGTGAGAACAGATTTTGAAAGCTTAGTTATCCCAATATGATATAATATAGTTTTCAACATAGCAATTGCTAACTGAAAAATCTGGGCCTCATAATTTGTGTATTTACAGCATATATTGTATTAATTAAAATGTTAAGTTATTGTATAACTTAAATTACTGTTGTATCTTTTGATCCATGTGCATTTGACAATTTTCCAAGGACTCGCTGATAGAGAGGTCTTATTTAAATGAGATACATATAGTAGAGCTGCTACAAAGCCAACATTTATCTGAGCAAATCAAGCTATTGCTTATTGGATAATTTGACTCTTTTATAGCATAGTAAAAGCTGTAAAGTGAATGGTATGACCTCTTTGGTCAATGCTAATCCATGACAGTTTACCTTTAATTTAGTGAAGTGTAGGCATCATGTTATGTGTATAAAATATGAGAGCTGATCTAATTGTAAGTGACTGGTATGCTAGAAAATCCCTGATTCAAATATCAGTCAGCACAGTAATCCTAAATGGTCTTAAAAAGGAAGACAGAAGCTATATGACCTAAGTGGTTTTCCTACCAACCTAGCCCTATCGTGCTATGATGTGATAATAATGTGTGATATAATATATATAGTAAATAGCTCACAGCAAGAGCTGTGGTCAGATTGCATTATTTATTTATATATACATTTATTGAATAAAATAAAATATAACATTTTTAAATATAGAATCGATATTAACTCTTAGCAACCACTTAGATTTTCTCCATGATGTTCAGTCCTAACCTGGTCCTTCAGTTCTTCCAACAGTGCACCCATGACCACTATAACTGAGTCTATGCACCTTGCTGCTGGTCGTCCTCCTCTTCTCTATCCTTCCATCTTTCCTAGCATCAGAAACAGTTGGCTAGGTGTTCACATAATATGCCCGAAGCACAATAGTTTGAGAGTGATAATTTGTGTCTTGAGTGAGAATTCTGGGTTGATTTGTTTGATGATTCATTGTTTGTTTCCTTGGCTGTTCATGGTACTCTGAGGAGTTTTCTCCAACACCAAATTTCAAAATACTCTTCCTATCCAGCTTATTCAAAGCCCAACTTTCATTTCCATAAAATGTCTATTGCCTGCACTATTCTGATCTTTGTAGGTATAGGCCCATCATGGTATCTGAGCAATTTTTCCAAGGTCTTCATCACTACTTTACCAAGTGCTAATCTTTGGTGTAATTTCTTGACTGTTTGTTCCTTTACTATTGATGGTTGATCCTAAAAGGCAGAATCTTTTTGCTGCAATTCCCACCTGGAATAGTCATATAAAGTTTACTTTAGAGACCAACTAAATTTGTCTATCAGTTTTCCCCATCTGCAATATGGAGAGAGTGTTATTGATTTAGCTTACACAGTTGTAAGATCTATTTTTTTTAAAAATCAAGACTTCATTCCAATATGACCTCATCTCTAAATTTTAAGCATCTTTGAAAGTCTCAAAAACTCTGGGAGGATGATTTGGGATTTGAACCCAATGAATATTCATGGCACAGGATTCCTTTTAAATCTCTTTCAGTAACCCATCAAAAATTGATCATGATGATAATCCATAGATAAGGCTCCACTCCACTAAAATTACATACTAAATTATATTGAATGGGCTATAGGCAAATTACTTCATGCTACCGTTTCTGATAGCAATGCCCAATTAGCCTTTCTTTTTAGCTAGAAGTTTTTGTTAGATCCTATTAACAAAAGGAGCTGTTAAAGGAGTTAAGAGTTCTTTATAGTCTAAAATGACAGTCTGGGTCAAATGTGCAAACTTCTGTTGCTTTCTACAGGACTTAATTTGAGCAAACTGAATTTTATGCAAACTACCTATAAAGCACACAGACAGGCTTGATTAGCCTAGGACTGTCTTTGCAGTAATGTATCTTCATCTGCTTTAAAATGGCTTAGAAAATATTAGGATTGTGCCCTAACAACACAATTCAGTTGAGATTTTTAAGAGAGAGTCTGTAGATGATATTGTGGGTAAACTATGGAAGTATGTACCTTCTGAAGCCTGTACTTGAAAGTTATGAACTGCATATGGATTTTCTACTATTTCAGACTGTGGAAGATTCATAATGGACAGAACAACTTTAATGTTCAAAACAAGGAAACCTTGCTTTGTTTGGAATTCAGATTGAAGTATTGAAAGCATTTGCTGCCTACATCTTTTTAATAAGTATCGTGCATATTGACAAGTAAAACAGAAGTTGATACATCATTTTGTATCTTAGAGTTACCAATGAGTATAAAAACAATAAAAGAACCAATATAATCAACAGATAAGCTTAGAAGGCTAGTTTGCAAAGAATGAAGGGTGGGATTTATTTTTTTTTGTCTTCCTTGAACCATTCTCCCACTAATCAAGCTAGCATACACCGATACCTACAATGAACTTGTTCTGACTTGTTTTGTCTGCCTTTATAAAATTAAAGAAGAATAAGATCCTCACGCAAGCATTCCAAATCCAAAAACAAATTTGAAAAAAAAATTGCTACAACATGTTGAGTGATAGATTGCTAAGATAGCTACTAAGAAACTCCTGGATCCATTTTTTTGCTCAGAAAATTATAATGGAAAATATGCAACTTCTGTTTTTTAACTTTCTCCCCCTTCCTTGTTGTTAGCCCCTTCCTCACCTTCCTCCAAGAACATGTGCTTGCTCCAGTTTTACTATTGTCAGCAAAACATTCCATTGGTATGAAGTGTCCTGCTTTGTTCTCCGGGTAATGCTATTATACAATGCAGTAGGATTATATTAACCATATACTGCTCATTTTAGAATGCTCAGATTTAATCCTAGAAAGGATAACTTTCTGATTAAAAGGTTGGGGAGGAGTGGAAGACACACAGAGTAATGAAATTAAGTTTCCATCAGCATAAGGAAAGCTATAGCAGGTGACCCAAAGAACACTGTCAGCGGTGGCAGAGACCCTAATAACATACAGTTTCACACACCCATATTTCAAGCTACTTCAAACCTGGAAGCATGACAGCTGTGAAAAAGGAGTGCCAAGAGGGAGAAGTTATATACATACACACACATGCAAGATAGGAAATGCTTTAGTACATATTAATACAAATAAAGCAACTAATATTGAATTTACAAAAAAAAAAAAAAGGGAGACAGTGGAGGGGGTTGTGGCATGGAATGCAAATGAATTATTCATTATATTTAAAGAAAGATTGCCTTGGAAATGTTTGGTAATGCACTCCCTGCGTATATTTAAATGCTTATTGTTTTTCCATTTAAAGCAACATTAAATCAATATTTTCACGACAGTTTCTTTTTCTAAATGCTTATTGCCAGAGAAACATTATTTAACTTTTGATGAGTATGCTTTATATTCAGATAATATTTAGTTTTCAAAGAAGATAAGCCGAATTATCTAACCATAAAAAGACAAGAGTTTTATATCATGAAGAAACAATTTAGTTTAGTGGGGGATTTTTTGTTTGTTTTAAACCTACTGCAGACAAAAATCAACCTTATAGAAAAGGGGGAATAAGATTAGATTTTATGAACGTTATAAACTCCATAGGACACCAGCACAATGTAGGTTAGGAAAGCATTGTAGCAGTGCTCCATAGGCAATCAGAAGCCAATTGTTAGTGGACTGTGTACAAGCCCATACTGTGCTCAATGATCTGATGAGGTATTATGGATATGATGCAGAGAGACCTTGTGGATTAGAACCTCACCATTTGTTTAAAAAGTGAAAGCAACTTAACATTTACACTGAGCTTGTCTGAAGAGTGGCTGCTCTTTGGATGGTAAGCTGAAGAAACAGTTTTTTCTTTACTGCTTTATTGTTTTTGGGAATTGATTGTATAGTTGAGAATTGAGCTGGAGTTGAGAACTAAATGTATACGTGCACAGGGGAACTCACCATTCCCAGGTTGCATTATCTTAAATCTTCTACACCACACCTATGTTATTAATTCTGTGTGTAATGTGAAAAAGTTTATGCAAAACAAGGACATTATTATAAAACTTTAAAAAAATGGTAGAGGAATAGCTTATTAAAATATAGCCTGGAGATAGTTTGTAACACTGACTTTAAATAGGAAAGCATTGTTAAAGCATGATTATTGTGCAATGTATCAATCACTTTAAAAATGTATATTTCAAGTTCCACTTCTGCTTACTCCCCACCCTGATTTCTACTTTCAGCTTCAAACTAGGATGCTGAAGTGACTGCAGAATGTAGTTATAATGTGAACATACATTACATAATCCCATTCACACAGGCCAAAACCGCCTATATTAGACATTTCTTATTTTAGGAGCAACTGTATAATAATAATCTGAAATTACAGCACTACCAAAAACTAAAATAATGGGGGATAAATAATGATCCCTATACTTAACATACAACCAGCTTTCCAATAATGTGAGACTCTATAATAATGTCTCTCTCAGCCCAACTCACCTCACAAGGTTGTTGTGGGGAAAATAGGAGTAAAGAGTATTAGGTATGTTTGCTACCTTGAGTTATTTATGAAAATAATAAAGGCTGGATAAAAAAAGTCTAAAAAAAAATTGAGAATGGGACAATCAGCATTGCAGTTGACAACAGAGGAAAGTTTGGGAAGTATGGAACAGAGGATAGCAATGTGAGCAAATCTGACAGTCCAGTTAGAATGGCTATATTAACAGAGTTAAGAGTTTCCCTGGCTTGCAGTGATATCTTTAATCGATATGAGGGACCAGGATAGGTGATCCTCTCTTGGCTTGCCCCAAGGCAAAACCCAGAACAGTGCCCTTTTTCCGAGAGGAGAGGCAGAGGCAGCAATTTGGTCAGCTGAAAAATGATGTTTTGTGTATTGAGAGGTGACCTGCTTCTTCCAGTTTCCAAGATAAGAGGGTTTGGCTTGTGGAAGAAGAGTGACTGGTCAGAAGTCAGAGGTAGGAAGTGACAAAAATCAAGGTGGGAGATCTGTTTGAGGGAAACTTTGCTCACAGTCATGTGAGTTCTGAAATTTTATTCAAATCCATAATAGTGATGATCCCATAATATGAAATGTGTTCCTTGTTACTTGATGTTCTGTGTGATTACTCCAAGTTGAATATGGAGAAAATGAGATCTTTATCCTATTTACAATCCAGGATTCACTATATTGTTGAATGCATCATTTCCAAGGGTCACTTAAATTTTAGATATTCTGCTTTTAAGCATGAACATATTTTTCCTTTAAACATAAACATCACAAAATGGATTAATAATATGTCAAGCTTGATCACAGAGGTATACTTAAAGTAGTGGTCAGCCATGAAGCATTATCCTCTGTTAACAGCACATGGGATCTATAGATACTTTTAAATTTTATTGATTGATTGATTGGTGGGGAGAACCCTGGCACACAAAATTATGCCATAATGCCCAGCGCCTGAAAAAATTGCCAATCTGTGCTACATTGCCTCATGCATACCAGGAAAATGGGAGAACTAAACTGAAAAGATCTAAGTAATATTGCTTAGAAGAATATACTGCTGAGCATAATAATTTATTGAAATCAAGCAATGTCTTCTTACTGATCTGTTAGTCCAAATAAGTGCAGCCAAAGAAGTTTCAAATGGAGTGATGCTCATAATCTGCAAGACTGGGCCTTTGTGCATTTCTTTGTGTCATGGATCATTTGAAAAATTTCTGAACACGCAATTATTTTTCAATGCTGCTATGTGATCTTTAATAAGTGTGAGCATGCTTGGGTCTCAGCATTGCATTTTATGTTTTGCCAGTTTGCCTACTAGCAATCTGCTGAGCAGAACTTCCAAGGTAGAGGTGCAAGTCTGTGCCCAGCAATCCCCTTTTGTTTTTGCAGATGTTTAGGCTTAAAGCGGTGTTCTGGAGCTCAGGCTCTGTTGGTACTTGCATGCTGCTATTCTCTGCTCATTGTCTGAACCTGTGTGCATTGTTCTCCTTGACAGGTGATAACTATCCTGTGCAGTTCATTCCATCAACAATGGCAGCTGCTGCTGCTTCTGGACTCAGCCCTTTACAGCTCCAGGTATGTGCCAGAATTAAAATATGTGGGCTCAAAGCCAGTACTTTAGTGGAAAACTGCTAACCAGCTGTATGCTAAGTAATGGCTTGAATGTTAAGTAATTTTTTAAGCACGGCCCCAGAAGGATTAACACCTTATGTACTAAATATGCTGCAAACAGAGCAGCATGTGTCAAGGTTGATGCTGGGAAATGCAGCCAACTTTGTATTTTTATCAATTACCTTAATAATTTCCAGCACAATCCAATCTATTCTTTAAGCACTTTTAAGCCCATTGATTCGGTGGGAGAATTAAGCAGTCATTTAACTCTTTTCTTTAACTGAAAGGTGTTTCAGAGGTACTTAAGTTGTGCTGGATTGTGTTTTGTGTGTGTGTGTGTAGAGAGAGGATGGGAGAAGCAAGTAGCTCTTATTGGAAGCTAGGTTCAGAACATTTTATTTCTCTTAAGCTTTTTCCAGATGTAGCCTGTTTAGCTTTTGCTCCTCATAGTGGGTGTCTGAAAAATGTCTATTTCTCCTTCTTTTGGGCTTTGTGATGACTGTTTCCTAAACTGCACACTTGCAGCTTCTGTATTTATGGAATCTCAGTCTTTCCATGCGTTAAGTTGGTTGGATGCCAGCAGCCATCAGGAGTCTGAGTTTGGTCCCTTGCTAGGTCATTTATTTATTTTTGTCATAGGGGGAACTAAATGTTGTGTGAAAATGATTTATATTCCAATTTATTATATAGCCTTTTAATATTCCCCAAGAAAAGGCACAATAGTGTCAAATAATGAAGTAGCAGTCAAAAGCTTATAAAATGGGTGTGTTTAGCAATCACATTAGAGGTTTACCTCTTGGTTATTTAAATGATGTAGCTAATGCTTCTTGTAACTGTTATCAACCAAAATTATAGTAGTATTAGTTTGGTAGTGGCAAAATTGCTGCAGTACAGGCAAATAGGTTTACTTAATTGTCAGCTTTTGTTGGGTTACAGAATACTTTATATCACAATCAAAAGGCCAGTCTTAGTGGTTTCAGAATTTTTTTAAAGATCCTGATTAGTGATAAGGAGAAATGGGCTCAGCTACCATTTTTAGTGCAGAATTACCTAATATTGTACTTTGGATGGAATCTAGGAAATAAAAGAGAAGCAGCTTTTGTAATGTATAATTTTCCACTTTTAGAAATGATTCCAAAATCCATGTAGTAAGGAAAAATATAATCAAGAATACAAATATCAGAAAATAATTACAAGAATGTCAAGGAAAAATGGATGCAGTTAAGTTTAAACATTTTCATGTAAACATCCAAACCTGCCAGAGAAAAAGGGCATTTGAATTTAAGACTAGAGATAAGAGAAACTGAGAAAAAAACAGTTTACAGGCTTCCTATTATAAGTCAGTTCTGTTTCTGATGGGGTCATGTATGGTGGTTGTTGAACATTTTGGGACTAGGAGAGAATGACTGAAGGTTCCACCTGTTTTTTGCACAACGGTTCCCTAGCTACATTTGAATGCTTGATCTACCACTTTAAATTGGAAATTTTTGAGGATAGCAACAAATAATCAAATGGGTATCCTGTTGTATGTTTTAGGTCTATATAAAAAGGGTATTTCCTTGTTCAGTTCTCCCCCCACCCTCCAAAGTTGCTTGCATCTTTCTTTCTTTTCTTTCTGAGGAGGCTGAGATTTTATAGCAGCTAAGGGCAAGAGATCACGATACGTTTTCCTGGAATTCTCTCTACAAAGGGAGGGCTGCTGTTTTCTACTGGGATATCACTCTTTTGTGATTGTGAGGGCTCTTAAAAGATGAACAAAAACATATTTTGCTACTAATAATATAGATTATGAATTATACATTACCTTGTTCCTTTTCAGAGCCTAGGACTTCTGTAAGATTTAAACTTTGTCTAAGAAAAGCCTAATTTCAGTCTGGCAACTTTTGCTTATCTACGGTATCTATAATGGCTACCTGGATGTCTCAGTTTGATTAGAGAATCCTTGCTCTTGAGTTGTAAGAACAAACAATTCTTAGACATCAAAACCTAACTCTTAGCTGAACCTGTTCCTAAAATGATTCTTAATCCAGAGCTATTTCTGTGAGATACACTGTCAAAGACTTGCTAAACTGGAACTGATCATATCTTATTTTCTTCATCTGAAAGACTCTACTTCCCCAATAGGGATTGCATAGCACATATTGTGAGGCTATGTCTAAGAAGAATTGAAGCAACACACAGGCCCAACCACAGTTATTCTTTATGAAGAAATTGCTAAGATTGCTTACTGAACTCTTCCTAACAGCTACAGGTCTTTCAAAACTATGAGTTACAGTGAGCCAAAAGGCATTACTAACACAGAGCATCCTCTAGCACACATAACGATGTCCTTGAGCATGGTAGACAACCTGGTGCTTTCCAGATATTGTGGTTTATAGCTCCAAGAAGTTTCATTATATCCAATGGCAAAAGGTTGTGAACTGTAATCCAAAGTATCTGGAAAGCCTAAGCTTTTTCAGAGTCTAAAGTTAAGCAATCTTTTGCCATATATCCTAAAGAAGAAAAATGTGTGGTCCACTAAGTAATTAGAAAACTATTATCTGCTAGCAGGAGCTCTAGGAAGCATGGCCATGGTGAGCTATCCTGGAAGTTGTAATTCATCAATTTCATTAACTGAGTTGTCCAGAATATTGTATGATCTAGATCATGTTCTGGATGGCAGTATACTGAATTCTATTAAGTACAATTCCTAATTAAAATAGTCACAAAGAGAGCTATTGTCTAATCTGCGAGCCATTCAAGACAGCAGAAGAGTGACTCTTTTAAAGGCTTTCTTCCATTTTGCTTCTCAGAACCAACAGCTGTGGAGAAAATTAGTTTGTGATTATCCATTTTAAATATATAGGATTAAAGACAGAACAGAAAATTATATGAGTCCAATGTACCTGTCTTTCTCATAGTGATCCTTTTGATTATTTTACTACTCTCACAAGACCAGGACTTCCAAAAGTGCAGACATTAAATCCTTAAAAGGAAAGGGATTTGAAAAAAGAAGAAACATTAAACTTGAATTAATAATAAAGGGATAAAATTCTAACAATCCTGTGACTACTTTCAGTGTTGAGTAACCAGATGGGGGCTCATTCTGACAAACTCTCTCTTCCTCCCATCAGTGTTTGAATTAACTAATTAATGCATACTAGTATATGGTGAAAAGGATCAGTTATATACCCAGTGCAATAATTCAATATCCCACCCCTTTCTAGTAAAACATCCTCACTTGAAATCCTTAGTTTGATAAAGTTCATGTGCAAGTTAGATAAAAGTTACCCAACTTTTAAAGAGGATTTTAAAGAACAGTATTAGAAAAATCATTAATGCATGCAGCTCAACTTAGAAAGGCTGAGCTGCATTGTATCTTTTTTGAGAGCTTTCTGTCATTTCTTCTTCTATCCCTCAAAGCAAAACAAAAAGGAAGCAATGATGTGGATGTGTATACATTTATATAAGGTGGGGGGGGGGGGAGAGAAGGAAAAGAAAAGATGCAATTATGTTAACAGGATTTGTCCTAAACAAAATGCTCTTTAGAGGGAAGGGTGAAAGAGCAAGCCAACCTATGGCTTCTCCTTTTTCTCCAATGCTTCCTGAGTAATTTGTCCTTCAAAGTTTATCACGTATAACATTAATGAGCCTTGGCAACTCGTAGCTGTGGTTGCAGCTGTACGCTGAAAGTTTTTATCATCAATGAAATTAAACAACAACTGCCACAAAACCCTGTGCAGCCTGCTCCTTTATTGTCTTGCTCTTCTCTGCTCTTCGCTGTGCACAGAGTAACGACCTTTTGTTATACCGCAGGGTGCAGATCCAAAGTATTGCTGAAGCATTGCAGCGCCTGCCTCAGGGGTACAATATTAGCGGTATGAAGGCCAAAGAATGCTATTTTTAGTTGAACAGTTTGGCAGATGGAGGCAAGAATACTCATATATCTGAAGGTTGAGGGTTTGAACCATTAATTTTGATAATGTATTTAACCCTGGGAACAATCAGAAACTGTAACTCTAAGGTTGCAATGCTTTTGACCTTTAGAGAACAGAGGGCACTCGGTACAGTAAACAATATATTACATTTCTACTTATTCTAATTCTCTCACACATATAAATTTCAGGACAGGGTTGACATTTGCTTTCCTCAGCTATTTTCGTGCAGGCCCTTAAAGTAAGGAGAGAAGAATGTGCAGGAGAGAGGGCCGCTGTAATGTGACAGTCATGTAAATATGGCCTTTAAATAGCTAAGGCATTAAATGTAGCCTTTTATGAAGAAATATTATTCTCAAGAACCAGCATCTCAGTGACTTATTTGTTCCTCCTCCCACCCCCCACCCCCCACCCCCAGTGAAAAAGTTGGTATATGAGCCGTGTCTCTTTAGGCATTTCCTGTATATTGCTGCAAGCTTAAAGCTGTTTTTATTGGGGTTAATGCTATGCAATAGGCTATCCTAGAGAAAATGCAATTTGGTTTGGCTTCAGTCCTTCATTGTATAAATGGGTTATACCTGTTTGTGGCTTTGTGAAATGGGACACACTCCGCTACAGCAAATACAGCAGTTAGATATCACACAGCTTAAGTATTCCTAATTAAAGTATCTCCATGTGTCAGCATATTGGTAATGTTTTATTTTAATCCATTTATTTTGTTTATGAAACACTGACATATGTTTAGATTGTGAAATATATGAGCCTTAAAAATCACTTTATTGAAGAAAATTAATTCCTACAATGCTGTCTGGGTAATGTGTTCACTCACCCAGTCAGTCACTGGCGGGCCTGCCACTCTTAATGTTGCTTAGACACACTTTAACAGTTTTATCTGACATAACATTTCTCTGATGCAGCCAGCAATAATAATTTCCCCACACAAATGCTAAACAGGGGTTTCCTTTATTTTTATTTGCAATCCAGTAAAGAATTGGGGTTTGGGGAGAAGGTGGAAAAAGAGATGGGAAGACTGCATAAAAGATTCAAGTAAGACCAATCAAAATTAAAACCAGCTTCTTACCTTTTCAAAGTTTGACACTGCAATTTGTTTGTCAGCAGGTAGATTTTCAGGTCAATGCTGTGAGTGACTGACTGTCAGCAGGAATTCCAACAAGACAAGTAATTTCACTTAGTGTATTAGTGACAGATTGCTCACTTCTTCGTATCACTAGAGAAAATAAACTTAATATTGTTACAGGCACAGTTTCTGTCTTCATTAGCCTTATACTGTAGAATCATTCTGCCTAGCGCTCTTTCTCTCTCTCTCTCTCTCTCTCAAAACAAAAACAAAAAACCACTAGATGAGCATATTTTTCTATTATTTTAAACCAAATATTTCTGCTTATACTATCTCTGTTAAAATGAATATTTTTGCCAAGATTACCACTGTAAAAGACAGTCTGCTTGAATAAGTCTGTCCAAGTCAAATACAATTTCAAATAGATTTGTTTCAGAAACGCACAGTTTAGTTCAGAGAGAATTTGTAGAATATTTCATTTTTGAATGATTATCTCTTTGGATTCAGTCCAGTAAAAGTGAGACTGGCTTGGCTGTGAGTCACTTAAGTTTCATTTAGCTTCAGTGGGTCTATCTTTCATTTAGATCATTGACATCAGTGGCAGTTAGAGATGGAACTGGTTCTTCAGGGCCACCAGGCAGAGTGTTCTTTTCCAAATGTATCTTGGAGATACTTTTTGCCCCTACACTTGTATGCTCAGCAGCAAAAGAGATGATCAGAAGTTAATTGTGCTGGAGCAGGAGAAGGTTGAACAAGGAGTAGTAATATGAAGTTGGAATAAGCCTGAGTTAAGGACTGAGTTTGTTTCTCTTCCCTTCCCTTCCTAGCTGGATAAAAGGCTTGATAGAATTTAATTTCATTTTCTATGAATGCAGCCTTGTCAAATCAAATCAGAAATTATGGTTTAAATTCTGCTCAGTTTCTGAACAAGCCACTTTCAAATAATGGTTTAGTAGACTTGTTTGACCAGAGTTAATTTTAAATCATTATCTCTCATTTGTAGAATCAAGCCAACTTTCATAGAGAATTCATTGAAAATATGTTAATGTGTTGCTTGGGTTTGCTCAGGCTCATCCTTGGTGTGAAAAGCAATAATGTCAGGTCAATGTGTGAAGCTTATCTTTCTGCTAGGTTAGTGCTTTAAGTCATCATAATTAAGATTTTCTGACTGCATGGTTTCATACCAATCCATGGGGCCTGGAGGGACACAGTAGATTGAGTAACCCACATGGCTATTTTCCTGCAATAAATATGAGTACCTTGTGTGGAAAATTACTTACTTTTTTAGGGACTGTTTCCATACTCCCACATGAGCAATAATTCTTCAAGTGGAAATCGTGAAACTGCTTTCTAGATGTGACCTAGACAATAATGGGATTGTGAGTGGCTGTATGTAATTCTAGATCCTGGACTGGGCTTTTTCCAGTTCAAGATTACTGAATGGAATTATTGGACTTAAAATTTAAGATGAACCTTATTCCCAAACCAAAACAAAGGTTTGATATTGAGCTAAGACAAAAAGAAAGTTTACCAGGCAATGATAGAAGTTTAGGATTTTAATATTTATACTGGCTTTATACAACCTGCCAGTTACAAGAACTAAGGCTGCAGACTCTGATTCCCTTGTATCTCAAAAGAGGGTTCTAATAGCTTACTACATCAAGCCTCCTTCAAGCCCAAAGACATTGACAATGTATAACATTGCTAGTTCCTTTTGCGAATTTTGAGTCTAGCGAATTTAAAAATAATTAATGTTGATCTTAGCTTTGAATCTAACAGTTAGAATTTGAGTATTTCTGTACTACAAAATAAAATAGTTTACAAATTGGTTCTTCTGTTAACCTTTATTAGCGGAAAAATTAATTGGGTATAATATGAACAATGATGTTTAAAAAATCATTGTAGAAAAGGACTGCAAACATCATTATGAATCAATAGTATGCTGAGGATCTGATATTGTTTATGAAATAATTGTAGTAATATTAATAATTGACCACAATAGTTGTAAATGAGTAGTGAAGGTACATTCTATCTGACTTTAGTGTGAGTACATGATAGTCCGTGATAGTGAAAGAATTGGCATTATGTGAGTGTCAAGGAATTTAGAAAATTAAGACTGAAAAGGCTCTTGACTATGTAATACACTTAAATAATTGTCCAGTCCTTGTCCAGTCCAGTGTGTTTTAAAAACTCTGGAAGTCTTTGCTTGTACCTCACATTTCTCCTGCCAGTGAGTGTCCAGATTAACCCCTCGAGGAATTCCCTTCATGGAGTTCCTTTACATTCCTGTTCCAGATGCCTTACAGACTTTTTGAACTTTTCTGCTTGTGAAGTTTTCAAGAACACCATACCTAAAAGAGCATTAAAAAAAAAATCTGTATATGAAGCAGAATATTTAAAACTTAAGGCTGTTCAAATGCACAAACATTTAGTAAGATCAGAATGTAGTTATTTGAACTTGAATCCTTGAAGCCTGCACCAAAAGAATAGTTTCCACATTTTGAAGATCTTAGCTAAGGAGACATTTAGAGCTTGCATGTTGCCATTGGCTTTCCCCTTCCTTTTGTTTTCAGCTGTTCTACTCGCATGCTACATTAGAGCTGTTCCCACAGAACATGTACATTTTAAGATAATTTTGTTGTCATTGCAGTGGGTCCTGAAAGGACCAATGTGCCTGCAGAACACCCTATAAAGCCTTTTCAGTCCTAGTTATAATCATAAAATTGACGTTAATCAACTAAGTATATAAATGCCCAATAAGTAAATAAATGCCATGAAAATTTAAATTCCAAATAACAAATTCTGTAGACACGCAAGGAACATCTAGGCTGCTTAAACTGATTCCAGGGAGAGACGTCCACCTTGATAAGCAATGAAATTGAGAGAGTTTAATTGTAAGGTGAGAGCATTGGTATGTATGTGACAATGGGGTGACCTGGTTTATCAATGAAAGGGTCAGAAGTTCTTGGTTCATTGAGATATCTCAGTGGGACATAAAGACTAATGAAACTGATGTCAAAACAGCTATTCCCAATTCGATGGCTGGTGTGGGTCTTCCGGGCTATGTGGCCGTGTTCTGGAAGTTTTGTTTCCTAATGTTTCGCCAGCATCTGTGACCGGCATCTTCAGAGGGCAGGAGCACAGACAGGAGCAGTTCTCTCTGTGCCCAGGATGATGTGACCCTTTGTGGGTATTTATAGAGATCTGAAGGGGGGGATTGGGGGGGGATTGGGGGTGGGGGTTAGGGGGGTTGGGGGTTGGGTTAACAAGTGGCTGCTTGTTTTGCTGATTTTAGCAAAAATTTAGCAAAAGACAAAAGGGATCCCCTCACCGCCGCAGGAGTATACCGCATACCATGCAGCTGTGGGCAAGTATACATCGGGACCACAAAACGCAGCATCCATACCAGGATAAAAGAACACGAAAGACACTGCAGACTACAGCAACCAGAAAAATCGGCAGTAGCTGAACATGCTCTCAAGCACACTGGACACAGAATTCTATTTGAAAACACAGAGGTACTGGACAACACCAACAGCCACTATACCAGGCTATACTGGGAAGCCATTGAGATTCACAAACACCAGCACAGTTTCAATAAAAAAGAGGAGAGTCTAACAATCAACAAAACCTGGCTACCAATCCTGAAAAATACAGCCTGCAAAAGGTCAACGAACTCAGCTCAACCACCAGGACGTGTGAACAGTTCACACAATGAACATGCTAATCACCCTCAGCAGCCACTCATTAACAACTCAATAGAAGAAAAAACCCTGCCTAACCCGCAGGAAGATACACACATATTCTGACACCAAAACAAGCAGCCACTCGTTAACCCAACTCCCCCTAACCCCCCCTAACACCTCCATCCCCCCAATCCCCCCCTTCAGATCTCTATAAATACCCACAAAGGGTCACATCATCCTGGGCACAGAGAGAACTGCTCCTGTCTGTGCTCCTGCCCTCTGAAGATGCCGGTCACAGATGCTGGCGAAACATTAGGAAACAAAACTTCCAGAACATGGCCACACAGCCCGGAAGACCCACACCAGCCATCGTATTCTGACCATGAAAGCCTTCGACAATATATTCCCAATTCATTTGTTTCCTCCAGTATTTGTGGGACAACCTTCTCCCATGTAAGCCTCCCAATATTAAAATGAGTAAAAAAAGTTTTATTGAGGCAAGACAGAGGTGCTCTTGTCCATCTGAAAGATTCAGGTTGGTTGGCAGCTGTGATTAATTTAGAATTTGGATGTCCAGGTTTTGGCAAGGGCTGTTTGCATAGCTCAGGCAATGTGCCAATTTTATCTGTTCCTGGAGATAGCACATTTACATATTATATTTGGACCTGGTGATACATAGTTTAGCTGCATTCCATTGGACTACTGTAATGCACTCTGTGTAGGGCTTTTTTTTTAAAGTGTTTGGAAAATTCAGCTGATCCAGAAGGCTGTAGCCAGACAGTTAAAAAGAACATGTGACTCCCTTGTTAAAACAACTTCAGTGGCCACCACTCTATTTCTAGACACAATTAAAAGTGCTGGTTATGATTTATAAAGCCATGTACAACTTGGGAACAAGCTATTTGGAAAAACCATATTTTCCCATGTGAGTCTGCCTGGGTTTTAAGTTCCTCAGAAAGATTCTTTTCTCTGTCACACAACTATTGGAGACACATTTGATAGTAACTTGAAAGAGGGCCTTCTCAATAACTTCTCCCAGATTGAAAATCCTTGCCAAGAGAAATCAGATTAGCTTGGCTCTCCTTCTGCTGGCAAAGATGCGTTTGTTCAGACAGGCTTTTGGTGTTTTAGCTAATTAGTCGCTGAAGTGTTTTCATCTGAGTCTTTGTTACATTTTAATATTTTTACGATGCCTTCATTATTTTAATCTTTTATTTTTACTGATACCTATCCTAAGTGATGTTTTTGGTGGAAAAATGCAAGTAAGCTAGTTCATTAAAGAAATCCAAAATAACAGTAACTTAATAAATGCATAGCTATATATAAGTTATGATAATAGTTAAAATGGAAAAATGTGGTTTTAAGTAAAAAAAAATACTGATGTTGACAAATTCCAGAAAGAGAATAATGGAAATCCGTAACAAGTTCAATGTTCTTATTCTCATTAATATCCTATTGAATTGAATGACACCTAAGAAGAAACAAAACTAATTGGCAGATCATCTGTGCTATTTTGTTATCCATAGTTAGCTACCTATTCACTGAATGGGTAAAAGAGGCTGCCTGTGAATTACTTTGAAAACTGAAGGTACTAGAAAACATAAGTTAACCTTTTAATTTTAAAGTACTATGTTTACTTTTCCTGTTTTGATTTTGAAAAATTTCTTAACACTCTTTATACTGGGGTAAAGTCTATTGAATGTAATGGAGTAAGATGAAGACTACACTATGCATTTTCAGTAGGTAAAGTCTACTGAATGATTTTCAGAATGGAATTATTTGAAAGTTGACATTGTACTCCATGTTTGATTGCCTAGTTTAGAAACAATGTATGCCACATTTTCCCTTGATATTTTATTCTCTCTGTCTCACAAATGCTACACTTTACATATAATGTGTTTACCTATCAGGTGACACTGCAACCTCAGTGGGGAAAAGCTTTTTTTAATGATATGTTAATTGAATGGGATGCTAGAATGGCTCTTTTTCCCAGAAGTGCCCCAGCTGAGTGATAAAGCTTCTCCTGATCAGTAGAGCCAGCATATATTTATAATATCCCTATCTGCTGTCTTCAATTCCTGCTAGTGAAAAAATACCACAGCAACTGCAAACTATCTTATAAATTAGAGCCAATAGCCATAGAAATATAGACATAGATAAATATATTATGAATATCAAATCTGCATCTCTGGTGCTCTCAGATTTTATGTACATTAACATATTTTTCTCTGTATTTGCAACTGAACTGATATGTTATCAGAGAATCTAATTTCATTTTCTTAGTTTTCACTAGCAAGATGCTTAGCATTCCAGAAAAGCAAAAAAAAAAAAAAAATTTTTTTTAACTCTGTTGTTCTTGTGGCCACCAAATAAAGCCATAAGCCTAACTCTAACCCTCAGACTTGGTCAGGGCTTGATTTGAGATTTGAATTTATTGTAAATGGAAATTTAGTGATCTGAGCTGCAGTAAAGTGACAGGAAGTACAAATTCAGGGCTTGCGAGGGTAAGTCCAACCTGTTTCCCTGAAGAGTTGCTAGAGAAGAAGTGGAAATTGAGGGATGAAATTGAGGAGGCAAAGAACAGAAAACTCTGTAAAGAGAAAAGAATATCAAGTGTTTTCATGAGGTAAAGGAAATAGAAAAGAAAAATCCAAGCAGGGAATTTTTGACCATGATGTGCAAAAGGATAGATGTAACACCTCACCCCTCTGCTACAATGAACTCATGTATCCATGTTTCACTATCCCTAAATACTTTTTTCATATGCTTGCGTCCTTACAAAGGAGGGTACTCA
Source organism: Liasis olivaceus (assembly GCA_030867105.1). NCBI lineage: Eukaryota > Metazoa > Chordata > Lepidosauria > Squamata > Pythonidae > Liasis > Liasis olivaceus. The sequence continues at coordinate 95,093,378 of CM061349.1, read as the reverse complement.
CACTGGCCTGCTTAGAGCATGTCCAGAGCACTTATTTGTGTGTTCAGATACTGAAGCTGAGATGGTTGCACAGATACTCTTGAAATACCCTATCTGCCACTATTGGAGGAAGGAGTTAATTTCTCTTCTAACTGTAAATTACTGGGACTGGTCCGAACAGCAGTTTTGTGCTTCTTATTAAATGAGCGCGATCGCAACATTTTTAGGAAGGTGGCTAAATTCTGTGCAATAGCAATGGCAGTCAGAAACAGGCTACTGCAACCCAGTGTGCCAATTGTGCACTGCAAAGGGTGCTACATGAGGGGCACAAGGGGTGCTAGTTGCCAATTTAAAAAAAAAAGATCAAAAGCTGGGCAGCATGGCTATATAGGAAGAGACTGAGGGAAGGACATACAATATTTTGAATATTTTTTAAAAGATTTTTTTTGCGGTGTAAAGCTCTAAGTGGAATTCTGTACGAGGGCCCCTGGACAGAAACCATCATCTCTGAATATGATAGAGGTGAACTTAAGTTCTGTTGTAAACAGGCTTTTTATCCCAGATACTTAGTACTGTAACATGGTTTTCTTTCTCTTTTTGGTCTATGGCTATAAATTCTTTAATAATAAAAAGGGGGATATTAAATTTGGCTTAACCAGTTTAAGTAACTAAAATGTCTCTAAACTAAAGACGTGTAAGACAGAATATGCCATGAGGAACTGACAGTGGGAATAATCGCAGGGGATAGACAGGCCAGGGAGGGTGCAGACAAGGAGGATACATGTAAGGAAATGCATGCTATGAAGCTGCGCTTATTTTAACCTTTAGAAAGATTTTGTTAAAATGTGAACAAGCAAGCAGTAAGATTATAAACTTTTAACTCGATGTGAGCAATACAAATAGCAATACTTTGAACTCATTTAGGATAGCAGCTCTGATCGATCACTTCCAAAGCACTGAACTAGGCTTTAGCGTATCCCCTCTGAAACACATGTAAGCATTGTCATTACTATGCCCATTTTATAAATGATTTGTGGAAATTGGCAGCTTGTCTAAGGTCACTGATTGAGCCTGTCTGAAGAATTGTTGACTTCCTATTCAGATATATTTTAGATTCTGCCTTTTCTCATGCCCCTTAACAGCCTTTTTCTTTTCTTGCAGATGAAAGGGGAGGGGATGGTTCCTAGTAATTTTAAAGCTCTTAAGCAACTTAACTGAAAGGCACTATAAACACATAAAAGAAGCATATGGTCACTCAGTTTAATGTTTGTTGCGTAAAGAACACGAGCCTTTCAAACCATTTATATGCGGAGTCTGTTTTTAATCTTACCATTCCAAATCCCTCATCTGGGGTGACAAGGAACGTTAACCAACACTAATTAATAAAGCAAGTGGATCGGCATGCTAAGATATAGTAAACATTATGTGTGTGTGGTTTTTTTATTAGAACAATGGTGGGAAGGTGACATTTCTGAGTCTTTCTTTCTTTGCAAGAGGATCTCTCTTTTAAAAAAAAAAATAGGCAGCATATGCAGTCAGTTGAAAAGTTGTTTTAGGAAAACAATGGGAGAACAGGAGGAGATTAGAAAGCGTTCTGCATACCACTTCATAAAACCCACGTGAAATGGGGGCAATTTCCATACTTCAGTTCCATCCGATTTCTATTCCCTAGCTTGCACCTTGGTCTCGGTGTAGTCAGCATGTTGAATGCCAGGAGCTGAAACAGCTGTTAGGCCATACTGGAAGGAAGCAGCATGATGCATCAGGACCTGGCTCTTCCTCTTGACATCTGGATGCTACTGGATTGTGAAGGCTGCCTTAGGCCAAGAGGCTGCGGGAGCCTTGCGGCTGTGAGTATAGGGTCTTTGCTGCTCTTTAAGTGATTAGGGCACTGAAGCAGTGATAATGCTGAATTATCGCTTGATTGCTTTCTTCCAAGGGATCTTGGGAGAAAGAGATAGTCAAGGTGGAGTATTTACAGGAAAGTCATGATCACAAAGACAAGGCTAATTGCTGTGTGTTTAAAATAAAACCTTTCGACTTGTCTTAATCCTCAGATAGTTTTGGACATGCCGGGGGGGGGGGGGGCAGGGAAACAGACTCAGATTCCTTTTTTATTTCTTTTTCCTAACAAAGTGCTAAACAAAATGTTGATAGAGAAAAGCCAGCTATTCTCATTTGAAGGCATTAGGGTGAAGAAGAAAAGACAAATTTCAGCTAGTTTTCAATATTGTAGTCTAGACCAAATGACAAACAGACAGCAAAATATGACAATAGGATAGTGAAAGTATTGATATTTGCACCAACAGGAGACAAACTAAAATGTAGAAGTTTTGACAGTGGCAGAACGATACACAAGTATGTTGGGCACTGATTTATTTTACAGATTCACTTTATCAAATGGAAACAGGACTGCAGCTGAAGAAAAACTATTTGCAGCCACACTTTTCTTTTTGATGAGTATTATTTAAAAAATCATTTGCAAAATAAAATATTATTTAAAAATGAAACAGGGAAAATTGTATTTTCCACCCTGCCACACTCTTCTATATATAATGCATTAAGAACAATATGTAATTAAAAATGGTCTCCCTGACAGATTTCCCCCCCAGTTTGAATAATAGTGATTCTGTATTGAAGACCAATTTGTGGCTCTCAGTTAACCTCTACTATTCTAAGGGGGTTATATTTAATTAACACTGACTAAAGGCCTGACCTAAGAGGCAACTGAAAATGATTGAACTGTAGTTTCATAGCCAGAGTCTAGTCAGCTGGGAGAGTAGTTGGGGGAAAATTGGAAACCACCATTTACTGAAAAATTCCTTCCAACTAAGCTGTATTTCAATGGGCCATTTAATGCTCAAATGGACAAAGGTATTACTTCAGTCATTGAGTTGTATCAAACCCCTTCTCAGAGGCCCTGTTTAAAAAACTCTACAGGAAAAGCAGTATTCACAGCAGAGCAACACTCAGTCTGTTGGAAAAAAAGAAAAAAAAGTGAAATGAGGTGAGACGTAGCGACCAAGTAACTGTGTACTTTTGCCTCATCCTCAAGAGGGTTTCATAAGAGATCTGCAGTTCTGATTTTAGGACCATCATATTCAATACAATGTTGCCTCAACTTCCATTCCCTCATTTATTATTTTGTCTCTTTCCATATGAAGCTAGGTCTGTATCCTGCATTTTCTTCAAATGCAACAGAATGGAAACATTAGGAATTTATCTTAGTAGTATTTAATAAATTCTAGTTGATGAGAACAATCAATATTTCTTTAAAGGAATTTGCCATCTTCCATATGTAGATACTGGTGTGATTATATAATGCTCAGGCTTTGGAAATATTCCTGTCTGAACTTTATATTGTTAGAACTCAATTTTCATCTTTCCACATATTTTCTCTGACTTGGTTTTTTTCATTTGGCTGGTCCACAAAGGCTTTAGCTTAACTTGAAACAGAATATTTGGACATTTGCTCATTGTAGCCTAAGCTACTTGCCACCCTTGCTGCTGGCTTTTTTTAAGCTGACTTCAGAAATTCCAGTTCAAATTGCTGTGGGTTGGCGATGGATTGTACTGGCACTCAGTCTGGACCAGAGCCAGCGCAGGACCTGATTGGTCATTCTCCTGCTTCTTGCCTTTCCCATCCGTGCAGGGAAGTTAAGCATTACTGAATGGCTGTGGTGTGGGTGGGACTCCCTGTACCTGCCTTTTCTTTTTAGGCATTGGTCCCATCTCAGTAATAGCCCGTGTTTGCTTCCTCTCATGGATACCATCTTGAATTCTGCTGTTTTAACTTTATGCAGTCTCCTTATTCTGTCCTTTGTCCTGGCTTTTTATTTTTTAATTTTTTAACATCATACCAATGCTGCTGCATAGAGGTGAGGCATCATCATCATCATCATCATCATCATCATCAATTCAAAGAAGTGGCTAATATACTTGCTGGAGTGTCCCTTCTTTTCAGTGCCCCTGGAACACTTGCAAGTAGTAGCAGCTGTTTTCAGGAGTTTGATGCAGTGTTCTTATCTAGACGTTTTTCTTTATAACATGTAGAACCAAGGCAGGGTGGGTGGGAGAGGAAGGGGTAGTCTAGAGCAGTGTTTCTCAATCTTGGCAGCTTGAAGATGTGTGGACTTCAACTCCCAGAATTCCCCAGTCAGAAGTCCACACATCTTCAAGCTGCCAAGGTTGAGAAACACTGCTTTAGAGAGAACTGGAAAGGATTGCTAGGAATCATGAGCACTGAATGCCAGAGGAGCTTTTACAAAGACAGGGAAATCACCGTTTAGCCATCCTTAGGTCAACTGCGAGATCCATATAAGTACTGATTTTAAACGTTTGAAGTTGTACATTTAAGATATATAGATATATAGATATAAGGAAAAGGAAGCAAAGATTCAAGAGCCCAGGAAGAAATGCCTGCACAAGCCAGTGACCAGCTGAGGGGAGGGGCATGACAAGCCATGCAGACTATCACAGTGGAGCTGTTATCTAAATTGGAATGGAACTCTTGAAACCATTTTCATTGACGGGCTTAAGGCAGCTTGAGCAGAAAAACACTACTTTTGAATCATAGCTGGAAAACAGGGTCAGGGATTGTTTTTCTAATGGGTTAAGGAGTGGGAAGAGGAGGATGTTGTCCATTCCTGCAGTCCAGAAAAGGTGGATGACCTGTACTTGTGATGGCTAAGCAGGATATATGGATATTCCCTTTATGACTATGATTGTGAGAGTGTGGGCAGAGAACGGCCAGGCAAGGGGGGTCAAGCATGTACTGTTATCCCCCGAACAGTAAGGGAGAGATAAGAGGATGAGACTGGCCCCTCCCTGAGGAATGCTAGGAGTGTTTACGGATTGACCCTGGGAACTGTTCTCAGTCTGGGAAGATTCTCTGTATAGGCTAAGCCAAATAAACCTTGCTGGATTGAATCTGTATTGTCTCCTGGAGTTTCATGGGCTAAACCTGTCAATGATTTATTAATTTGCATTTTCACAACACCCTTTCTGTTGAAAAAGCACAAGGTTCTGAACAACAAATAGGTAAGTATATACAAACTTCAAAATTTTCAGGCAAATTACTTTCCAACGTATCCTTTCTCTTCATAAACTCAGGACTTCTTTTGCTCTTCCCTCTTCTTTTCCTCTGCATATTCCTAAAATTGTATCCAAAACAGCTTATTTGTTCCTGGTCATTGAAGGATAACTATACTTTTTTGGACAGTCCTTTACATTCAGCTCAGTCACAAGAAGATAAAATGCCCTCTGCATTTGAATGTCTCAACTTTTTGTGCAGTGTATTCAAAGGTTAAATAGCATGATTGATATTCAAAGGTTAACTAGGACATTCTAGCAAATAACTGATAGTTATTATAGATAGTATACAGGTGAAACTCGAAAAATTAGAATATTGTGCAAATGTTCATTTATGTCAGTATGGCAACTCAAAAGGTGAAACCAATATATGAGATAGACGCATTACACGCAAAGTGAGATATGTCAAGCCTTACTTTGGTATAATTGTGATGATTATGGCGTACAGCTTATGAAAACCCCAAATTCACAATCTCAGAAAATTAGAATAGTGTGAAAAGGTTCAATATTCTAGGCTCAAAGTGTCCCACTCTAATCAGCTAATGAATCCATAACACCTGCAAAGGGTTCCTGAGCCTTTCAATGGTCTCTCAGGCTGGTTCAGTAGGAATCACAAGCATGGGAAAGACTGCTGACCTGACAGTTGTGCAGAAAACCATCATTGACACCCTCCATAAGGAGGGAAAGCCCCAAAAGGGAATTGCAAAAGAAGTTGGATGTTCCCAAAGTGCTGTATCAAAGCACATCAATAGAAGGTTATGTGGAAGGGAAAGGTGTGGTAGAAAAAGGTGCACAAGCAGCAGGGATGACCGCAGCCTGGAGAGGATTGTCAGGAAAAGGCCATTCAAAAGTGTTGGGGACTTTCACAGGGAGTGGACTGAGGCTGGAGTTAGTGCATCAAGAGCCACCACACACAGACGGATCCTGGACATGGGCTTCAAATGTTGTATTCCTCTTGACAAGCCGCTCCTGAACAACAAACAAGGTCAGAAGCGTCTTACCTGGGCTACAGAAAAAAAGAACTGGTCTGTTGCCCAGTGGTCCAAAGTCCTCTTTTCTGATGAGAGCAACTTTTGCATCTCATTTGGGAACCAAGGACCCAGAGTCTGGAGGAAGAATGGAGAGGCACACAATGCACGATGCTTGAAGTCCAGTGTGAAGTTTCCACAGTCTGTGTTGATTTGGGGAGCCATGTCATCTGCTGATGTTGGTCCACTGTGCTTCATTAAGTCCAGGGTCAAAGCAGCCATCTACCAGGAGATTTTGGAGCACTTCATGCTTCCTTCCACAGGCGAGCTTTATGGGGATGCTGACTTCATCTTCCAGCAGGACTTGGCACCTGCCCACACTGCCAAAAGTACCAAAACCTGGTTCAATGACCATGGGATTACTGTGCTTGATTGGCCAGCAAACTTGCCTGACCTGAACCCCATAGAGAATCTATGGGGCATTGCCAAGAGGAAGATGAGGGACATGAGACTGAACAATGCAGCGGAGCTGAAGGCCGCTATTGAAGCATCCTGGTCTTCCATAACACCTCAGCAGTGCCACAGGCTGATAGCATCCATGCCACGCTGCATTGCGGCAGTCATTGCTGCAAAAGGGGCCCAAACCAAGTACTGAGTACATATGCATGCTTATACTTTGCAGAGGTCCGATATTGTTCTATTTCCAATCCTTGTGTTATTGATGTCATGTAATATTCTAATTTTCTGAGTATGTGAATTTGGGGTTTTCATAAGCTGTACGCTATAATCATCACAATTATACCAAAGTAAGGCTTGACATATCTCGCTTTGCATGTAATGCGTCTATCTCATATACTGGTTTCACCTTTTGAGTTGCCATACTGACATAAATGAACATTTGCACGATATTCTAATTTTTCAAGTTTCACCTGTATTGAAGGGGATTTAGGTACATGTATCTCAGAAAGTTCAGTAGGCAACAGGGTTACCTTCACAAACTAAGGCGTGCAGAACTGATTTTCTGCAAGTGGTAATTTCCATCCCTAAGATCTACAAAAATATGCAGTTTTGTTGACAGACTGCAGTTTGCTAAATCTAGTAACAGTCACTCTGAGGGAATCTGGCTCCAATTTTCACAGATCTACTTGCTGTTATTTCCATAATTCTGTTTCCATAATTTCCTTAATTCTGTTATGAAAATGGTCTTTGTTCACTTTAGAGTAAGTGGATAATATTTTGGCCATAAGAATCCCAAGTGGCACAGATAGGACCACAAATGCATGTACACCTATTACACACACACAAACAAAAATGCTATATCTTTGGCTTTTCTGATTCCTTTCTGGTGTTTCTTGCTCCTCCACCCCTTAAGTCCTCTGTCTCAAACAGAGGAATTTGTGCAATTTTATTTTCCGTTCCTTCTGATCTTCTTTCTGTTCTACATTGCTTTAATTTTTTGCTTCCTTATTTCTGTCCTTTCCTTATCATTCTCTCTTCTGGCTTCCTGAGTACAGGTAGCCTTCACTTAATGATCATTTGTTTAATGATGGTTGAAAGTTATGACAGCCTTGGAAAAAGTGATTTACAATCTGTACAAGCACTTACAACTGTCACAAACTGTCACACCACCCCTTGTGGTCATGTGATTGTGATTTGCGACCTTTTTAATGACAATTGTTAAGCAAATCAAATGGTCGTTAAGGGAATTCTGGCAAAAATGTCCATTGGGGAAGCTGGATTCCCTTAATGACCATGTGATTTGCTTAATGACCACATGATTTGCTTAATGACTGTGGTGATTTGCTTTAACGACTATAATAAAATTGGTCGTAAAATCGGGTCCAGTCATGTGGTGGCTCACTTAATGACCACCCCACTTAACAACCAATTTTTCAGTCCCTTTTGTGGTAGTTAAGCAAAGACTACCTGTAGATTTTCTCAGCAAGATGTCTCATTGCGGGCTGAGATAGTAAACTAGGATTGGGGCCAGAGGAGTGAAATGTACCAGAGGAGGGCTGTATAGGACACAGATTGCACATCGTTGCTTAGAGTATCATACTATGATGTGACCAAACCTTAGGATTTTTTTTAAGAGTCATTTCAAGCAAATAGTTTTCCACTTTGTAGAGTATACACACTTCTTGTCAATTTTAATACATTACAGTAAATAAATGCCATTGAGGGTGCAGCTTTCTAGAATTTAACAATTGTCATAAAACAACTGTTTTATTTCAGATGCAAAGTGAATTCTCTTCATGTAAAGGCAGCCACTATGTGCCAAATTCTTGTGATAGCTGCAGTGTCTGGCAGCTATTTATGGTTTATCCAAGTGGATAAGTGTACTTTTGTGGGTGGGCTTTTGATTTTATAGTAAACTGGTTGTGAACAGGTAATTCAAGAAAGTTATATTTAAACATTGTAATTGAATCTGTCCTATGTAATTTGGCTGTTCTCAGGGAGCACAATACCCCTCAATTTACTCTGTCAAAGTTGCAGTTCAGAAAAATAAGTGTCAAAGCCCACTGTTGAAGATCACCCTGTGTACATGAGCCATAAAAGTGCTGCTGTCATTTATTCAGTGGCTACGGATGAAGTGGTTCTGATGCTCTTTTACCCACAATCCTTCCACATTCATTTCAAGGGACGCACACCCCATTGTGCAGGCAGGACTGGCTCTGGGAAAACCACCTGTATGAGACTGAACGCGTAACTCCGTCAGTTGCCATGTAAAATGATGAAGTTGTATAGTTAGTATCTTTGCATCTGTACAATTATGGATCAAGGCAGTATATTCTGTAACCTTTCATGTGAAGAAATAATTGCAGTTTTATTAACCCAAATTAAGAACTGTAAAGGTAGAAAGTCCCATGTCCATTACCCTCTTTTTATGATACTTCAAAAGAAAGCTAGAAGAAAGCAGTATCTTGAAACACGTTCTCGCCCCTTACTGTTCTTTTGCAAAAGTACGAAAAGCTGTATGAAGGAGAAGTACTTGTTACCCAATCACAATATATCTGCAAGAAGTATTGCACTGAATATTATCTGGGAAAAGGGTGGTAATGTCCTAGAGTTGTTTGAGGAATTTGTTCCTGGCTAATTCTGATATGTGGCATTCTGGCCTGAAACATCTGGGTTAGTGAATCATATTTCAACTCCACCAACTCTGATTCAGACTGACCTGATCCAGACTTCTCAGACTGACATACAGATCAGAATATAGCCATCATCAGAAATGTACATTTAATATTCTGCTGCAATTTGTAGTTAAAAGTCTAGCTGGACAGTTAATATATGTGATTCTTCCTGCATCAAAAGAGAGAAAATGAGGAAGAGAAATGCATGCGTGATTGAATCTCTATCTAATTTCTGTTATTACTTGTGTGATGGAAAGGAGGTGATTGTACCTTCTTCTCCTCATTCTGAATGAAAGGACACCATGCAATAGTTACATTTCTTAGTAGTACTTTGAGTAAGCTGTGCACTTACATATTTTTTGTAGGCTTACACAAAGAGCAGGACATATTAACTGTAGAAGTCAGTTCCAAAGATGATATAACTTACACATTTTTGCTGATATCTGTGGTAATGGAATAGATATGCTCCTTTCAAAACCTAGCAGGTTGTTGTTATGATTTAAAAAGTTACTACCAAATAAGAAGTCATTAAAAAAAAAAATGCTAACAAAATGGAAAATCCAATCTGTCCCCTTATAAGTTCACCAATTAATTCATCTTTATAAATGGATAAGGATATTAAAAGGGGTGATTTTATTTCCTGCTTTTAGGATTTTCACATGAATAGCTAGCCCACATTTGATCCCTAGAAAAGGCTGAGATTGCTTGACATTTATGTACAAGCGTATCATCACAGAAATGTATATATTGTATGTCTCAGTCAGGACTTCAAAGTCATTCCAGAATGCTGCTGTAATTAACTTTAATTCCAGAACAAACTATGTTTGCGCCATTTAAGGAAAATGTAGGTGCAAAATCTTTGCATTTATTTATCAAATTTATATGCCCCCCCATCTCACTAGAAGTGACTCTAGGCGGTGTACAGCAATTAAATAAAACAATAAATATATAAAAACAATCATTATTAAAAAATATAAAACAGTCATTATTAAAAAATCTAAAAAAATACAAACCATCAGGTACAGGAGAGAGTAAATTAAGCACAACAATAGACCCATCTTAGAATATCACCAGTCCCCTGGGACCCCGAGGCCTGATGACAAAGCCAGGTCTTGAGGGACTTACAAAACATTAGCAGGGATGGAGCTAACCTCCCTTTGTGGGCAGGGGGGAGAATCTTCCATAAGGTGGGTACAATGGCACAGAAGACCTGCCTCCTGGGACCTGCCAAGTGTAAGTCCCTAACAGATGGGATCCACAGCATGCCTCTTCTGCCAGATCTGATGAGATGGACAGATGTAATTGGGGAGAGGCGGTCCCTCAGATAACCCAGTCCCATGCCATGAAGGGCTCTAAAGATTAAAACCAGGATCTTGAATTCGACTTGGAAGCAAACTGGCAACCAATGCAGGTCATGGAGTACAAGTATGATATATGCTGTTCTGGAAGTACACATAACTGCCCATACTGCTGCATTCTGCACCAGGTGAAGCTTCCAGATACTCTTCAAGGGTAGTTACAGTACAGTAATCCAGTGTGGAGGTGAGTAGGGCATGAGTGACTGTGAGCACAGCCTCCCAATCTAGGAGTGGGTGCAACTGGCACACAACATGAAACTGGGCAAAGACCCTCCTAGCCATGACTGCCACCTGCTCCTTGAGCAGGAGTTGTGAGTCCAGTAGTACCCCTAGTTTGTGCACCAGGTTTGTCTGGGGTAGTGCGACCCCATCCAGCTTCAAAAATGTCATAGTCTTAGAACCAGAGGGCCCAAACCCCAAAGCCACTCAGTCTTGCCAGGATTCAGCTGAAGCCTGTTGTTCCCCATCCAGACCATCACAGCCTCCGGGCACCAGGATAAGACATTCACGGCATCACTCAATTTATCAGGGGCAGAGATACTGTATATAATTAGGTACCATCAGCATACTGATGATACCTCACCCCATGGTGACAGATGAGCTCACCCAACAGTTTCATGTAGATGTTGAATAGGAGAGGAGAGAACACTGAACCCTGCAGCACCCCACATAGTAAGGGTCAAGGGCAAGACCTCTCCTCCCCAATAAACACTGACTGGAACTTACCCTGGAGAAGGGAGGTGAACCAGCACAACACCATGCCACCCATCCCCAATCCTCTGAGCCAATCCAGAAAGATACCATGGTTGATGGTATCGAAGGCTGCAGAGAGGTCAATAGGGCAAGGATGGATGCACAGCTCCCATCCCGCCCTTGCCAGAGATCATCGAAAAGTGCAACCAATGTTGCAAAAAATGCAACCATCCCATACCCAGCCCTGGATCCCAGCTGAAAGGGATCCAGATAATCCGCTTCTTCCAAGGTCTTCTGAAGCTGCTTTGCAACCACCTTCTCAATCACGTTCCCCCAAAAAGGGAGGTTAGATACTGAACAATCTAGTATGGTTGGGTCCAGCAGTGGCTTCTTGAGGAGGGGGCAAACCAGAGCCTCTTTAAGAGGTAAAGGAACAACCCCCTCACTCAAAGAATTAACCATCACTAGAACCCACTCACATGACACCCTCTGGGCTGCTTTAACAAACCAGGAGGGGCATGGATCTAAAGAGCAGGTGGCTGATCTCATAGTCCTAAGGACCTGTCCACTTCCTCAGGTCCAACAGGTTCAACTATTTCCAGATAACCAGGCAAGACTTCTCCCCAGGCATCTCCTCTGGACCTGTACCAAGGCTGGTGTCCAACGGCAAGTGAATCTGAGTGACTTTGTCTGACAGATGCTGAACAAATTCCTCCGCGTGCCCCTGTAAGAAGTTCTCTGGGCCCCCTCTACCCAAGAGGGCCAATGCCACCTGAAACAGGGCCATGAAGCAGCTATCTGCAATAAGTACTGGTGCTTCGCTGCCCTTACCATCATGAGGTAGGGCTTAATAGCTACTCTGACCTGTGTTCGCTCAAGTTCATCCACTGAGCATCAGCAATGCTCCAGACATCTCTTCTCTCATTTTATGTCCCTCAACTCCTCCGTGAACCACAGGGATACAGGATCTCTGAGAGGAGAGAGGTCACATGGGTGCAATCTGATCCAAAGCCTCAGCCACCCCTTTATTCCAAGTGGTGACCAAGCTTCAGATGGACCGTGTAGCAGACCAGCAGGAACAATCCCCAGCTCCCTCTGAAACCCATCTGGGTCCATCAGTTGCCAGGGGTGGACCAATCTAATGAGTCCAGCCTCCCTGCAGTGGATGGTGGCGCTAGAGAATCCCATGGAAATCGGAGTGTGATCTGTCCATGACAAGTGAGACACCAAAAGCTCCCCCCAATTTCAGATCATGTAGCCACTGCTCTGACAGGAACACCAGATCCAGTGTGTGACCACTGTCCTGTTTTGGGTTCTGGATGATCTGGGATAGGCCACCTCAGATCCCACTCCTAGAGAAGGTAGATTGAAGTCATCCAGAACATAAGTCTGGGAAACTCTACTGCCAACCCAGAAATGGAGTCAAGGAGCTCAGAGAAGGAGATCACCATGCAGCAGGGAGGCTGGTACAACAGCAACAGTCCCAACTGATCCATAGAGCCCAACCTAATGAACAGGGTCTCACATCCAGTGACCTGTGGTGCAGTACCCTGAAAGCTGTAAGAGATTCTTGGATGACAATCCCCATACCTCCATCCCTGCCCCAGTATTTCAGCTGATGCCACACCTGAAATCCAGCTGGGCATATCTCCAAAAGGGCTATGCCCCCCTTTCTGGACCCAGACAGGTCTCAGTGATACGTGTCAGGTTGGCCCTCTCATCAATGATTAGATCACTAATGAGGAAGGCCTTATTACAGACCAACCTGACATTTAGAAGCAGCAGCCGGAAGCCAGGGCCACTGAAGGTCTACTGACAGGACAATGGGGCTGAGATCAAGGAACTGGAACACGAAACCAGTATAAGACACTGGTCCCATACTCCCTGAGAACGGCCCACTCCCTGCCTCCCACCATAACTCTCATGCCCATCCTCACCTATTTCCTATTGTGTTAGCATTTTTATAACTGATTTGTGGTCATTAACATTATGAATTATGACTTCTTTTTAAGTACAGAAACCACAAACAATGTCAGATGATGATATACTATAGCATTCAGAATGAAAATGAAGGAAGCTGTTGTATATCTCTTTTAAGATCACGGCATATCATCTAGGTCTACTAATAGTTACACTAAAGACCAGCATCCCTCTTCCTGGTAGTAATACTGGAAAATCTATTTCTTGTGAAAGACGATGCAAGAAATCAAAGTTCATAAAGGGCTGGCAAGGTTTCTCCAATTGTGAAAGTTCTTGCATGCAAGTATGTTCTTTCCTGGAATCATCATCATCCCCAGCAGAGGTCAGGATCTTTGCCACTGAGTTATTTTATGAATCCTTTTAACATCTGTCCCAAGGTCTGCTGATTTCATTAGCAGTTCAGAGATCTCAGTGTGCTCAGAGCCATCCAAGCTGTTGTTCATCTTCACAGCTGTGAATCAATTCAGGCTTTCCAAAAGAGGACAACCAGATAGATAATAGAAATGACTGGATAATAACAAGAAGGGAAGCCACAAGTGAAGAAACAAATGTCTTGAGTTCCAAGATAATTCAGGGGAGTTGTTTGGGGCTTCTTTTTTCTTCAACAATTACAATTGCCAGTCTGTTCTTAAGAAAGAAGGAGAAATGGCATTCTGCTCAGAAAAGGAAAGTCTATTCATATCTGTGTGGGAACCTAATCAGGCTCTTGTTTCCAGTGACGATAGCTCCCCAGTTGAACCAGGTCTGCGACAAGAATGCTCCTTTTGTGTGCCGATTAATGTGGAAGCGATAAAATTTCCTATAAGAGACATATGTGTTTACATCTCAAGATGTGTTGTTTGACAAAAAGCTTTGTTCTCTGCATATTTCTCTTGCAGAGTTTCATGCTGAGTTGTTTTTCTGGAAAGCTTTGATTAACTAGAATTAGTTTGCCAAAGTAAAATAGATACTTGCTTCACGAGTCCTCTTGCTGAGTTGTAAATTATAGTCAAACGTATGAAGAGTGACAGAAAGAAGTGCTGATTTGAATCTCTGGCCAATGATAGGCATAAAAATACAAGGAAATAGTAACCATTTCAAAAGAATACAGAGAGGTATAAGTATTTTGTGATTGAGTACACAGTGTGAGCCATGCATACCCACACACAAAATAAATTCTTATTTTATATCAAGATACTAGTGTAATATTTAAACAATGAAAACAGCTGTACCTATTGAATATGCTTTTTTCTAACTGTCAAGCCAGAATGAAGACTATATATTAATTGAGATAGACAGACAGACAGACAGAGAAACAGTGTATGAAATTGGAGTATGACTGTTGTAGAAGCAAGGATAGTTTGCAAGGATACAAAGGTATGTAGAAGTATAGAGAATGGTGTGGAGGTATAAACTAGATCTGGTTAAGTTGCCTTTTTTCCTAATTCCTCACTTCAATTTCTTCTACTTACTTATTTTTTTGTGCTTTGCATAACATTGCTTTCTCCTTACTTACACTTTTTTGTGCTTTGCATAACATTGCTTACCCTGAAAGGAAAGGCAGTTGTGGGTATGTATATATGTAGGCTTATAATAGTTTCCACCCTATAACTTCCAGGATGATCTGTTTTTCTGTCTAGGTTAATGAGAGAGGTATCTTCCATTCTGTGCACAGTTATCTTACAGTAAGATCAATTTCCAAGTAAATAGACTAAGCAGAATTATTAACGATCTCCCCCATGACCTTGTAAACCTTGTTCTTCCAGTTAAACAATACTATAGATATAATATTTAAAAAAGCTTTTTTTTTTTTTAGTAGACCTTGGCAGCTTCTTCAGCAAGTGCTTTTCAACTTGCAGCTGCCATATTTCTATTCCCAGAAGTCTTTTAGCCTATTGTGGTAAGGGAAGCCTAGCTCTCCCTGTGTGCTCCACTCCCTAGCAGTATGCGTGTGTGTGCGCATGTGCGTGCGCATGTGTATATTCTGTTTATGTATATGTACGTACTTGTGGGCTCTCTGATCTGTATTGGAACTACATATTGCCCTCATGGCCTGCTTCTGCTCCAGAAGCTAAGGCTGAATGTTGACCTCACTGGACTTTGAGTAAAAGAATGATCAGATAGGGAATTCAGGACATTTTCAGTTTATAATTTTGGACAAGTTACAGAGCCTGAACAGATGAGAGAGAGAAAAAAAATTACAGAGGAACAAACCTTGTGTCAAAGCCCAGTACAACCAAATGGGGTATGCGTGTGTGTATGTGATGTTTTTGTAAGAGAAACAACTTTGATCTCGAAAGGATCTATACTGCAGGAGAACAGCAAAGATTTAATTCATTTCTCCTTCTGCTCTCTCAGTATTGTTTGGGTTCTGCTATTAGCATTGTGAAGGAAACTCCTATCAGTGTCAGCAGGATTTTCTTACCATTGCAGAGGTATCTGAAACAGGACAGGGGAGAGGATTCAGATGACTATCGTGTAGGCAAAGAATGTAACCTCTCCCCCACCCCACCCTCATGATTCAGTTCAGTATGAATTACATGATTCTTATGTCTGTTTGGTCCTTCGTCTCCAGATAATTATTCCCAAGTGGCCTTAGAAAACTTTTGTACATCAAATATCTCTTATGAACTGAGAGCAACATGGATGCAACCCCTGCATTTTCCTAGTTATTTTCATCAACACCGTTACTTACTTCTCAGTTGTGGCAGCCCTTGATATGGCTCCTAATGAGGAACAACAGCTGTATTTATAGAGAGCCTGGTTCATAGAAGACATTCCCTGTGAAAACACATTCCTGGATAGCATTGCATGAGAGAAAACTGATATAAACCAGCCTATGAAATTGTTAGCATGTTTAGCAGGCACTAATTACTACAGTTTTAAACTATTAGGACTACTTGCTTCCTATATTTCCTCTTCATAGGGTATATTATTTAGATTCCACTTTTTACATTGCACTATTAATATTTAGCCCAAATTAAAGCTGAGTACCTGTAAATGACCTGCAGATTGAATTTCTAAGATTAATTGAGAAGGACATGTGTTAATGAGGGTGGGGGCTTGGCCCATAACGTTAGGATTTTTTAAAAGCTATAATAACATTTCAGTTTATTAACATAATATTTATATTTAGCTAACAAGATCCTACTGACATGTTAAAAAAAATTGTGGTTTTGTTGCAATATGATTTTGAATATAGAAACACTGGTATTTACAATATATACATTTGTAACAGGTAACATATGTTCAAATGAGATGTTAAATGAATAAAATGTGCATGAAAGAGATGCCTAAAACCTATTATTTCAGGTTTTCCCTCATATCAGAACAATTTTGAAGTAGCAAATGTGTAACTTACTTTAGCTACTAATTTTTAAACTTCTGTCTTCAAACGACGTACCGAATTGTGAGTGGGATTTATAGTTTTCTTTTTCAAAGAACCCAGATGCTGAGCAGTGAAAGTTATTTTTCTAACAAGAGCATCTGGCTCTCTTGGCAGACTCTTGTGGTAGCAACAGAGCAGCTTTGGAGTTGCCTCTGAATTTGTCACATAGTTAAGTCGCTGATGAGTTTTTTAGCTTCTTTTTAAATTGCCTCTGTTTGTGGGGACTCTGTTGATCCCTCACGTCACCTCCTTAAATTTTATGGAATTGAATAATCTTGGGGTTGTGTATAGTTAAGGATCTGAGGAAGTAATTATTTTTTGAAAACTCATGCCATGCTATATTTCTTAGGCTCAGATTGGAAGAGCTGCTCCGGGTCACTAGGAAAACTTACTCCAGCCTTCTGGAACCTCAGCCATTTTTTTTGGTTGAAATATCCTCCTCATTTCACAAAGTGTTTTTGAAACTCACCTTGGTTTCGTTCAGCCTAGGATACTGATAATTAACTAAAGTAAGCAGCAGCGCCGGCAACTGTGGGATCTTGCTGCTTTTGTCAGAATGATAAAAACTGCATCGTAGCATCATACTGTATGCTCAGTCCCTTTGGAGCATGTCCGTAATGTAGTGATACACGTAGAAAAGAGGTGGGTTTTCATCGCCACAGTGCTTCCATCAGTCTGATCCCCCTTGCCACTTCCCCATATCAATGCCACTGAAAGCAGGTTTAAAGCTGCACAGTACTTAAACTCAATACTTGTGGATGAGTATGACACTGAGACTTATACTGAGATTGGAAATGAAGTCTATTGAATTGTTATATCCCACTAATATGATTTTTTTTCCTATTAAAATTGGTGCAAATGAATGCTACCTGATAAATTAGATAGTTCTTTTTGCTCCTTGATGGCTGGTACCCATGGAAAGCAGATTACCATATTTTCCCATCAATAAGACGCCCCATGTACAAGACGACCCCCACTTTTCCAACCCAAAATTAAGAAATCAATATTTTAAAGATAGTGCAGAACACATTTTTATTTAGTAATTAGTTAACATTTACCTGATACACTCGGTGGGAGGAGGTCCAAACTGTCTCTCTGCAGCTCTATTTCCATGCTCTTTTGCATAACTGATTACATTCAATCACGAGTGAAACTGCCGATAGCTCGTCTCTGCAAACAGACTTCTTCTAATTGGTTTCTTCAGCATCAGCTGACGTCAGTTACATAAGGCTCGTGATTGGAGGAAGTCTGTTTGGGAGACAAGCTATTTCACTCGTGATTGGAAGCTAGCAATAGGAGGAAGCCTGCCTGCGGAGACAAAGTATGGGCAGTTTTGCAACCGCGCGGTTCTCTCCTTGGCTGACTTCCTTGAATAAGACACCCTTCAATTTTTAGCATAAGGATTTTAGAAGAAAGTATCGTCTTATAGTCGGAAAAATACGGTAATTTGTACAACTATAAAGTATAAAATCTATAAAAATAAGCATTTTAATACTTTTCCTTAAATCAATCTGACCAATGTTGTTCCTTCTCAAATGAATTAGGCCCTATGTATAGTTGTAAAAATATTAAGCTATAATCCAAGAAATCACAGTTTGTTGAGTCAACTTAATTCATTAGTTTCCCATAGTCCATCATCTTCATCTATGGCAGCAAACAATAGTAATCTTTACTGAATCCTATAAACACTAATCCATTACTTTACTTTGTTTTTAAATTTAAAAATATGCATATAAAGTATTTGTATGCTACCTGTCATTCGGTGCGTCTCCAGCTGGTGTAGTGAAAAGAGTAGCTTTCTTAATGGTAGCTCCCAGTTTTACACCCATCCTGCTTGCTGTTCACAAGACTGTAATGACCATATTCTTTTGATGGACTTTTGGCATGGATGTGGACTTATGCTTGTAACTGATTACTGTTTCTTTTTATGCTGATTTATGGTTGATTTTCTTTTTGATATGTTGTACACCACTTTATGTCATGTAAAGTAGGGTGGCATATAAATGTTTGTGTAAATAAATACATATTTCTGTAGATCAAAGAAGATTAAAATATAAAAATAATGTTGGCTGACATATTTTTAAAAAATGCAAAACAACAAACCCCCAACAATAGAAACAGATCAAAGCCAGACAACCCTTACCCAAATATATAAAAAACTGAAAACTAAAAACTAAACTAAAAAGCCCCAATATTTAATATAATTTCCAGATGGAGCATACTGAAGTCAATGTTCATGAACTCCACATCCCCCCAGACAGTTTGGCTTATCTTCTCTAAAATTAGAAAAATTAAAAAGGTATTTAAAACAGGTATTTCTTTAATGGTGGGTGATCCCCCAGCAGTAAACTACTCATCACTAGCTGGATCATTGGTTCCATTTTTGAACTGCTTTCTGCAAAGGAAGATATGAAGAAATCATTAACTACTTTGCTTTTCATTCACATGTTTCCACTTGCCATGACAAATTCAGAATATGGTCCTGTATTGCTGATACCAGGAAACTCTCAACAGTATGAGTAGAGTTTTGATATGAAAGGAAATGGAAACCCATATACAAATAGTCTCCAGTTTAGGATTCATTACACAATACTACTTATGTAGTATTATACAATAATACTGTTCTGGCTTACATGCAAATTCAACTTAAGGACAGACCTTGGGAAGGGAACTTGTTCTAAACTGGGACTACCTGTAATAGGCAGTTTCAATTTCAAGTTCTCTGGCTGCAGTGATAAAACTGTGTGTATAAGCTTTTTCCATGAAATCTCTCCTGGGCTGATCTTGCTCAGCATTGTAGGTAATGTTTAGAAAATATAAATTATTTCTGCAGTAAAAACTGTGTAATTAGATCATTTTATTCTCAAAATGCTTATTTACTTTTAAAGCTTTCATCACATCTGTTGCAACTTGTTTATCAATGATTTCTAGCTGAGCAGTTCTTATTTCATATAACTCATTCACCATTTTTTGGGTCCCCCATTTATTCTAAAGCACCAAATCTCTGATTTAAACAAAACATTTTTATGTTTATTTATTTATTGAATTTATTTATTGAATTTATATGGCTACCCATCTCACTTGCATGTGACTCTGGATGGTGTACACAATTAAAACACAAACTAGCAAAATCACAAATCACAAAATTCAATCATTAAAACCAATTACAGTAAAAACAGTTAAAAATGACAATAACAAAAAGACAGGGGAGAGTGCAGTCTAAGCTTATACACATGCATCCATTTAATGGGCTCCACACTTCCATGTGATCCCCAAGCCTGATGGCATGCCCAAGTTTTGAGGGCCTTCCAGAAGGCCGGTAGGGTTGGGGCCAATCTCACCTTGGAAGGGAACAATGTTCCAAAGGATGGGTGCCACGGCCAAGTCTCTCTTTCTGGGACCCGCCAAATTAAGTTATTCATACATTCAATCATTTTAAAAGTTGGTATATTATGGAACAGAGTTTTTGAACATTTGATGAGCTCAATTTAATTTTCGTTAGGGTTTGGACTAATTTCAGTTGAAGTTACCAACTGGTCTGCTGCCAGATCAACAAGGTGATCTCCCTCAAGTAAGGAAGAAAACCTGGTTGATTTAGGACCCAGAATTAGTCAACTGGGAAACACTGTTGGCTAGTACTTTAGGCAGAAAATATTTTTGTTTGTCAGCTAAAGAAAAAAGCAGTTTAAAAAAAAACAAACAGGACATTGCCACACAAACCTTAAATTTCTAAATCAGAAAAAACTAAAACCTCAGCCTTCTCTACATTTGGGGAATTATTCAAGTTTCTTCTGTTCTACTTAATTTTTGTTGCCTCAATGTGCTGGAAATGGGGCTGACTTTAAATGAAGTGTTCATAGAATCAGAAGAGATCATTTAGCCCATCAAATCCGATGCCCTCCTCAGTGCAGTAATCCAAATTAAAGCATCCCCGATTAGATAGCTGTCTGGTCCGTATCTAGTGCTATATGCTGTTTGACCATATCTAGTGAAGGGGAATCCACCACCTCTGTCTGTGTTTGATTTCACTGGGACATGGCTCTTACTGTAGCAAGTTTTTTTCTAACCTTCACTAAGAATCTGACTTCCTGTAATTTAAATCCATTATCCTGTATTTTTGACATTCTTGCATAATATACTCTTTGTATATTAGGAGTACATACACAAATCACAATACTAGCTTTCACTAGTGGACTACTCCAAATTACTTTATTATATTTTATTCAATATAGATGTTGCTGAACTCCATATCAAGCCACTTTGGACACAACCCAGCTTTCCTTAGATCTTTTTAAAACTTTCTGTATCTTCACATTATCTGTTATCCCTTTTTCGGCATCTTGACTGGATTGGTTAAAATTGGCCCCTTTTGACTGGGTGACACCTGCCACATTTCAGGGTACAGGAATGGTTGAGTCCCAAAGGCTGAAGGGCTTAACTGGGGTGGGACTGATGGAATGCCACATACATGGAACACCAGACATCAGTGGGACACTTGACTATTGCAATGCATGGGGCTGCCCTTGAAGACCACCCAGAGGCTTCAAGTGGTCCAGAGTGCAGCAGTCTGGGCAGTAATGGGTGTGCCTTGGTATGCTCATGTGACGCCTCTGCTCCGCAAGTTGCACTGGTTGACAGTTTGTTTCCGTGTGTGATTCAAGATGCTGGTTATGACCTACAATATCAGGCCTGGTTATTTCAGGGACTGCCTATTTCCCATGGTGTCTGCCTGGCCAATTTGAGCTGACAGAGTTGGCAAATTTGGGTTCCTTCAATCAAACAATGTCATCTATCAGGATTCAGGGTATGCATCTTCTCTGTTGCAGTACCTGCCCTCTGGAACAAGGCTCCCCCTGAGATCTTGATGGCTGTTACACTGCTGGTGTTTCAGAGGGCCATAAAGACCTGCCTGGAGTCACTTTCATGGGATGTTGTGGGTTGTTTGCCAGGTTCACCGTCTTGTTCCTTTTCTAATTTTTTACTTAGTTTTGTTATTGTTATTGTGGTTGTTGTTGTCTATTAGTTCTCATTATATTGTTTTAACATATTTAGGATACAGGGACCTGCCCAGGTTCACTTGGAGTTGAGCAACATCAAATCAAATCAAATCAATCAATCAATCAATCAATCAATAAGATTCCCACCCTCAATTTCAGTATTCACCTAAATTGCATCTAGAAGTTTATTTCTTCTTTATAAAGTGACACTCCCTTAGTTAAAACCTTTGACACACACATACAAACACACACACTTATAGTTTCATACACAGTGTATATTCAGCATAATAGATAATCCTCTGGATTAGTATGGAGAGGTCCTTCAGTGTCTACATAGCTTACTCTTTTAGGTTTTGCCTCACATGTAAAGCAAAAGCAAGTTTTATTTTTTTGAACTCTTCTGAAAATATTATTGTACCAGCCATGGCACTATTATTTTATGAGCCAATAAATAAATAGAGGCATTTAGAACTATTAAAAATTTATAATTACTCTGAAAACAATAGTTATGACTCCTGACATTTAGAGATGACTAATCCATATTAAAATTAATGACTTTGTAGTAGTTAGTTAAATGAGCTATGAAGTTAACATTCCAATGGAAAATATTTCTGTTGAAGCATCAGTTGTCAATATCTGTGTGTATAACATTGATCAATATTTTAGTCACTGAAAATGGATTAAGTGCCAGTGGCCAATATGATCACAATTATTAACCCCACAGCCGCATACCATATGCAAAACACTGATATGAGGGTTATTTTTAGTGAACAGAAGAATACTTCTTTACAATCAGGCTACAAAATGCTTTAGAAATTATGGACTGCTTTACCAATTAGGTGTTTCCCTGATGCTGAAAACCAGATCGTATGAAATGAGCTTCTAATGATACAGGAGACTCTGTGTGGTTCTATTTTAGCCTTGTATCTCTTTAGAGATGATTGATATGTTGCCTTGCTTTGAGGATAAATTGCCTCTGAAAAATATTGCTCTTGGACTAAGAATGACTCAGCTGCCTTGCCTTGACATTCTTGAATAGATTTGCCCAAAGTATAAAAGTTCATTTGGTCATGTACTTTCTTTTCTTAATCTATACTAAGTATGTCTCCGGACTCTCAAAAAACATAGCTGGCACGAGCGAGTGCTGTAGATATGAGATATGCCTTGAAGAAGACAATGTGAGAAAACTGAATTTTCAATTCAGGTCCATTCTGACCAGTTCTTGGGGGAAGATGTGACATCTAAATCATGGCAGGGAAAACATTTTGCTAATACAAGTTACAAATGTAGAAAACATTGCCTACCCCTTCAGTTTTCTGTTCCCAAGTAAAGAGTGTCTGTAGATGGATCGTGGCATTTTCACAGCAATATAATCTATATAAGGAAAAGAGAAGTATAACTTTTAAAGTAAACAAATAAGTACAGACACAACTATATAAATATATGCCCTCTTATAGCATTACATTTTTCCCAGTTGTATTCTTCTATTATTGTAATCCAATTTAGCCTTTCTAGGAAATAATATGCCCAAGAGCTTTGCAATTGCTCTTGAACAATGTTGTAGTCTATGAAACTAATAAAGAATTACCCTAAGAATATCATACTAGTTTATGTACTGCAAAAGGATTCCAGATTTCATCGGCAAAGCATGTAATTTCTGTGCATAAAAAAGAGTGGGATCAGAGGATCAACAACCACAGTATTCATCTAAATCTTTAATTATAGCAAATTCTTAAAGCTTGTATTCTTAAAGCTTGTATGAGTAGGTCTACATGACATAGTAGTGGAATTTAGAATGAATAGACTAGTCCAGTGTTGTCCAAACTTGGCCACTTTAAGATGAGTGGACTTCAACTCCCAGAATTCCCCAGCCAGCATGGCTGGCTGGGGAATTCTGGGAGTTGAAGTCCACTCATCTTAAAGTGGCCAAGTTTGGACAACACTGGACTAGTCAGTCTGGTGCTGCCAGCGCTAGGTAGAATCTATGCAGTCTGAAGTGAACCGGCCTTTCTATTGTCTAGTGGTTAGAGCACTACAGTAAAAAAAAGAGACCATCAATATTTTTTTCTATAAAGACCCAGAGTACTTACTTTGACCCCATACGCGCATTTGTCTAGCCAGTGAGTCATTAAGTAGATACACTGTTCTGTAACTTTCATTTCTGTGGAGATTTGTTATATTTAAAAAAAATTGTTCCAAAAAAAGCAACCGTTATGACATAAGCACATCTGGCTTTTGCAAATTATTCTTTATTAAGCTTTCGTTTAATTATATGTGCTGAAAGGTCTGCTTTGGATTACTATAATTTTTTTTTATTTGTCCATTTAAATGATAGTAAAGTTGGAAATTACATACAAACCACCTGTTTTTTCATTTGTTTTACTAATAAGGAAAATTTTATATAGATTTATTTGTGAGAGAGGAATAGGCTCTTCCCTGTTTATAATGGTAGAATTATTGCTATTGCTACATTAAGGTGAGGTTTTTAAGACTGGTTGTTAAGGGAAAATTAAACCTATTTGGTTTGTTCAAGAAACAGTGCATAATGTTTTAAGAGTATATGACTTAATTGTGCTTCTTTTGACAGGGATCTGTTCTCTAAAAAGTTTAAGAAGTTGAACTATAATAAACTCTACAGTAATATTTTTACTAACTTTATGAACATTTTATACTTTCTTCTATATTAACAACGAAAAGATGGTATATGCAATTCCTTATACTTACTGGCAGAAACAGCAATAACTGATTGCTTTATGTCAGTGAAAAACTGCAAGGTATTAAAAGCAAAACTAACCACTGCTGGTGTGATACCCAGACAACTCTCAAGTCCCCCCCTCCCATTTGGACCTTAATCTAGAACTCTTCCCTTCTGTACCTTTGATCCTGCTGGCTAGATATGATGCCCCATCTCCAGGGACCCCCCACACAACACCTGCCATTCAGGAATCTGCATCAGGGCTTCTAAAAGAGAAAAGCTGTTCTTGTTTTGCAGCAACTCTATGCCGCTCAGTTGGCCAGCATGCAGGTATCGCCTGGCGCCAAGATGCCTTCCACGCCTCAGCCGCCAAATACGACAGGGACGCTCTCACCAACTGGGATGAAAAATGAAAAGAGAGGGACCAGCCCTATAACTCAAGTTAAGGTATTGATTTAGTTTGTTCTCCTGAATACTCCAATGGTACGCAACAACCTCTTGATGCATTGTCCTTTAGCATTGATTCATTTGACATAAGGGTATGTAAAGATGAATCTATATTATGATAAAGCAGAAGGCCATCTGGGATGAAACAAGGACAGGTTTTCCTCATTTTTAAGGAAACTGCTACTGTTGATATTACTGAAAGATGTGTTTATCCTGACAGAGTTTAAAGGAAAAATATTCTTATCAACAAGAATATCTGTTTATACTTTAATTCCACTAAACCATTAACTGGTCACTGCATGTTGTCATTATTATTGTTGTTTAAGTTTATGTTCTGCCTTTTGGCCCATAATACACTCAGGAAGCTAACAACAATATTCATGATCTGTCCCTGTGGCTCCAATATCTTGAGAGCTGCACTGGTTATCGGTTAGCTTCCAGGTACAATTCAAGGTGCTGATTATTGCTCAATCAACAGGACCTGGAGTGTGCCTACTCTAGCTGACCTCACCAGATGGGCTGAAACATACAAAGACGCATGGTCCCTCAGACAGCCAAGCCCTATGCCATGAAGGTCTTTATAGGTGATAACCAGCACCTTGAATTGCACCCATGCAGCTCTCAAAGCAGCAGGGATACATGCACATACTATGACACACCCATCACTACATGCACCATGGCATTCTGGACCAGCTGTAGCTTTTGAGTGGTCTTCAAGGGCAGCTGCATGTAGAACACATTACAGTAATCCAACCATGAGGTGACCAAGGCACGAATGATTGTCTGAAGAGCTTCCTGATCCAGGAAGGAACACAGCTGGCACACCAGATGTACCTGCAAAGGCCCTCTTGGCCACAGCTACCACCTGCTCTTTGAGCAGGAGCTGTAAGTCCAGGAGGATCCCCAGATCGCATGCCAAACTCACATGGGGAAGTGCAATCCTATTAAAGACTAAAGATAGAATGTCCCCAGAACCGATGGGGGGCGGGGGGACAAACAAAGCCTCTTGGTCTTGTCAAAGATTGTTAATTGAAGTAATTTCATTTGATTTGGGAGCTAAACTTCATTTGCACAGTCGCATATAGTGTTGTTTATTATAGGTCTTGTATATTTTAACCTTATTTACAAATGTATTTATTTTATTTATAAATCAGATTTATACACTGCCCATCTCACTATCAGTGACTCTAGGTGGCTCATGGGTAAAAAACATAAAAACATTTAAAAACTATGATTTTTTTTTGTAAAACAGAAATAGAATCCCCCCCCTACAAAACTTAAAAAAACTACAAATATAGGGTATGTAAGCTGCTCAAAGTTGGTATTGATTGTACAGCATATAACTCCAATATATACATACATACATACATAAATACTTAACATAGGCTCTATATATTTTAAATCACTGTAAACTTGTTCAAACAATTTGAAGGGGAAGAATTTGTTTCCTTTCCTGAGAACAGAAAAATACAGATCAAACGCAGCTCTTGAGCAAGTCCATGCTATAGCTTGGGAACAAAGTAGGGAAAAGCTCTCCCCCATGTTCCTGACAACTTCAGAAAGAAGGGACATAGAGAGGGATTCTTCTGTGGAGGTTTGTGTTTGGACAAGTTGATATCAAGATAAGCAGTCCCTCAGAGAGTCAGGCTGTAAGTCAGGGATGGCCTGTGCTTGAGAGATCAGGGTTGCCACATAGCCTCCAAACCTTCTAGAGGGCTGCAGGAAGTTAATGATCTCACTGGCAGGACTGGGCTGTGCTGAATTTTTGGGGCCCTTTTTAAAAAATTTTGGAGGGGGCTAAGGGTTGGAATAGGAGTCATAGATAAATCGGTCCTATCTCCTCCCTCAAATCCTCCTACAAACACCCTAAAGTTGCAGTAAATCAAGCCTTTGGCGTGGGAGGTTGGAGATACTTTTTTATGGTTAGTGATGGAGTGGTTTGCCTTCTAGGGACTATTTATTGCTGTTGTCACTATTAAAACCCTGATATAAAAGGTTAAAATGGCAATTACAGGTCTTCTGAGCAAGCGTTGAAGGATTATAAATGGGAATGGGAGTCCTCATTCAGAATCCCTTCCCATCTTTAGTTTGAAAAAGAAAACACTCCAGAAGAACAGACCCATGTAGAATGCATTGCAATAACCAAGACACGGGTAACTGTTGATGTGTCTGACTAAGCAAGAAAGAGTTCCAACTCATGCATTCCACATGTAGTAGTTATGCAAATTATTCTGTATAAGTCTCACTATACCACAATAGCTGGGGGTTAAGGTGTATTCCTGGTAGGCAGACCTGTCCTTTCAGCAACATAAAAATCCATCCAGAGGATACAAAATCCCAGTTTTAAAGCCCAGTTACTTAGTGACCAAGAATGCTTCCACCTTGTCTACATTTAATTTCATCTTGCCTAGTCCATTATCCAAAGTAGGCACTAGTCAAAGGAATCAGATGGAGTCGGACAGCAGGGCTGGGTGCCATGCTGATTGGACACTCCAGAGATCTAGATGACATTTCCAGCAATTTCATGTATATTGAATAGCATAGGTGACAAGAGTCAAACAGTAGTCAAAACAAATAAGAAAGAACATAACCACTGTAAACAGGGCCAAAGGCCACTATGGTAGTGAAAGCTGACAAAAACTCAAAAGAATTAATAGGGCTACACAGCTCATTCAGTTTCCAGCACAGGTCATCCGTCAAGGGAACAAAAACAGCCTATATTCTGTCTAAAGCCAATTTGAAATTAGTACAGATAATTTGTATCTTCTAGATATGCCTAGAGTATGAGGCCACCACTTTCTCAATCACCTTAACCAGAACTGGTACCTAGTTCTCTGGCTCTTCCAGGTCATAGTAAGTTTGGTTTAATAACTGTCTTATCACTACTTCATTTAGACAGGGATGGACATTCTGCTCCTACAAGGAAAATTAATTTCCTACTCTGATCATGAAGTCAGTCCTCTTCTTTTCCTTGCCAGAAGGGGTAAAGCTCAGGAAAGCAGGAGATGATACTCACCACTCACCCAGTACACATTCACAAGATCCACAATCTGGAAAGAATCCAAAACTACAGAACGAGAGGTTGCCACAGTTATGGCACCCTCTTCTGCCCTATTGCTGGAACCCAAGGCACCCAGTCTTTATTAAGAATGCTTATAGTGGGTCTCTGATTGCTTTGGCTCACTTTCCCCAGATTCATAGATGAGGACGCCCTGCATAGCCAGTATCAAAGCACCATACCCTTGTTTCCATTGTTAGAAACCCTGCCTCCAAACGTAGGGCAGTGTCAGGCGCACATTTGGCTACCTGAAATAACATTCTTAGGAAGCTAGTTTGAACTCTTTCCAGTTTACATAGCTGACCCTGGATTTAACTGCACTGCATGGAGAAGTGCAGAGTAGATGCTACACAAGTGGAATCTCTATTTTGTTTCAGTCTTTCAATCTTAATAAAATGCACTTAGAACTGGCACTGTTGGATGTAGTATTTGACCATCAAGTGAAATTCTCTACAATTCATTCACCTTTTCCACTCTTCAGTCATAGTTTACTACACCCTGGAGTACCCCAGTAGGTATGGCTGAGAGCAAAGGTCTATCTTCTTCCCTCAGCCATGTTTCTGTGATACTTGCAGGCCAGCATTTCCATTCAGAATTAAATCCAGAATCAGAGAGATTTTGCCACCAACTAACCCTGGCATTAAATAGCACCAGAACTATTTTTTTTCCTGTGATTGTGACATCCTTTGCTAGGCTATAGTGAGTCTGAGATTGTGTTTGCTACAATAACATTTTTTTACTGTTTATGTGCCTACATGTCAGGTGTGGAAGGTCAGGAGCTCCCAATCTGATTAAAAATGTTTGCCCCGGACAATCTTCTTTTTAATCTCAATTCTATTCTTCATTGTCTAAATACATCATACGTTGTTACTGGTGGTCATTTTTATAGGATCACTGATTGTAGATGTTTATTTTCTACTGTCTTCAGCCTTTTAGCAGTTTCATCTTATTTTGCAATTCTGTTTCCAAGAAAGGGGATGTGAGGAGGTAAAGAGAAGAGCCAAAAGGTTTATCAGTTTGGTTCCTAACTATAGATAACCTAAAAAATAAACAAGACCATGACTGAGAAGCCATATAAGCCAATGGTGCAGTTGATCTATTAAATCTTGTAAATGTGTTTAGTGTACTCTGTGTAGGACATCACAGCCACAGAATCTGTAACGTGATAATGTATTGAAAATATTGCATTGTATTGCTTCTGTTGTATTGAAAATCCTGGTAATGCTGCCTTTTACTTTACTTTACTTTACTTTACTTTACTTACTTTACTTTACTTATTCTTTTTGGAGAGATGACAAGTCAAGACAGATCCCTTCTATGTAATTTACAGATTGGTCATTGTACTGAAAGAAAGCTTAGATAAGAATAAACACTTAAGAGAGGGTGGCTGGAGGAAAAACAAGCAAACAAACGGAGAACAAGAGGATGAAAAAAAAGGGCATCCCTGTCGATTGATTGGGAGGTTAAAAAAAGATGCCATGACTGCAGATTGATTGGACCCTTGTTGTTATCTCACTGTTGCTTGTATCTGGATTGTTTTGGTTTGGTTTTGATGTACTGTCAAGAACTCAAGCGTGCTTAATTGTCACTCTCTTAGAACTAGGAAGCCACAGTGTGGTACTTGGCAGTAACATAGAACAAGCAAGCTCCTTTCTGGTGTTTTGTGGCAGCTGGAATTCATTTGCTTATTGAAGTCTATATCCCTCATCATCCTTCCTTCTTAAGAAAGATAACATTATAATTTTTTAACAAATTGAAGCTGAGTTTATAATAAGCATTTGCAACTAATATAAAAACACAGTAGGATAAAATTTCATTAAATTATCATAACCCCAAATATTAATAGTCAGGTTTAATCAGCAACAGGACTTCCCCATCATTTCTGTTTCATGATCTCTAGACATGGAAGGCAACAAGGCAGCTCCTCTAATTATTGTACAGATGTTGTCTTCTTGGGTCCAATAGATAGGATGTCGGCTCAGAGACGATGGCATTCATATGTTATATTTTTCCATGATTCTGTGATTCATGGATTATGTGAACAAGGCCATATTTTCCATCAAGCATGGCGAGACAGTTGCCTCAAGTAACAAATGCTGTAGGATTTGGTGGCCCAAACCTTTTCTGGGTGTCTCCCCTGAGCTTCCCTTCCAATAGCCGTTCTCCTAGCCAGTATCCTGTGGTGGCAATGCATGTTTGCTGCTTCTGGAGGTCAGTTAGCAGCTGGTAGAAAAAGCCTGTGACCAAATAAGCAGTCAGAAAATCAGCCAACCTGTGAGAAACTCTTTAGAGGGCATCTCATATGAGCAAATCTGTCAGCTGCCACACTTTTCCTAGATCCCCCACATTTCTCAAAGTACACTCTCACAGCAAAACCCTATACCTGAAACAGCTGAAATTGGGGCCTTATTTTTAACGGCTTCATGCTTTCCTCCTGTACTCCTTTTATTATTCCCATCTAGGGGGCTTCTTCTGGATATGCTCATGTTCATGAATGGAGAATTTGTCTTCCTTCTGGAAGCATAATATTATCTGGAAGCTAATTTTTACTGTAAACATCCCAGAGTAACTCCACAGTTAGATGGGCGGTGACAAATTTGAAATATAAATAAAAATAAATAAAAATATAAAAAATTACCTCCAATCTGCAGTTTTGAGCTATCTGTTTCCTTTGCATCCAGCATCATAGGATTTAATTATTTGCTTGAGAAATGAGGTAAAGAGGAGCAGACAGATTTGTGAGTGGCCTTAGTGAATGACTTTGGTAAAGTTCTGGTGGATGCAACCTGAGCATGAATTATTTCCTTTATGATACTTCGCTATATGCTATATATTATGAGCCAGTGGTCATAAGTGGGGCAGATAGGTTAGGCATTTTTCAGAAACTGCTGCAAAGTTGTAAAAGCCATCAGTGCTACTTTGCATTATTTAGCTTTGTTGAAGAAGGCTATAATCCTCCTATTTTTACCTGGAAATGAGTTTCATTGAACTCAATTGGCATTTGAACAGGCATATTGTTGTTGTACTGTGCAAATACTAATTTATCCTGATTTTAAATATATTGAAAACAGTGCTTCCATTGTTGGCTTTGTAAGGTGTGTGTGTGTGTTTGTGTGCTTGTAAAGAATCTGCTGTTGTGTTATTTGTGTGGCAAGCTTACTGTTTAATCTTCTGTAAGGGGGCTACAATCTTATTCATGTTTAGCTGCACTGGATTTGGCAAGACTCCTTCCGAATAGGCATTCAGAGAACAGATTTATTCAAGTAATTCCCTTGCTTACTTCTGCATTGACATGCAGGAAATAGCACCCTTGCTTATTTCTGGGTGCAGAAATATTTGAATATTTGGTTGGCTTTTCCCAAAGGCTATCCCTTTAGGCCCTGAGAAATAAAATACATAGAGGGTCTATTTGTGGAACAAAAGATGTTGCATGTTGTGCTGTATGAGGCCCATCAGTGAAATAGCTATGTCCCTGTATTGAGTTCTGAAATGTTGGCACTTAGGTGTTCATGTGTCTTCTTTATTCATGTGATATGTGCTGTCTTG
Source organism: Liasis olivaceus (assembly GCA_030867105.1). Classification (NCBI taxonomy): domain Eukaryota; kingdom Metazoa; phylum Chordata; class Lepidosauria; order Squamata; family Pythonidae; genus Liasis; species Liasis olivaceus. The sequence goes on along the minus strand of CM061349.1, from coordinate 95,062,065 downwards.
CAGCATTGGTCTGAGTGAGGATGAGCAAACAGGAGGCAGAAAAGTAAGCAGTAAAGGTCATGTGAGCTACACAGTCCTAGATATCTCTAAGTAAGGGGAAGTCAAGACCACATTCCTTATATCCTCAGGGAAAAAATCAGAAGTCATCCCTGAATATGTGTAAATGAATGCCCTTAGCTGTGTGCCAACATAGTTAATACAAAGATACCAGGAATATTTTTATTCCAAATAGGAAAGCAAAGAGGGTGTTTTTATGAGGCAAGATAGCCTTATAATGCCTATTAAGCTAGTATTTAAAAGAGATGAAAATATTTGCATACACCTGAAGCGAGGACACATGTCTGGTTGGATGTTATATGGAGCATAATTAGCAAAATTCAGTAAGTATTCTATGTCCCTGCCTGAATGGATTATAGGAATTGATTTGACTAGGTGAAATAACTGAGCCAGCCTCCCCTCAGCATCAGCTATAAGGATAGTACTCATAGCACTGGCATAAAGGTTTTGCCAGATCATTTTTTCTCCAGTATGACTGGTTGATAAAAGACTATATATTTTACTACCACAGATTAAAAACACTAGAGGGTATAATTCCTATATAATAATAAAACTAAACTATAAAGAAAGTGCAGTATTATGAAAAATTGCTTAGTTTTGAATTGGCCTATTCAATAAATTTCCTGCTGCAAGATGTGCTGTGTACAATGTTGACAGCAAGAAGAATGCCAGTGATAAGATAATGGAGTGTATTATTGTATTCTTTCATATATTTCTCAGCTTTGAAGTGTTCAGTGCTGTCTGCTAAAATATAGATGATGCACCCTTCTATCCAGCATATCTCAGCTTTGGGCATATTTTAAATGAAAGAGCCATGTTGCCAGGCTCTTTTCATTTTAATTACAGAAACTCAGTATTCTGCTATCCCAAAAATGCTGTGCCTGGCTGATTGCTAACAAGTTCAGTGGAGGGCACAAACTCTCTGATGAACAGCACAAGGTTGTATTGTAAAGGGGAACACTAGATCAAAAGAACAAGTTCTTCCCGTTCTTGCGTTTCCAGAAGTAGGTGTTTCTTAGCACAGATTTTTGATAGGAGTTCTTCAAACTAATTTCATTTCTTAATTATTTATTTATTGGATTTAAATCTTCCCTTTCTGTCTATAAAAGTAACAAGAATATAAAATATAGATACGCGACAATGAAACCAATATACAGATAAAATTCCAATGTGAACAATTAAATCTAACAGTTTAAAACTTGGTAGAAGAAATGTGTTTTTACCAACCTCCAAAATATTGGGTTATTAAGGACCAAACCCATCTCCCTAGGGAGTACATTCTTCTGCCTGGGAATCACACAGGAAAATAACCTTTCTGGCATACCTGATGGACTTAATTCTGGCAGTGGAGGTATCGTCAAAGTGGTTGATTTGAGAGACCGGGAAGGTTCATTATAAGATAAGTGATCCTGCACATAGAGGAATACCGAGATGGCCTTGAAGAATGAATTCAGCAGCCTTTATGTAAACATCAGCTTAGCCAGGATAGTTAGGCGGGGGTGAAGAAAAAACTCAAGTTTGGCCCATTTTTATTCCCTTTAGTATAAGAGGGGAAAGACAATCTCTGTCAGTTTTTCTCTGTTATTTTATCCTATGACAATAAAGTAGTGTTCCAGATGTCTGTTTCCTGAGCTTGCCTACTTCAAAGGGCTGACATAGTCAGGGCTTAAAGCATTTAGGTTCTTGAAAGTCAGTGCCAATACTTTGTATGGTCTGGTAGACAACTGGGAGCTAGTGATACAGTGGTACCTCGGTTCACAAACTTAATTCGTTCCACGACTCTGGTCGCGAACTGAATTGGTCGTGAACCGAATCAAATTTTCCCATAAGGTTCAATGTAAATATGGTTAATCCGTTCTGACCCCTACGAATTTGGTCGCCAACCAATTTTTGATCGCGTCCCGAATCAAATTTCCCTATAAGGTTCAATGTAATTACGGTTAATCCGTTCTGAACCATATGGTGTTTTTTTTTAAACCACAAAAATATGACACAAAGTACAGTACGAAGAGAGAGAAAGCTAACCTTGCTCGATGCGACTTCTGGCGTGGAGGACAGGAAGGGAGGTGGGGAGGCGGTTACTGCTTGGAGGGAGAGTCCCCCTCCCTACAGGAAACCGCGACCACATGTCACGAGAGGGAAAATGGCTGCGGATCCTGTTCGTAACCCGATGCGGAGTTCGCGAACGGAGGCAAAATCTTGTGACCGGAGCTTTTCGTGAACCGAATTGTTCGTGAACAGAAGCATTCGTGAACCGAGGTACCACTGTATCTTTCAATATAGGACTGGTCATCCCTATATTTGCACTAGTCTGGCTGCCACATTTTGTACCAATGTCAATTTCTGGATGCTTTTCAAGAAGGCTCCCACATACAGTACTTTTCTGTAATGAAGATGGTTGATAACCAAAGTATAGATAACTGATATTAAATCTGGCTAACTCAGGAAGAATCACAGTAGGTACACTAGCTGGAAAAGTGTTCCTAGACACAGCCACGATTTGCAAATCCAGGGACAGCTTGGGATCAAGGAGCATTCATAAGCTGCAAAGCTGCTCTTTCTGGGAGAACACAAAGCTATCCTAAGCGAACTTTATCTCAACCCCAAGATCAGTTTTTTTGTTACCAACACATCATCAACTTCTCTGGGTTTAGTTTCAGTTTGTTCTCCCATCTAACTCATTACTGAGGTTAGACAACATTCAGTTGGTACTGATTACTACCCTGGATTAGAAGATAAGAAGATTAGAAGAGTTGGTGTCATTAGCCTATTGATGACATCCAATTCCAAAGCTCTTACACAAAAAGTTACACAAACTGAGCAACCATCTGTCTTAATTAGACAATCAAGAAGCTGCTTTTGTCAATGCCAAATTCAGATTGTTTTATTCTCCCATGTATAGATGTACATGCATGCAGTACATTAGAAACTGACATGTTAGTGTTTTGTTTTTAAAAGTTGACTAAAAGCATAACCTAACCTTGTAATATTTATTTAACAGCAGTCATATATCTAGTTCTACCCAAACTGTGCTAGGGTATGTGATTCATGATTCAAAAATAATAGTGAGTTTTAAGTGAAACTGCAGAAATATTGATGTAAAGTTTGAGAATGGAATATGGGATGTTTTTATAAGGCCACCCCACTCACAAATTGTAATTATAGTGGAATACATCAATAGAAAATAACGAAAAAAACAAAATCAAAAATAAATACAAAACAGATCAATATAACAAATCACAATAAACACATAAACCCAGGCTAGTTTTGCTGCAAGTTTTAGTACAGAAGCATCTGGAACCTCTTCCCCTATTCCCTACTCTTGCCCTAATACATAATAGCTAGTGCAAACATTCAATATTAAAAGCAATAGAACAAGGGAGCTTAAGTGAGCAGCATTCAAGAATTATAAAACCAAACTGTTCACCCTTTCTACTTTTTTTGATTATGTACCATCAAGTCAGTGCTGACCCTGAGTGACCACATAGATCTTTTCTAGGATGCTCTGTCCTATCAATAGCAAACCATAGTTTATTAACTAGTAAGAGTAAGATGTTATTTTACTTCATTTGTACTAGCATCTGCCGATGTTGGTAGGATAAAGATACAAACATTTAATCATCAGTTTGGGAATGTGCCAGCAAATATACTCTTATAACAACATTAAGCACATTGCTCCCCTTCTAGACCTTTTGAAAGAAATGCAGAAATAAAATTCTACTAAGATTATTCGAAAAGTCTTTCATAAACAGAGTAGCAACAGGATCATAGATATACTGTATGCAGATAAACTAAAACCAATAATTATGTCACTTAATGTTCTTTTAAATTTTTACCATAATGCTGCTCCTCACTCATGTGCACACTAACAACATATATGTCATATATGTAATTTAAGAAGTTTCCAAGTAGACCCAGTAGAACACTGCAACATCGCTGGTTAGATTTTTTTAAATCATTCTTCGTGAATGCCCTGGGTTAATTTAGATCTCAGAAAACACATTAGGAAATTAAACAGTAATGCAAGCTAATTCAGATTTTAATTTGTCAAAAAGAATGATCTAGCCACATAGTTAATGTAAACAGAGGCACAGCACAGAGAAATTAATGAGGTTTCTCTTTCATTGAATCTTCAAGGAGTGTAGATAATTAGCTTCTTTTGTTATTATTGCAGGAAAATGCAGCATTGTCTGGGAGGTGTAAAATAGCTGTGGCTTCCTAAGTGATAATGTGTTTCATTTGTCTTCTTCTAATAATTATTTACATTAAACTCTTCTAGGATGATGCTGCACAGCCACTGAATCTCTCAGCTAGACCCAAGACAGCAGAACCTGTCAAATCCCCAACATCGCCAACCCAGAGCCTCTTTCCTACGAGTAAAACCAGTCCCGTGAATGTGGCCAATAAAAGTGGAATCCCCAGTCCTATTGGTGTGACTCTGGGAAGAGGATCTTCTCTAGGTACTCAAAAAGGGACAAAGATGGGTAATTTCAAAAGGGATGAGATGTCTCTGGTCTTCTGTGGGTCTAGTTTCATATTATTTTTTGCAAAACCAGGAATATTCAAGGTTTCTTAACATTTACCAGGTGATTGACCTTTGTCGCATGAAAGCTTTGTCATCACATATTTATTAAACCTTAAGATAACTTCCTCAAGCCTTGTGGACTCTCAAAATTCTCAGCAGTGATCATGCTGGCAGGAAATTTTGGAAGTTTTTTTTTTTAAGGAAATTGAATATTTATAGTGAATTTATATAATTAATGTAATCAATTTGTTATAATCCTGTTGAAGCATTAAAAGAGAAAAGAACTATTATGTACAATATACAAAAATACTGGTGTGTATTTTATTGAATCCTATTCATTTCTTATTTTCACTGTCAGAAAGTTTATGGATGCAACCTTGCACTTTCTGATGTGTTAGGGCAGTAGGCATTTGAAATTTGCAGAAGCATCCTGCCTAAGAGCTTTAGGACATATAAATTTAAACAGTTGTTTCAGGAGAAGCCATGGACTTCATGTTCCACTTTTCTTTTGCCCAAAGCAATTAATAATTTTAAAACAATGATTGGACAATTTTAAAACAGCTTGACAACAATAAATGCAATGCAGCAAAGATAAAACACTAAAGAACCATTTCAGTCCTCCTTCAAGATACTCCTTTGAAAAGGAGGTCTCTCTGATCCCAAATGACTTATTTGTGGGTCTGTTGGACACTCAGAAGGACCTTTGATTTTTATTTAATCTCAGTAGGTTTACATGTTCATATGAGGGAAGTCCTTTCAATATCCTGCAAAGGTAAATAAAGATAAATTTTTAAAAAGTAAATTCTTTGAGTTATGCTCAACTAGTCCATTGGAGTGGGCAGCTGTTGCATCTATCAGGACCTCCTTAAAAAAGCTGCATCTTTTCTGGGGTTCATGCAGTAGCCACATGTTCCCTGGAGGCACTGGCAGCACACCCATTCTTTTTCAAAACACCTCCTTAACTCAAAGGCAAAATTTTCTGGACACACACAGATTTTCTAAGGAGGTGCCAACAGGTGCAGCTTGCATTGTCACTCCCCCTCTGAAGCAGATTTGACCTTAGTTTCACATCTGAAGTGCTGCACACCCCTATGGTTGTCTTCAAATAAATGTATTGACATAGTCATGGAGCAACTCTATGGAGATTGGTTTGTGACTGCCTTCTTTCAAGATATTTTCATGACTTCCAAATTTCAGTCCGAATGCTAACCAGTCCCAACCCTGGTAGACTGACATGATCAGTCAAATAAATGATAGAGGTACTACCGAAAATGCAAACAATCTGAAAACTCTAGTAATTAAAGTCAAGGAGCATAGTGAAAAAATGGGTCTAAGATTAAATATAAAGAAGACCAAACTAATGACAACAGGTACAACGACCAGCCTTAGAATTAATAATGAAGATATTAAAGTGGTAGACAGCTTCTGCCTTTTAGGAACAAACATTAACAGTAAAGGAACACTTGTTAAATATGCTGCAGACTAGCACTTGGTAAAGCAGCATGAAGGCCATGGGAAAAATATTGAGATACCATGATGTGTTTGTACCTACAAAGATCAGAATAATGCAGGCAGTGGTACTCCCTGTGACATTCTATGGAAGGGAATGTTGGACTTTGAAGAAGTAGGATAGGAAGAGTATTAACACTTTTAAATTTGGTGTTGGAGAAGACCCCCAAGAATACCATGGATAGCCAAGAAAACAAACAAATGGATCATTGAACAAAGCACCAGGGTACAAATGATCACTCTCAAATTATCCTACTTCAGACCTATTATGTGAAGACCTAGCTCTCTGGAGAAGGCTCTAATGCTAGGAGAGGTGGAAGGAAAGAGAAGAAGAGAAAGACCAGCAGCAAGGTGGACAGACTTAGTGACAGTAGTGATGGGTGCACTATTGGAAGACCTGAAGGATCAGCTTAGGGACAGATCATCATGGAGAAAGTCTGTGTGATTGCTAAGAGCTGATACCAATTTGATGGCTCATAATTAGTAATATTTCAGCTGGGTGTGAAACAAACTGGATTGTAAAATTGTAATAAGGATACACATGCTTTTGTTATGCAGCCCCCACTGGCAGGCTGCCTGCCTTGTCCTCTGCTTGCAGTAATTTCTGAGCACCCTACAAAGCAGCCCTCCAGAAAGCACAATGCAGTAATCCAAATGGTTGTAACTAAATCACATATGATCATGGCCAAGGAAGCCTCAAGAAACCTACCCAGTTGGCACACCTACCTAAACTGAGCAAAAGCATGTAGTTTAAATACTCCTAACACCAAATTATTTTTATCCTTTGATCTAAACATAGACAAGTAATCTTTTATACAATTAAATCCAACTGTGGAAGTAACAAGTATTTATTTAATAACCATGCAAACTTGCTTCTCAGTGTCTCTGATCAGAACTGGAATTAAAATATATTATTTCAGTTTATTTACAGCTTTGAGCTTATACTGTAGTGATAATTCATGCAGATATGCTGTAATGTGCCATTTCATGGCTACAATGCCTCAGATCCAGGATTATTCGGAATACGCATTGGATTTCAAAAAGCATCCTAGAAAGTTTGCATCATAGTTGTACCTCACTCTCCATTTCAAAAGTTGCTTCATTAAGAGCTTTGTATGATAAACAAGTATTACCTTCAAGTAATGTAAGGCTTTCTCTTCCTTGCTTCTTCAGGAACAACATCTCCAATCACTGAATATTGTGGTAAAAACTGAACTGGACTTAATTCTTTTTATGTTCTGTAAGCTTCATAGATGAATGTAGTTAACATCAATGTTTTGGGTTCAACTTGGCAGCTTCATAATGGGAAGAGAAATGAAACAACAATAAATTCTATGAGTTAGTATTTGGAAACATCAACCACTGTAACAAAACATATTGTGAATTTTTCACAAATGTTGATTAATAAAAAAGATTTGCAGATACAAAGCAAAATACTTGTGTAGGTGCACTCTGAGCTGTTGGGCTAGGATTGAAAAATATACCGAAATTCTGACTTTAAAAGGCATCAAGTATTTTGATTAAACCATTAATATAATAATTATTTTGGTTAATTCAGGAGAATATATCTCTGATTAAACATCATTCAGGATGGAAAACAAAATTAGAGCTGTTGCCCAAATCTAAAACTGGTATCCGTTTTAATATTAAAGTTACAGGCTTTAATTTTTGCAACAGCTGAAACTGCTCTGTGTGTGGATGTAGACCTCTTGAAAAGGGGATGTTTTAAGGCACTGTTTCAAATCCCTTTCTCCTGTTTCTGTTCTTTTTAGACATCCTTTCCAGTCTTAACTCACCTGCCCTATTTGGGGACCAGGACACTGTAATGAAAGCAATTCAGGAGGCTCGAAAGATGAGAGAACAAATCCAGCGGGAGCAGCAGCAGCAGCAGCAGCCGCCACATATTGATGGGAAGCTTCCCACCCTGAATAATATGGGTCTGAACAACTGTAGGACTGAAAAGGTAACCCATGACTCTTCCACCATTTTTGCTGCTAAATGTATTTGCAAGGGATACCTGGTGGAGGGGTACTTAATTCCAGGCAGCAATGTCAATATTACAGTTTTTAATCATTTTTGACATTGTAATGTGTGCTATGTAGGTCCTTGAGAAAGGACAATTCCCCCCCCCCCACCCCGCAAAAAAATGTAGACTGGATTGATCTGAACGAGATTTTTCCATGAGGAAGGAGGTTTACAGAGGGGTCCAGTGGCATCAGCAGGGAGCAATGTTTGCTGCCCTTCCTCATTCTTGATAGTTCCCTCTCATTCTGCACCATATGAGGGAATCAATGCAGGTAACATGAATTGGCCTAAGTTTCATTTGGAGAATGGCAGATGGTCAAGACAGGTTAGGAACTGACAGCCCCGTCCACATCTCCCCTCAGTCATATTCTGTGAATGCTGTCCCAAAGACTTTTAGGGTTCTTATATGACGTTCCCAAGCTACAGAAATATTATATGATACAAGCTACAAGTTCCCAAGCTAAGAAATATATGATACAAATAGTAGCAGTATGGATTAGAGACAGTCTAATAGAGGAACAGTCTTTCTTGATTAGATACTAGGCTCCATTTGTCTAGTATCCCCTTTCCAGTGAGATGCCTCCAATAAGTAGAGTAGGAATGTGCCAAACAATTCTTCCTGCTAGTTGTTACCCTATCTCCTAATTGGTATTTGATGGCAAACTGCTAGGGCATGCTAGGGTACATGGCATTTCAAATGTAGTCATAATAGCTCAGTGGAGTTTTCTTTACCTAATTCCTCATAGTACTACAAAGTCTTGTCAAATGATCTTCTCACATCTTTTTCATCTCTAAAACTAAGGCTGCTGTGTCTGGCCTACAAAAGTCCAGACACCCACTAGATGCCAGGAAAGAGTCACAGAAAACCCTGTATTTTTGCTGCTTCCTACTGATGATGTGAAGTTATGCACCCCAGATGTAGCAGCTCTATTATAATCAAGTTGAGCTTTTATTTTGCATAGGAAACACTCACTTAAAGTCATCTTCATATAAGGAGAGAGAAGGGTCATGTCAAGTGGTGTTAATTCTGGTTTAATTCATTAGGACCACATTTTTACATTTAGACTGGATTATATTTTTCCATTTGCTATGACACAGTATTTGCTACAGAATAAGATGAACTGTGTATGTACAACTTACTCTTCCATGTTACATTGTTTTATTTATCTTGTTATTCATATTTGCTATAAATGAGAGATGTAATCAGATCTGGGTGAGGCAAACAGAAGGTGTGATTTCATATATTACCACCCTTCCTTATACATATAACATATTCAGAATGGCTGTACAGTATTGTACTGTTGTTCAAAACTGAAGCTTGCCCTCTTCATGAAGGGTTCAGAAGACCCAGATGAAGACAAAAAGAACAGCATGCACAACCTTTAGCTGGAGCTCAGCCTTTCTTTTGCCTTTAAATAACATTCTTCATGTGCTTTTTAATTGGGAATTCTGGATATTTATGGTGTTTTTAATATCACATGTAGATATTTCATATAAGAGAGTTACATTTTGGAAGAATCCTTAGGAACAACAATCGATATAGTTTATGGAGATAGTGTTGTTTAGTCTGAAGATCACTTTGCAGACTTGGATAATCTTTTTCAGCTTCACTTACAGGTTTTTGGAGAAAATAAAGTAGGTAGGTACGTATTGTAGTACCTTGGTAGCAAAGTAATGGAAGCAGGCAGTCCTCTGCAGAACACACCAATGAATACAGACATATGTACAAAATAATTTTAGATCTCGTATGTCTATAATTTGCTTCCTGGCAGGATTGATAAGAGCATTTTTCAGATACCATGTGTATCACTGTTTCCTGTTATGGTTCCTGTACCATATACAGTATTATTATTCTGGGTGACTCTGTTCAGGAAGTTTTGCCGCCTTTAAGCAGAAGACAAGAGCTTTGATTACTGAGATGGAGCAGGTGAAAAAGGAATAATCAGATGACAGCATGTTACTATCTCTAGCAGTCATGTTATCTATCTCAATGAAATGTGAAATAAAAACTATAGTTTTGTCTAGGAGTAGTAGTATAGTAGTGATCTTTATCACAGTTATTGATCAGATTTCAGTGAGTTTGTCTATATATCTATATAAAAAATCCCCTCTCATCCCTATGGGTGGTATGTGTCTTCCTCAATCTCGGGTCCTCTGTCAGAGGCCTGGGAGTTTGAGGGTTCGGTGAAGTATCTTAGTTGTTCCTAGCATTGCAGTCTTCTAGGCAGAGAGCTCTGATGGTGTTCCTGGGATCTGTTGAAGCCACTCTCCCAGCTTAGGAATCATAACCTTGAGAGCTCCTACCACCACTTGGCCCACTTTGGCCTTGACTTTCCACATCCTCTCTAGTTCTTCCTTCAGGCCCTGGTACTTCTCCAGCTTCTCATACTCCTTCTTCCTAATCTTGCTATCACTTGGCACCCTATATCTATCACCACCGCTGTCTTCTGGTCCTTGACTACTACCATGATGTCTGGTTGATTGGCCAGCATCTGCTTGTCCATCTAGATCTGGAAGTCCCATAGGATCTTAGCCCTGTTATTCTCCACGACCTTCTGTGGAACATTCCATCTAGATTTGGGAGGGTCTAGCCCATACACTGTGCAGATGTTCCTGTACACAATGCCAGCTGATTAGTTGTGCCATTCAGCGTATTTGTGCCATTCAGTTTATACTGTTCCTGCCTGCATCTTGCACCCTGCCACTATGTGTTGGGCTGTGTCTGAGGCCTCTCTGCACAGTCTGCACCTTGGGTGCTGTCTGTTGTGGTAGACCCTTGCTTCTATGGATCTGGTGCTTAGTGCCTGTTCTTGTGCTGCTATGATCAGTGCCTCAGTGCTTTTAGTCCAGCCCTTTCCTGCCACTGGTAGGATTTCCCAACACCAGCCACCTCAGCTACCTTTTGATGGTACATCTCATGCAGGGTCTTGCTCTGCCATGGCACTTCCTCTGCTTGAACTTCCTCCCATGTTTGCTGCTGCCTCAGGCCTTCTCTCAGCAGATTGTCTTTGGGTGCCATTTTATTGATGTACTCCTGGATGCTCTGGGTTTCATCCAGGATAGTGGCTTTGACACTCACCAGACCCCACCCACCTCTTTCTGGCTGGTGTACAGTTTCTGGGTGTTGGACTTGGGGTGGAAACCTCCATACATTGTGAGAAGCTTCTGGGTCTTCATATCGGCAACCTCTATGTCCTCCTTTGGCCAGCTCACTGTACTGGCAGGGTGTCTGATGGCTGGCAGGGTGTACGTGTTGATGGCATGGATCTTGTTCTTCCCATTAAGCTGGCTCTTCAGGATTTGTCTTATCCTTTAGTGGTACTTGGATGTTGCTGTCTTCCTTGCCTCCTCATTGTGGTTCCCATGTGGCTGTGGGATACCAAAGTACTTGTAGCTCGTCTCTGTGTCTGCTATGTGGCCCACTGGTAGTTCCACCCCATCTGTCTCCCCTTTCTTTACTACCGTCCAGCCACACTTCTCCAGTCTGAATGACATCCCAGTGTGCTCACTGCAGCTCCGTGTCAGGTGGATCAACAAGTCAATGTCTCATTTACTATCAGCATACAGCTTGATGTCATCTATGTAGAAGAGGTGGCTGATGGTAGTTCCATCTTGAACTTGTATCCATATCTAGTCCTTGTGATTATCTGACTGAGGGGGTTGAAGCCTATGCAGAACAGCAGCAGGAACAGTGCATCACCTTGGTATATGCTGCACTTGATGGCCACTTGTGCAAGCTGTCTTGAGTTGACTTCCAGTATTGTCTTCTATAGTCCCATTGAGTTCTTGAGGAAGGTCCTTAGTGTCCTGTTGACTTTGTATAGCACCAGGCATGCACAGATCCATGTCTATGGCATTGAGTCATAGGCTTTTCTGTAGTCAATTCTAGCTGTGCTCAGATTAGTCTGTCGAGACCTTGAGTCTCATGCGACTGCTCTATGAGCAACTGGTGTTTTGAGCCTCTGGTGTTGTTCCCAATGCCCTTCTGAGCTGTGCTCATATATTAGCCCATATGACCCTGTAGCTTGGCAGCTAAGGTGCTAGATAGGGCTTTCCATTGTTGCGGGGAGGCAGGTTATTGAACGGTAGTTGGACGATGCTATTCCCTTGTAGGGGTCTTTCATGTTCAGCACTGTCCTTCCTTGTGTTAGCCAGTCTGCGTGGGAGCCTGCTGCTAGCAGCTGGTTCATCTGTGCTGCTAGATGTTAATACACTGCTGTTAGTTTCTTTAGCCAGTAAGTGTGGATCATGTCTGGGCCCGGTGCTGTCCAGCTCTTCATGTTCTTGACCCACTGTTGGATGTCTTTTACTGTGATGGTAACTCATTCCTGTTCTGGGAGATTGCTGTGGTCTGCTCTCAGATCCTGCAACCACTTTGCACTAGTGTTATGTGTCTTCTCTTTCTCCCATATGTTCTTCCAGTACTATTCAGTTTCTACTGTTGGTGGCTCTATTGTTACTGTGCTGTTGCACTGCAGTTGGGAGTACACCTTGGATGGTTCTTTGGAGAATAGAGCATTTATCTTCTTGGCCTCTGCTTCTCTAGTGTATCTCCTTACCCTGAGAGCCTTTGTTTAGCAGTCTCTGGGAATTAAAATTGAGTCAGGCCCTTGTATTTTTTCAGTAGCTGAGTCTTATCTTTAATTTTCACATCCTTTTGTAGTTCCACCAGCTGACTAACTTATCTCTGAGTTGCCTTGAACTTAGCCTCCAACCTAATTTTCTGGGGGGTGGGGTATGTACTGTTGTTCTTGATTGTGTAGTGAAGCATCTCCAGGATTACAGCAGCATACTATCTGATGGTACTTTTCCACTGAGCTTTGGTAATCAGTCTCGAGGGTTGACTGTAGCTAGTTTATCCATGATCTTATGCCTCATATCAGCTGCTGTGCTCTGCAATGGGGGGGGGGGGTGGCAGTGACATTCCAGCTTCAGGTGTTGGCTGCACATCTAGTTGTTCTTCCAGGTGTGCTTGAGTCCAGGTTGTAATGTGGAGTTGGTCTATCTCAAGTTGTGAGAGCAGCTTCCTCTTCACTGTGTTGAAGTGCTGGGTAACTAGCTGTTTTTCAGTTAGTGTGGATGTAGGTCTTCTGTCTGTCCATAGTTCCCTCATGTTTCACATATCCTCTCTCTTTAGGTCTACTGTTGTAGTACCATTCCATCAGTTCCAGGTTCTCTTGTCCCTTGTATGATTTGTTCCAGTACCCCACTTATTGTCACATTATCCTGGTTCTCCAACATCTGTTGCAGAACGTTTTAATCCAGGTGACATCCGAGCTGTCATGACTTTCTTAGTTTGTGTCACTCTCATATCCGAGGTAGGCAGGTGAAGCTTTAGGTGGTCTTTGCCCAAGGACCCCTATTGGTAAGGTACGTACCAGCCGGGATTCAAACCCTGGTCTCCTGCATCAAAGGGCGGCACTCTAACCACTATGCTATCCAGCTGCTATCCAATACACACACACACACACGCACACCCTTGAGAGCAGCTCAGGGGAAGATATTGAAATGTGTTAATGTTAGTGCTCTTCAGAGTTCAGGAAAGTTGTTTGGTTATGTATCTTGTCAGCCTAAAAAAGGGGCTTGAATACTCAGGAACACATACCTGGGTAAGGTAGATTGATCTAACTAGGCTTCCAAATCTCTAGTCCATTACTTGAGTGCAGTAACTACTCGATCATAACCCATCATCAGAATGGCTTCTCTTGCTTTGGTCTTGTGAGTAAGTGAATAAAAGCAAGCTTAAATGAATGTTGTAGCATGCTTGGAGAGATCAGTGTGGGATCCCTTGATCTAGTCTACACAACAAAGTTGATAAAGTTGTGTAGTTGATTTTTTTTTTTTTACATTTTACTTGTACTGTCTTAATCTATATAATATTTGTCAGCAAGCCAAGAACTTGGGGCACTAGCTGCCATCTTCAGACATAAAGGCCTGAGGTTCATTACTTAGTTGCAAACACAAAGGGAAAAGTGCTCTGTAAATAGAACTCTCAGATATGTGTTTTCATTTGCATTTATATGTTGCCTTGTTAGATTTTGCAGAACAAGGGGAAAATGGATCCATGCTTATAAAAGGATTTACATAGCCTCTTGCCCCCAGAGGATTAACCATGGTTTGCAAAACATATTATATAATCTAATAAATATTTATCTGCACAAGATGTGATTTAAATGATAGCATTTTAAAACTCATTTAACACAGAATCCCATTGTGAAATAATTTTTCTAACAACACTAAAGAAAAGCTGAAAGTTTGATACACAATTTCCTATTAAAGACAGCCTTGTGAGGTCAACAGGCTCTCCTGAAGACCATGTTTCAGTTTGGAAGTCATCCTGACCGTAGTTAGAGACTTTTATTGATTGCTTTCTAAATCTATATTTGCAAAAGCATTGAAAATAAACTAATTCTGCTGGCTTCATGTAGATACTATATTATTGCAAGTAATCCTTGATAGTGCTAGATGAGTACTCTGTGCTAGTTCAGAAGTAGCTCTGAGCTTCTGTGATCCTAGGATAGCCATAGAGCCGATCTGAGCAATCTATTTTTTTCAAAGACCTCATGAGCAGTCCTTTTTTCCTTTTCACCACCCCTGGTTTCTAGAGTTTTAGTCAACCTAGTAGAGCCTTTAAGAGGAATTGTTTTTTCTGACACACCAGAATTTGCCTTTCTGTCATTTGTTGTGCCCAACTTGGGGCTGGGAGTGTCTTTTCATGCAATCTCTCTTTCCTCACTCATACTACAGACTACGGTCCCTTCAGTTGCTGTGTCCTCTAGGAATCCCTTTTCCAGGTGTCCTACATTAACTGTTGGTTTGTCACCCAACCCTTTATTCTGAAAACATCTTCCTACATTAACTGCTTCAACCTGTCAGTAGGTTATACTGTGGAATCTCCTCTTGGGCTATCCACATTTACTGTTGGAGTCTGTCAGTGGGCCACACTTTGAGATAACTCTTTTAGCTTCTCGTGTTTAGCTGCTGGACTTGTCAGTCAGTTCTTAACTCCAAGGATGTTCGGCAGTTCATTGTCATATATTTCAATCATATTCCACCTCTGTCCTCTTCAAGGCTAAATTAGCATAGATCTCTTAATCTTTACTCATAGGACTTGGGGCTTTTTGCCATTCTAATCCCTATTCCAATTCTCTTAGAATGGTGGTGCCTAGAACCAGACACAGTATTTGAGAGGATTTGATCTGTAGAGAATATGGTGGAACTGTTACTTCCCCTGATTTGAAACTATACTTGATTCACCCTAAAATTACAGTCATATTGCATTGCTAATTTATATTCAGCTTCTAGTATACTTCAATTCCAAAATGCCTTTCATGACTGAAGCCAGATTTTCCCCATCCAATAGCTGCACAATATACAGTCTCTGGAAAAGTTTTGTGGCTAATCCACACTAACATAAATTGTAAAAATGTAAGTAAAATAATTTCAAATTCAGTCAACTCCTAGCATTGTACAGGCTTTGGACTAATGAATCTTTTATCTTCATATTGTGGTTAATAAAGGGTTTCTTTGCTCATTATTGTGTACCGTATGAAAATTAATATACACTATTATGTACTTTTGTTTTGGATGACATAACAATGAACATGCTATATCCTCTATTTCCCAGAAATACTGGGAAATATTTTAAAATGCGTTCATATATGTATATGGTCAAAAATCCATTTTACCTACTTTTATCTTTTCTTTTATCTGAAGTACAAGATATGTTGAAAGCTAGCAACCGAAAACAAGGACTTGAAATATATTGAAGAATGTAGACTATATTAATATTTATTTTATGATTCATATTTCTATCCTACCTTTCTCTAAAAAGCAATCGATATGTTTTTTAAAAAAGATAAACAATAATGTGTTCTAAAGAAAATTAGGAAAAGTACAGCGGAAGTCAATGACTTACTGAAAGCTTTACTGGAAGAAAACTGTTTTGATGCTCATTGAACAGTGGTTGGTAACAAGGCTAGATATGATCTATTGTGAGGGATAGTTCCAAAAATTAGGTATCACAAATGAAAAAAAAATGTTAATGTGCCATAGTGGGAGCACTCAGAAAAAGACCTTAGAGGAGAAATCGTGTACTTATGCTTATCTAAGGAAAGCTGATTCTTGATAAACTCTCATCTAAAGACCTTGAATAGAAACCAAGAACCAGTGTAGCTGTTAAAGTAGTTTCATGGTTTCTCTGTGGAGGCCTCATGTAAAATACAGGTAAAACACATTACAGTTACTATAATTCTGACTGGAGGTGCTTTAAGATGGTAGGAATATGGACAAGGAATAATTTTATCTCATTTAAATTTTGATAAAGAGTTAACAAATGCACATGTGAACTAGGACATGTTTATTATTTCAGTGATGTGTACAAAAACTATACAGATAGTCCTCAGTTTAAGAACGAGTTCCATTCCCAAGGTCCTTAAGTCAAATTTGTAGGGAAGCCAGAATAGTATTATTGTATAATACTGTATAAGTAGTATTGTGCAATGAACTTGAACCATTGTGTATTTAACTTGAATCATTGTATATTTATCTCAAATTTTGCTACAATAGGTTCCATTCTTAACTATGGGTCATCTGTAACCCAGGTGTTCTTAACCTGAGGACTACCTGTATTAGTCGAAATGCATTTATAAAGGAAAAATTATATATTTAAACAAGAAAATATGTTTTTAAAAAGAACTACTATATATTAGGAAGCATTGCATGTGTGTATATAGGAATGCACACAAAATAACTATGAATTGTGGGATATATATTGGAACCAACTTAGAAAAATCTATCTGCCCTTAGCTAGCTGAATGTTCTGTGACTTATATATTGCTATGTAAGTCTAAAAATGATGTTCCATTATAAATTCAAATCATAATATAAAACATGTATGGGGTGTTTAAAAATATTCATTTTACTTTTTATCATTGATGATGTTATAGTCTATTGGTCAAATGGTTTTGACTTGATTGTCCATAACGGTTCCTTTGGAGGAGATAAACGTCATGGTAGTACAGCATATATAGGGATTCTTTAATGTATAAATTGTTTATTTAGTTGACTGTAACAACTTTGGGGAACCCATCATTCATTTGTAGCTGTTGATCATGTGTGCAAAAGTTTGAGAAAAATACTCTTAGCAAATTTTACTACATCTGTAAATGAGGCACTCTTATTTCACTGATAAAAGCTACATTTTCAGTCTTTTTTTACAATGGTTTTATACTGTTAACTGGTGTGTGTGTGTGTGTGTGTGTGTGCGTGCACATATGTATCCTCCCATACGTACATGTGCAAATACTATGCAGAGCCCTTCATCATTCTTACAACTTCCAATCCCTTTGTATAAAGCATGGAACTATTAAGATTAAAAGAGGCAGAGAAAATATGAAGTGTTTTCAATGGAAATGAAAACTGTTTAGGGAGTCTAGCACAGTGAATGAAATTAAAAATAAAAGTGTTGATATGATTTTGGGGGAAGGAAATATTTTAGAGTTGTATGAGAATGGGAGTGATATGTTAAAGAGTGGAATTAGAAGGAATACTATAAATGCTAGTATCCAAAAAAAAAATGATGAAAAGGAAGTAATAAATGCTGTTAAGATGTTGAAAAATTGTAAGGATGCAGGCAGGTGTAGGTGGTGTAATAAGAGAAGTATTAAAATATGGACGTTATTTGCTTATGGAGTGGTTGTGCAACTTGTGTAACATGTATGCAAAGACTGCCTAATAACGGGAAGAATGCCATTATTGTTTCCCTGTACAAAAGGAAAGATAGCAAGAATGTATGCCAAACTTACAGGGGGATTAGTTTGTTATGAGTGCCTTGGAAAATGTTTGATTGAAAGGTACAAGAGATGATAATGAATAAAATTTGGGAAGTGCAGTAGGGCTTTATGCCAGGCAGGGTGTGTGTAGAGCTGCATTTTGTTCTTCAGCAAGTTACTGAGAAATGTATGAATATGAGAAAGTTCATTGTACATTTGTTGATTTAGAAAAAGTTATAAAGTGAATAGGCTTGAATAATGGCATCTTTTGCATGAATATGGAACTGAAGATTGATTGCTGAATGCAAAACAAGCAATATTTGATGGAAGTAAATCATGCAGGAGAATAAATGGAATGCTTAGCAAATAGGTCAGCATTGAGCAGGATTTAAGACAAGGAAGTGAGATGTCCCCTTAGTTGTTTAATGTATCTATGGAGAAATGTATAAAGAATGTGTGTGGTGATGTTAGGGGTGTGTTGGTTTGGGGACATGAACATACATGTATTTAGGGACATAAATGTACATGTAGTTTTGTATGGAGATGATGTCATGTTGGCTGAGAAATTGAATAATTTGCAGTGAATATTAGACAAAGATAGATACAACATAGAATATGGATCTGAAAATTAATATATCAAAGCCAAGGCAGTTGTGTCTGACAGGGAAAAATAGAGTGAATGATTACAAGGTATACATAAATGGCAAAAAAGCTAGAGCAGGTAAATGAACTTGTATACCTTGATAGAAAGTTGGATACATTTTAAGTTGTGCAAATTTTTGTCTTAAATTGTGGGTAGAATGTGGTTTGTTGCAAGGAGTGAATAACTTTTGAAAACAAAGAATAGCTGTGTAGAAGAGTATGCTTTTACCTATTTTGTTATGTGGCAGTGTCAGGAGAAACAAAAGTTGAATGCTGTAGGAATATGTGATAAAACAGGAAGCAATAGTGTAAAAAAAAAAACCTTGGATGCTGAATGAAGGAGGGTTGAATATAAAAGTGACTGATATGAAAGAAATATGCTGAGGCGATTGGACTTCCAGAAAAAATGAACAAGAATCAAGCTACAAAATAAATATATGAGGGAAGAGTGAATGGCTCTATTCAAAAGGGAAGACCAAAAACTTGTTATTGGATGAATTTGGTAATATCCTCAAAAAAAGATGACATGTTTAAAGAGCAAGGGGTGCTGCGTGAAGCAGTGAATGAGTATGGTGGAAGTAAGGATGTTTTCCAAAAATAGAAAGGCCTTAAGAAGTGTAGTGAATGGTACTGATGTAAATAGTTTTAGCCTGCCCTCCCTCCCTCCCTCCTTTAATTGTTGGGGGCTGACTAGTTTCTTACTCCTTTTCTGTGCTGTGTATGATTTTGCTTACCCCAAAAGGCAATAATATGATAGGTATGTATGGCACACATGTACAGTATGTGTTATTAAAGAAATTAGTGTGACTCATAAATATTTAAAATAGAACACAATGTAAGTAAATCACACAAGGAAACAGGAATAATATTAAAGCAGACATCAATTTTAAAAGCTTTAAAATGACTCACAGAATGTCTGGGAAACATTCTAGAGTGACGGCACTTGCACAGAGAAGACCTGATCTCTCATGGTCTCTTATCTACATGGCAGCAAGCAGTCTATAAGAGAACTAAATTGTTTGGAGCTTTAAAGGCATTAGTAGTTCAAACTGAGCTCTGAACCAAAGAGTTTATGAACTGAAGTAAAATGTGCTCTGATCTGCAAGTGCTGACCATGAATTCGGTGTCAGCCTTTTGCTCCACTGGAATTGCTCAGACTGATGTCAAAGGCAAATGCATAAACCCTATTTCAATAATCCATACGTCTGTAGAAGAGTTTGTGTATCTACACCCACAGAGACTCATTCATTCATTCATTCATTCATTCATTCATTCATTCATTCATTCTCCTCTCAATGCAATCTGGCAATGATGCTTTGGTCCCATTTCTGATAAGCTTTATTAAATGCATGTATTTACATGTGAACCCTTGTTGTTTTTATATGTCTGACTGCAATTTTAAACCATAACCTTTCAAATTATGATTTATGTCTAGTTCTATAAGCAAATAATGATGGAAACAATCAATAGTTTTATTTAGTTTGGGTGGACCCCAAAATAGCAATTAAACCCTTGGGTCCTTGATTCATAATCCACACGTGTAACCAATTGAAACATCAGTTCATCTAATATTGCCCCTTTTTATTAGAAGTGAAAAATATGCCAGCCATTTGAAATCATTAGAGTCACATGACTGATAGAAATACATGCTTCTGTGTACCACTGTTGAAATTAGGCATAGGGTTATTGGTACTGAGTCCCAAGAAAGAAAACGTATTGTTTAGAAGCAGTGAATAAAGCTTTGTGTTAAGTTTCCTTTTGTATTATAAACAGGAAACTTCTTTTCACACAAAGTTCTTGGAGAAAATATTTGCCTTTTTCTTATGCATTTAATTATCATGCTTACTTGGATGTTTTTCCTGCATCATTTCTCCCTAGTATAACAATAGACCATACTGTTTTTAGCTGCCTGATCAGAAATTAAATTTTCCTTTGAATAGCTAAATGATTACAATACTTCTCACAGACAGTGAAACGGTGTGCTGAATCCATCTGATGCAATTAGAATCTGATCCGGTAGAGATGTAGAATGAAGTATCTTATGAAAAGGTGAAACCTGCGACTTTTGCAGTATCGTTTTAAAGAGAGATATTGTAGTCATGGAGAATTTCAGCAATCAGGTTTATGTTTGTTGCTTCCAATGTTGTGATAGTAAGAAAAAAAGCCTAATTTCAGATTCTTTCAAGAAAGTTACCCTTTGTGTATGTATCTAACGCAGGAGAAATTGTAATAGTTTTAGAGTATAATTCAGGAGTTAGCAACACAATGCCTACAGATACCAATGTGCTTTCAGTTTCTTTCTTTGGTGATCACCAGGCTTCCTACCTGGCTCTCTGCTTTATTTTGCTTTATTTTTTAAATATAACAACAACAACAACAACAACAGGAAGTTGACATGCTGCGAAGCTAGGTAGCAGCCTATAGTTTCATATTTACTTCCAAAAAAGTCTCACAACCCCTCAGGAATCCCACTGGGACAGCTCTCTTGTGGATGCACCCATCAACATTCCAAATGTGCTCCTAGGCAAAAAGGCTTCCCCCGCCACCAGACCCATGTTTGCTGGGTGGTGAGGAGCGCCCTTCCCATTGTAGGTGGAAAGCTAATGCTTTTTCTTTCTCTTTTCATTCCTTTCCCCTGGCAACCTCAGTTCTTAGAGAATCTGAGAACTTGTTGACTGTCATTGTGGGGAATATAGGGAGACCAATCATGGTTGTGCAAATTAATAATAACAACAAGAGGTCACAGTTGCAAGCTTATGCTTCATGTGTCAAACCATAAGTACTAACACTAACTTTATTGTAAGGTTACAGTAACAGAATCTTGCAAGTCTGAAAGCACTTCTCCCCTCCTTTAGTTTTACTTTCCATAAAACTAGGGAGGATCCCTTCTGAGACGCTTGCCACATCCCCTTTCCTTCTGTGGGCTGAGATGTCTTTTGCATGATGGTTGTCTAGGCTGTGGCTCTTCTCTCTTCCAAGGTCACTCTCACAGTCCATTACATGATGTGATAAAGAAATTACTTGTGCCAATTTCTAGAAGTATTAAATCTATTTAAGAATAGCATAAAGTGACATAATATGAATGTAGACACCTGAAAAATGTTGAGTATAACCTTAATTTTGTGCAAGGAACATTCAAAGGCAAATACTGAATCAAAATTACTTGCTTAGGCAATCAACATTTTTATCATCATCATCACTTTAACAATATAACAAACATTAGCAAAAAAGCTATTCCAAAATGATCCACTACTGTCATGCTAAAAATAAAAACAAGAATCCAAAATGTTACTCATCTTTTGAAAATCTGATATCAGCTCTCATTAAGAAATAAACAGGATATTGCTTGCTGCCAACAATGACTTGGGCTTACATACAAATCCATAAGTAAAAGAAGAATTACAATGTCCTATTTCAGATCAGAAATCTGAAAGTTAATAGTTCTGATTATTTAGTTTGATTTAGTATAGCAAGCGTATATAGTTTCCTTTCTTTTATTTTTATAGTATGATTTCTTTGCTTTTTTTTTCCTTTAAAAGTCCTCCATTGTATATATCAAACGTGCATATTAAGTAATTCTTAAAAATATAGCATCAGGAGTATAACAATAAAAACATTTTTCTGCTGCTAGAACTGCTCATACCTCATTGGATTTTACTCAGTAGGAATCTGAAGTGTCTATAACAATTCTAGGCAGTACTATTAAGCATTTTTTCCAATTTAAAAAAAAAAATCCTAGTTTTCATTTGTAAAGGATAAATGTTTTATCATGAAGTATTATTTTTGAACTTTCTGGAAGAAAAGAAGTCTTCAACGTGTCTTAACAGTTCAAACTGCCAAATTGATCTATATTGCCTGCAAGATAGTATAGCTACTGCAACTCTAGAATAATGTGTTTTATTTTGTACTTTAGTAGTACTTTTGCTCAAAGTTAATTTGATTTAACTTTTCAATATAGATGAAATAGAATGCCAGTTAGGAAGAAGGCAATTTGGACCACATCTATGATGTAGCACTCCTTCTCTGATCTCAACTATACTTCTATTTTTTGAAATATACAAAATATACTGATATTTTGTAACATGGAATGACTCCCTAATATTTTTTTTGTTAAAAGTATTAACAGTCAAAGTACATTTAACTCTTTCCCTATTCACTAAAAAGCTTGGGAAGCCAATAAGTAAGGAATCTACTGAAATACAAAATCCGTTGGCTCATAAATTAAAATTATGATTGTGTCCATCCAAAAAAGAAGATTATCTTGAATTTAAGATGATGATCTCTCCAGGAAGATAAGACAGATTAACACTAAAAAAATACTACAGTTCATTTTATCAACTATAGTTGTGCGGTTCAACTGAGACCAATTCTGGCAACTTTTTCCCATAAAGCTGCATGTTTGCACATGTGAATGAATTGTCCAGGGGCCACAAAGGCAGAACCAAAACCAGAAATTAAATTAAGATTTTAAAATTCTTCTCCTCTGTCTCCATTACAATCGCTTGCTTTTTTTATTTGCACCGTGTACATGTTCAACCAGTTGTTTTTATTATATATAGCTCCTGCCAATTTGCTTGCACTCAATAAAGTCACTTTATATGATTACATTTTACATGCCTGTTAGATTATCCATCTGTTCAGTTCCCAGTTAATTATTTACCAAAAAAGTTTAAATATTTATTTATTTAGATTGATATGGTCACTGCTCTTGTGGTGAACTAAGTTTAAACAAAAAACACAATATAAAACCATTAAAATATATGATTCACCACATAATGTATAATTAAAAAAAAAACAGTAACCAAGAGTAAAAAAATATACAGTAGTGTAATATTAATCAGGATTCACTAATTTTCTCACCCCTATGCCTGGGCAAACAGCCAGGTCTTTAGTGCTTTCCAGAAGGCCAGCTGGGTTGGGGCCAATCTGATCTCAGGTGTTAAGGTCTACCAGAGGGCAGGGGCTGTGACAGAAAAGGCACACTTCCTGGGTCCCACAGTTGGCCTTCTTGGCAGGACCAAAAGCATGCCCCTCCTGTTGGATCCAATAGGGCAAGTAGAGACTTGGAAATTGGTGGTTTTCAACTATCCTAGCCCCACTTCATGAAGGGCTTTATAGATAACAATCAATACCTTGAATTCCAACCAGAAACCTATTGAGAGATGTTGTAGCTCACATAGCAAATGGGAAATCAAGAAATACCCATAATTGACCACATCACTGTATTCTGAACCAACTGCAGCTTCCAAATGCTCCTCAAGTCTTGCCCATTGCAGCCCATTGCATTAATTCATTTGGGAGGTGACCAAAGCATCAATGACCATGTGCAGTGCCTCCCAATCCAGAAAGTCCCAGTCCAGAAAAATTGGCACACAACACAAAGCTACGCATAAGGCTCCCATGTATATGCCTGCCACATGCTGTTCAAGTACAATCTCTGAGTCCAGAGGACCCCCAAATTGTGTGTTGGTTCTGTGTGAGGTAGTACAACCCTATCCAGAACTAAAGATGGAACATCACTGGAGCCAGGGAGCCCTAAAACCTATGGCCACTCAGTCTTTCCAGGGTTGAGCTGAAGCCTGTTGCTCCCCGTCCAGACCCCCATGACCTTCATACAGTGGGAGCAGATCTCCATGGAAGAATACCCATGTAGGGTAGAGTTGTACAGCTAACCGTCAACCACATACTAATGATACCTCACCCCATACTGTCAGATGATCTCACCCAGCAGCTCCAGGTAGATGTTAAATAGGAGTGGGGAGAATGTTGAGCCCTGCAGGACCTCACAGAGAGGCTATGGGCTACACCTCTCTCAACCTGTCAACACCAACTGTAACCTATCCCAGACGAAGGAGAACTAGCACAAAACTGTGCCCCCACATCTAACTGCCAAAGCCAGTCCAGAAGGATACCATGATCAATAATATCAAAAACAGCTGAGAGATCAAGAAGAGTGAGATGGATGCACTACCACCATCCCTCTCCTGCAAGAGGTCAACCACAAGGGCAATCAATACCATTATAGTCCCATGCCTGGGCCTGAAAAATGACTGAAATGAAGGAATGGCTGGTGAAGATGACAGGATTAGAAGAGATGGCAAAATTGACTTGTTTGAGTAGAGAAAGTACAATAACTACATTTATTAGTGACTGGAAACCCCTTATGGACTTTTTGCTGAAACAAGAAAAAAAATGAACTTGTGATTTGATGATTAGAAAGGCTATGGAAAGAAGGAAATTATGTTGTAACTTTAGAGAGAGAGGGTAAAATATAAATGTACTTGTAACTGCTGTTACGAAGATTGGAAGCCACTTCTTTATAGCTTTTCCTTTTCCTCTTTTCTTTCTCTTTTCTATTTCTTTCTTTGCACTTTTGTCACTTATTATTTTTCCTTTCCTTTTCTTACCTTTTATTCTTTTAAAAATTTATTTAATAAAAAGAGAGGGGGGGGGGGGGGGGAGAGATGAAAGGGGCCCAGCTTCCTCCTGGGTGGTCTGAAACTGTCTTGACGACATCCTTAAAAAGGGAAGGTCGGATATAGGATAAAAGTTGTCCAGAACAGTGGGACTAGTGATGGCTTCTTAGGAGGGGGTGGACCACCATTTCCTTAAGTATTGCTGAGACCACTCCCTCTCTCAAGGATGAATTTAGCAGCGACAGAACTCACCCATGTGTCATCTCCTGGGAGGCTTTAGCCAACCAGGAAGTTCTTAGAGCTAGCACACATGTGGCTGGGTTCACAGCTCAGAAAACCCTGTCCACTTCCTCAGGAGTCACAAAATCAGATTCAACCCAGGTAACCATGCAAGAACTGAGCTTCAGAGGACCTTCATCAAATCCAGATATGAAAGATTCATAATGCCCAAATGTATAACTATCTTGATTTTGTATCAAATGAATGTTATATTTTTTGCAGTCCAAACTGAGATTATTTACAAGTTTATATGTTTTGAGTTTACTTAACATGGTGTCAGGTTTAGCCCAAAGAACTCCAAGAGACAATGCAAATTAAGTTCTGCTGTGTTTATTAGCTACAACCTCTAGAAAGAATCTCCCCAGGCTGAACCCTAGCTCCCAAGCCATCCAGTCACAACACCGTGAATTCCTCAGGGAGGTGCCAGCCTCATCCTCTTGCACTTCCCACACTCTTGCGGTGAACTAAGAACACGCTTATCTCCCTGAGCCTGGCCTTCATAATTCCATTCCATCACACATGGGTTAACATCCATGTGTTGTTATCAATTACTTATAACCCAGAAGTACAACTAGAGGTTGAAGTCTACACTCAGCCAGGGAAACTCATGGTAACTTTTGGCCAATCATGATTTCTCAGATCACCCTTTCTAATAGAATTGTTGTTATGACAGTGAAGGAAGAAGTGTTATGTAGTCTACATTGATCTCATGAAGGAATATGCAGGATAAAAATATAACAAATTAATAAATGTACATCATCTTGATCTCTTGGAGAAAAAAAGAGACATGAATCCAACAAATAAAACAAACAAGATATAATCAATATCAGTTATTTGCTGGATACACAATTAGGCATATGAAGAAAGAAGGCGGTAGTAGACCCCCTTAGTTTGTCTTGTTTGGAATATTTTTCTGAATCTTTATTAGATTCAGAAAAATATGTAAAAATTGATACATTGCGCTAACTCACTTCCTCGCCACCCTTACATCTTCATTACTTCTTCTCTTCCACGGGGTAGAGACGGAAACAGTTCAGCTAGGATCAGCAGCTGTTCCTTCTCTTCCTCAAGGTTGCTGGCCCTATTTCCTTCTATGCAGGTGAAGCATATGAAGGCATGGGACTTTGGTGGTTGCTGTGAGTTCACCTTGCTCATGGGCCTTGGCAGTTGCTCAAGCCTGTGAAATGACCATCCATAATCTTATGTACCTTCCTAATTGTTTCATTCAGGCAGGGGGGCCTGAAGTGATACAGTTGCTGTTGGTCACATACACTATTTTCTCTTTTCAGTGAAAGAACAGTGAAGTGTTTGTTTTGTCAGGCACATTCCTTTACACAAAGCTTGATGCTCTCCTTTTGACACCAGTGGTAGGTTGCATATTATCCTGAGGCAGAATTAATGACAGGAAAACAGAGCAGTGCTACAGAGACAAGAGAGAGATGACATAATGATGTCAGCAGCATTGTCCCGTTGTCACCAGTCCTGTATCTTTAGAAGTATCTTAGTCTTCCCTCTGAGAATTTCCAAGACACTAGTTTACAGATAAAGTGTTCAAAACCAGCCATATTTATTTTAAAACAAAGATGTCTACTTGGAACAGATTAAAAATGCTACAGTACTGGGCAAATAAGGATCTAACTAAGCCATAACTTCTGATGAATTCAGTGTTTGAATTGTTCAAATTGCTTGAATGGTAACTATATCTACTTCTGTATCTCAAAACACATGCTTTAGTTTTTAATGTAAATATTGTTTTATAATTGTCTGTCACCTTATTTTGTGCAGTGCCGTGTAGAAAAATTCTCTTGAATGTTTACAATGTGAATTTGTTAAAAGGTTGACAGACAAAAAATACTGAGTGTTTTATATCAAATTTAGGACAAAATTAGTTTTTCAGATAAAACTCAGAATTTCTTAGACTTGTTCTATTTATCTGTTATGTTGCATCTTTTAAATGCCTTCACATTACCATTTGAAATATGAAAACATTTAAAAGACATTTAAATATTTCATATTTCATATTACCATTTAACGTAGAGCCAGTTTGATGTAGGGCTTAAGGCATCAGAAGCTGGGAGACCCTGAGTTCTAGTCCTGCCTTAGGCACAAAGCCAGCTGGGTGACCTTGGGCCAGTCACACACTCTCAGCCCTGGGAAGGAGGCAATGGCAAGCTACTTCTGAAATTGTGCCAAGAAAGGCATTTGTCCAGGCATTCGCCAGGAGTCAAGATGAACTCAAAGGCACTGAATATACATACGTACGTACGTATGTACGTACGTATGTAACTATTTACTGACAAAATCAATTGTGTTTGCTTGTTTCTTTTCATATAGTAGTTGGTTGTGAACTGTTGACTCTGAAAGAAGTGTAATGGTAGCAAAATTAAACCTATTGCATCATCTGTCAATCTATTCCCCCCCCCCCCCCATCTTTCTCAGGTTTTTGTGCCTTTCTTCTCTATTTTTCTGAAAGCATTTAGTTGGCCACTGATCTACTTGCTCTACAACGTGATCTACCTCTTCCATACAGAATGGGAAAGGTGAAGATAAAATACTAGGACAATACTAAAATGGTAGTGGAACCTCTTGGTATTCAAATAACTTCAACAAATAATCTTTTAAAGAATACTTAAATCTTAAAATGCAATACTCCAAAATGTAGGGTGAGCCTGTTACTTGAAATGATACCTTTTTTTAAAAAAAAAACAACTGTTATGGCTGTTGAGAATTGTAATTTTAATTGAACAATTTGAGTTTTATCACTTTATCCTGTTTTTCCAAACTGGCAAGTGATTTTTAATATGACCTCTTACTTTCAGTTTCAAGTTCAAGTTTATTATGGTGATTGATCAATGTTTTATACAAATCTAAAATTGTAAAGTATCAAGGAAATTAGGAACCAAAGGGAAAGGTAAAACAGAGAACTTAAGTGCATAAAAAGAATTTAAGTGCACTTAAGGTACCAAAAAGAGAATACAATAATATTAAAATATTAACAATAACATATTAATAAATTACAGTTACATGGTTTAAAACTCCAATAATAATAATAATAATATGTTAAGAAAAACTTTATAAACCATAACCTCCTAGAAAATGAGAGCTTCCATAAAATCAAAATAAATCAATTAATGTTGGGGATGGGAGACTTAAGTGTAACTAGTTGGAATTTGAAAGGAATTGGTTTCTACTTTGACTGCAGACTATCAGTAATTTGGGTAGTAATTAAAAATAGATAAAAATAAAGCTAAAAGAGAGAATTTCAGTGAGTTTACCCATGCCCAGTATCCTTAATGATCTGTTTATGGATTTTAATTGCTGCCATGCAAAATCTAGCAACATGATATGTGATAAACGGTTCCTTATCTGAGAGGAGAAAATCAAGAAGAAAACTTTCATTATGACCTATAAAACATGTCAATAAAGGAAGAATGAAAGTTTATTGACTACACTGGTAATAGGCACAGTGTAAAGTCACATGTATGAGGGTCTCAGTAGCATTTGCACTGCATGGGCAGGTTCTCCTACACATAAGACTGTACTAAATTTCCCATTAAGAACTGAGGAAAGTAAAACATCAAGCCTGGCTCAGAGAAAGGCTCTTGGTTGGACAGGAGAGGCTAAAGTCATTAAGTATCTGCCCAGTTCCCATCTGGAATAAGTTGCTCAAGCTCTAATGTGGCTGGAATATGGCTGACTCACTCTGGAATTCTTATCTAGGACCCTTTCTCTAATTTTTCTTTTAGCCTGAGTGTATTCCAAGTGAAGCAGTTGCTCAAGTTGCAAGCCATAATGGGGAAGTTTCCCCAGAACTGCTTGTTGCCACAAAGATTAAAATCAGTTTGTCAGGACTAATGGAATCAGTCCTGTTTGGAAAAATTGAACCAATAAGTAAGTATTAACAGCCATGCTCTTACCTCCCCTTTTTGTGGCTTTGCTTTCCTTCTGAAAATCACATTCAATACCCATCTTGGCAATTGGAAAAGAATTCACAAAAGCATTATTTGTATTCTCTTAAGTGATTTATAGTGAGAGAATGGTCCCAACTGAGCACCATATGACATTTGGACCAAGGGTCTTGCTATAAACAGTTTAAGGGCCACTTGTATTCAGCTCTAGTTCCCAACTGAAGATTTTGAAGGCAGATTCTGACTGAATGTTAGAGAAAATTCCCTAAGAACAGTTTGATAATGCAGCCCGTTACCCAGAGATGTGGTGGGATTCCCTTCACTGATTGTGTTCAGATGGAGGCTAGTCAATTACTGCCTCATTGACTAGTGGGTTGGACTTGATGGTCTAAATGGCTGCTTCCAATTCAGTGATTACATGAAAGTGCAGAATTGCTTATCTCTGGTCAGAGATCAATTTAGTGGTTGGATTAGACCCACAGGCTCCTCACCATCAGACTAAATGCTTATCATGAAATTATGACAGGCCTGCCTATGATTATGGCAGAACTATCTAGAATGGTCTCCAGGTAATCTCCAAATATTGGTATCTGTGGGGTTTGGACTGAAGTAGGACATACATTTAAGAAATGAAAATTACTACAGTGAAAATCAAGATCTAGTGATATACTGTCTCCTTAGACCAGAGAACTTTCCCATGTGTTTTTAGAACCATTGAGAGAGAGAGAGAAGTGTGGTCTTTAATGTGAATATATTCTCTAAAGAAATCTATTCCCTAAGCTTCAGATGTTAGAAGAATACTAAATTTGTCCTGCATAATCTGTTATTGGACTATTTAATTCAATGGTATTGGCAGTGGCCTAGATGCTATCACATTAAGTAAATCTTCAGTCTTAAGAATGACTTCTAAGGAAATAAAGGAAAAGAATACTTCAGGAAGGTAGTAAAGGTTTTCTGTCCTTGCAGGTGAAAAATGAAACAAGTTGTAATTAAATACCAAATTTATTAATGATATAACTGTAATTAGCTGATTATTTCTAATCCAGAATTATTTTTGGTCTCATGTACTATAAAATAGTACATTTCATAAACAGCCTCTTTTCCTTTCATTTGCTAAAGGGCTATTTGAGTTGGCTTCAGATCTTCATTTTCAAAACTAGTGTTGTTAATCTAAGCAGAAGGCTGCAAAGTATTATCCTTCGGAAGAATTAATCTGTGTGAACCTCTAGCTGAACTATATAAATGATTTGCATCTTCCACTGAAAGAAAGGGTTAATCTCAAACTGTTCGCATACTGACATGGATCATGCATTGGTGCATAAATAAAAAGATGAAAACCACATGAAAGCAGTAGTTGGGTTACCACACAACTGGATATGCTTAAGACTGAATGCTTCATAACTCTAACTACTGGGGAGCTACAAACTCTATAAATAACCTCGCAATTGGTTAAGACCATATTAAAACCAGATGAAGGGAGACATCCATGGGGGGAGATGGGGGAGCATTGTCAGTGACTGCTATACTCTATAAAAGAAATGTTATTGGAATAGGTCTATAATTTAGGAGCAGTTCCTTGTGTGGCAGTAATTCTGAATCTATGCATTGAGGAGATGGATTTAAATAGAGATCATACACAAAGCAGAAACATATGAAATGTCTCTCCTCCTTTTCTCCAAAGAGTAATATCTATTATCCATTCTCAGTCCCTTGGCTTTTCTTCACACCCTCAGTTTAATTCCTGGCCAAGCAAAGTAGTCTTTAGGTTTAAAATGATATCACGTCTCTTCTATATACACCTAACACTTTACTGTTGCTAAATATGGATTGGATCTAGAATGAGAAGAATGCTATTAATGGAAGTGGGGAGAATTCTCCCATTTTGCATTCTTGAAAATCTCTTTGGGGGAAACCTTTAGAACAGTGTGAGAGATTGCAAGGGAAATCTATGGTACCGTATTCTAAATATTGGCTATTTTTGCACAACATGCTTATTCATGGTTAACTTAAGCAAGGTGTATTCAATTAATCCAATTTTCTGTGTTCATATTTTTTTTCTTCCTAGTATTTTCCCACAGGTGCGGGATCCACTTAATAGCCATAGCAATTGTACTCACAATTAGCAGGCCACCATCAGTAAATGTTATCTTTTCTCCATGGTACCATGTGCAATAATACTCTAATTTTATTCCCACATTAATATTCCTCTCCTATTAGAATAAGCTAAGAGTGGTCCAAAGTCACTGAGTCAACATCATGGTCAAATTGGGACTTGAACTTTGGTCTCCCCAGCTGAACAGTTTAATTATACTGGCTGTTTTATAATCTCTCTCTCTCTCTCTCTCTCTCTCTGTGTATTTAACCTCTCACTCTTTACTGCATACAATATGAACATTTTAAAACATATATTTAATGCTTAAATAGTTGTATATAATTACAATAATGCTTAATGCATTTAATAATAATATTTAAAGCCATAGTTTACCTCAGAGCTTGATATTCATTGCCATGGATCTTAAGGAGGACTTGAATTGGCAAAATAATGTCAATACATGTTCTTTTAGAAGAAAACAGGATATAAACAGAATAAATGAATTAATTAATCAAAATTACCTATATAAACAGAATAAATGAATTAATTAATCAAATTACCTATGAATGAATTAATCAAAGTTAGCTATAGCCTGTGATCATCTGCCTATGATCATCTTCCTTACTTCCTTACTGTTATGAAATAGAATGGATTCCACTAGAGCCAGCAGAAACTGAAATTCTGATAGGTCAAATTTTGTAATTTAAAAATAATAATTATTATAGTAAATTTAAGTATTTTGTAATTCTCCTTTTTGCAGTCAAAGGCCAAATTTTGTGTTTATTATTATTATCATGTTTAACAACCAGTGAAAGCTTCAAGAAACATGGCCTGTTATATTTGTACTCTCTGGGACTTTTCATTTGTTCATTTGTTTTAGGGAAAGTAAGGGGCAACATCTGTTCACAGAGATTCATAAGCTTATTTTGTCCCCAAGATGAAAAATTACATTTGGCTGCAAAAAATGGTCAGGTGATATGTATGGCCCTTTGGCTGCAGTTTGCAAATTTTTGTAGGAAATTATTTGTCATATACCTTTGAGAATCACTTTCAGCTTCTAATAGGCAACTCAAGAACAAACAGATTGTAATCAGCGCATGTATCAATTTGTCTATCTGTAAGTTACACGAATAGCAATTATCCAAATGTTTTTGTTAAGATCTCTTGTGTTTTCCTGACCTCTGCCCTTCCTAGCTTATTCGAGGGGAAGAGGTGTTACTGCCTAATTTCAGGGAGTAGTGAACACATCTTTTCATGATAAAGTGTTGTAGGTGGTCCTAAAGAAGGCATCAACTCCTGAAGAAGCCCTCCCTGATCCACAATGCCAACTATAACCCTTTGGGGGTAAGGGGCTTAAGAAAGTGGTATCTGGCAGCTGCAGATATTTTTGGAGAATACTTATTATCTCAACCATTTTCAGTCTGGGCTCAGGCTTGGTTTTGGAATGGAATCAGGCATGATTGCTGTGATAGTTGACATTCTGTAGAAGGCTGAGGGAATGAGGCTGTTGATTCTTCTTGACCCATCAGGAGCTTTTAATACCCTTTGTCACTACATCCTTTTGGACTGTCTATGCAAATAAGGGGCATTGTGTTACAGTGTTTCTGCTTCTAGAAATTGTGGGGAAACTCTCAGACAGTTAGATGTCTGTGCCTTTGGCACCTCAGTCACTATTTAGTCCCCAGTGGTATTTAACAGTTACATGAAGTTACTGAAGACTTAATCATCTAGAGTTTGTGGGCAAAGATACCATCAGTATGCTGATTATATTCTCTCTGCTTCTCCATTACATTTAGAACATGAACAATCAGAGGTTGTTCATGTTCAGCGAGTGTCTGGATGTACTGATGGGGTGAATGAGTCCCAATTTAGTTCAAACCTAAATTGAATTCCTGACCTGATTGATTTCTGGGATTGCAAACTGAGGCATTTGCCTTTTTAAAATGAAACTCACTGTCTCAAAAAGGAAACAAATGAATAAGCAGTACATCATTTTGAGATGCTCTTTTAGTCATAACTTTTACTAGAGGACCAAGTGACCTCTGTGATTAGACGTGTTTATTACTGGCTTCAGTTGGTATATCAATTATACTTTTTCCCAGCGGGGAGAGTTAAGCTGCAATGGTAACTTTGTATTTTGACTCTTTTAATGAGCTCTATGTGGGTCTACCTTGTGTTTGTCTTGGAACCTGCATCTCGTACTTGAGCCATGTTGCTGAGTAGAGCACCTGACTATGTACACCCCATGTTGTTAAAGCAAATGCATTGGTTGCCAATTAACTGTTTAGCAAGATTCAAGGTTTACCCGGAACATATAAGGTCCCAAATAACTTAGGGCTAGGATACCTGTCAGCCCTTGTATATTTGCCAGCACATTCTTTCTTTTTCATAGACACACTTTGAACTTTATAAAAAAACACACTACCTCGAATCAGGCAAATCTTGGTTGATACAATCCTTCTAAGTTTCATTTTTAAAATGCTGGAGTATTGTCCATCATTGGTTTAGAACCTAATTCCACACTACTTTGAATAATAAGGCTGCTAAGTGCTGCCTTTTCTAGAAACTCCTCTTTCAGTATTTTTTTGAACCTGACCTTTTTATGTTTGTTTATTCTCTCTGGGCTTGAATAGAAGTACAAGCAAAGAAACAAGCTTCTGATGTGTTTTTAAATGCGCAGTGTAGAATAATTTAGCTTTAATCTATTGTGTGTGTATGTGTGTCCTTGTGTGTAAAGACAACATGCTGGAATTATTGGCACATTTTGCAACTGGAATATTGTCCACAGAGTGTATAACATTCCCAAAGGCATTTGCTTTGTGGCTTCTGTATATGACCTGCATTATTAGGGAGTCTCAAAATTGGTTGTTTAAATAAATGTTGGTAACTACTAAGCTAGAGTCTTGAAATAAGGGGTATTACATCATTGTCCAACTATGCCTACTTCAGCAGAATGTATTTGTTTGTAAAGATTAGGGGGAAGAAGAAAGGTCTTTCACACAACGATTCACATGTATGCCATTTTCCACTTTAGCCTTTGCATATATGTCAGATGCGGAAAGAAAAAAAAACATGTTGAAATAATTTGGCAATGGTTATACTGTGATTAGTCATGGTAATCTAAAAGGGAGGGTTGCCTGGTGTATTATTACATTTCTTATATTGTTTTTCAAGAGATGGATGCAATCAGTCATCTTTCACAGGGTTTAAAACACACATACACACAGTTTTTTGCTTGCTGGCAAATAAACTGTTATTTAAATACACAATCGACTGCATTACTGAAACAGTTTTTTTGAACTTGTCCAAGTATTCTTACATGCTTAAAGATGGTATAAATGTCATTTATGGTAGGCCATTTAGTTTGGCGATATGGTATGAATTCCTGCTGCCCTGATCTAAGTGTCCCAGTTTATTTTAGGGTCTTTATGGCTCCATTTTGATGGAGTGATCAGTAAAAATTTAATGACACTATAAAATAATAAAAATGTCATTTATTTACCACGGAGCTTGGATGCAGTGGTTGTAAAGTTACATTAATAAACAGAATATTTTTTGTATCAAAAAGCATTGTTATGTGGCAATGAATAAATAACACTTAAATTTAGGAGCAATTTTACTGCTGGCACCCACATTATTATGGAATAACCAATAACTGTATAAAACTTAGTATAGTATGTAAATAGTAGTATATAAAATTTTATGAAAATATACTGGGCACATCAAAAACTCAGCTTTTACCTAAATGCAGAGAAAAACCGTTATTGTGTGCTTAGCGTTATCATTACTTTTCTTCCCCAAGATCACAATGTTGTATTTGTTCTGAAGTTTCCAGCAGTCGTCTTCTCCCGGCCCCTCCTGCTCCAGTGGATGAGCAAACACCTTCTTTCGCTTCCTTAGCTGAGTACACAGGTCTGCTTCTGCCCTATCCTAGAGGACAACATTGATCATTCCCAGCACAGAAGTATGGAGAAAGTTATTAATGGAATGCAAAGTAAAAAAATAATGTTTGAGGAGTTGACTTATTTGGTGACTGAAAATCAGGGGGATAATAATCTCATAGTCCATCTGTCATTAGTGAGGTTCCTCCATCATTGACTGTGATATGTGAATATGATGGATGGCACAGCTTTGTGGTCTGAAACATTTATCATTTATCAATGCTCACTAAGGGGGGCTTTATCATTTAAATATCTTTCTTTAATATGCAACACCTAGCCCATATATCATCATTTCAAAGCACTTAACTAACAGTCTTGGAACACAGCAAAGCAGGCTTATTTTTTTTTTCCATAAGTTTTATACTGCCTACATGTTTGTGCTTGACAATGCATAAATAAATGCCTAATCGTGTCACTGAATGGAAAATGAAGATTCTGTTGTTAGCAAAACAAACCCTGACCCTGATTTGCTATCAGTCCACCTTAACAATAACAATCCCTGCTTTTCAGTATACTCCAGAATCTCATTTATAATTTGAAAGAGATTGTAAACCCTGCAAGCTTTAGTCCTCTTAGCTTCTAATTAATCATGTCCTAAGTTGAATTCAGTTCTCTATGCACTGTGTCTGTAGAAGATTCTTGGAATGTGTTTATTCACTCAAATAACATGCCCAAAGCTTTGGGAAGTATTTTATTTTAGAATGAGCAGAAATAAGTGCACAGTATACACAGTAGAGTATGTGGCCATGAAACATGATTTCTACAAAACACATGATTTTGGAAGCCATGTCATATTTGTCCATGTGTACATTTGCACAATCAAGGACATCTTTACATTTATGTATTTATTTTTATGGGCCTACATACTTATAAGGAGGAACTAATATAGAATCTGTGTGAACAACATGATGACTGCATTTTCGTTTAGGATAGATATTTATATGTAGGGGCATAGTGTGCCAGTTGTGCTCATTTATAATAATTTGCTTAATTTAGCTCAGTTTAAAATGCATTTATTTACCTAAATTGTCATGCCTTAGAAATTCATATATATTTGTACATACCACTATTATTGCTACTGAAATAATTTTTCTTATTTATTTCTTTTCTATAAAATTAATAGCTGTGTGTGTTTTTAAGTGGAAAAATGAACGCAGGTATATAGAAAAATACAGATACAGAGAGAATTATTGTAGTACTCAGTATATTCTTTAAAAATGGCATGTTGATGATTATTAAAGAATCATAAATCAACCCTGATTCTTTTAGTTATTATCAGGCAAGTTTCTCTTCGTTACAATTCTATGTCTTATCATGTAATTTTTCCTTTTCCTTTCTGAATGTCAAAATATTGATATTCTTTCAGAAACTTTCTTTTTAACACAGAATATTTTCTGGAGAGAATCAAAGAGAATGAATGACTAGAAAGGTACTTCAAATATGCATACTGATACAGAGAAGGTTCTGTTGATTTCGTTTTAAAGTAGAATGCAAGTTTCTTTCCCTTTTTTTAAAATCAAATTGAAGCCCTTTTACCAGGAAAATCTCAGGTACCCTGTTAGCACATCTTATGGAAAGATTCCGGTCTTCGTAGAGCACGTCTAAGACTGTTGGGTATAAAGTGTGGGAAATAAAAGTAGAGGGAATGGTGAAAAGGAGGATGGCATTGCTGGGGTATTGAGAGTGCATGAGGGATCCAAACTCTCTGAAGAACAAGCAGTAAAAGCAAGTTGGGCACTTGACCAAGCAGCGTTTGTCAGAGCTGTTTGTCAGTTTCCTTGGGCTTTCAGATTAGAGAAGTTCCTGCTGCCGGATTGTCCAAGACCCCTCCGTGCCAGGCTAACAAAGCCACTGGGTCAGTCCCCTAAGGAGTCAAACTGGAAGTAGTGCAAATGCAATTTGTCCTGGCCAATGCCAACATTTAGTAAGAGGCAAGGTCTTTAGTATTATACTGCCCCCCTTCTAAAAAATGGAGTTTTAAAATGAGAAAGTCCTGGCTGAGCATTTGCAGGCTATAGAAATGGGCAGAAGAAGAGAAAATAAGTCTCTTCCTACTATAATGGGAATTTATCACCCATTCCTCTTCCCTTTTTTTTTTTTTGGAAACAGCTAAGGGATAGATCCTCCTTTCCTCAGGGAAGATGTAAAGAAGGCTTCAGTGGTCTGGAAAGTATGCAGTGTTTCCCTGAAAAATAGAAAGACTCTCTTGAGGAGTGATGAGGAGAGAATAGAGGTAGAACTTTAAACGCATCGTTTGTCAGCTGTTGGGTTTTAATTGTAGCTTCGCTGGTCGCTAGTCTGATTTGTACTTGGAAACGGAACACGCATATTGCAACACAGGGATGCTGCTTTGGCTGAGGGGCACTGAGGCCACGGGATGACTGCCTGGGGAGCGTGTGGAAGGACTGCACAGTTTTGCCAGGCCTGTTTAGACTATGGATAGGAATGAGTGCTGAGAAGGAGGGGTGGGACAGCCAGCCTTTGCTTTCCTCGGAACATGCACAGATTCAGGCAGCCCTTGTCAGGCCGAGCTGTGAGCAACTCTGCCTGCTGTCCCATGCCCTGTTCTACCGCTGGGAAACTACCACTGCTGTCCCCCTCTGCCACATGCACACGCATACAGAGGCTGCATACTTGCAGACTAGGTGCTGTTGTGGTCAGTGCAGGACAGCAGAGGGATGGCTCATAAAGTTCAACTTAAGGCACAGATATAGCTGTATATTGCTAAATGCTAGATGGCTAGGCTGTGTGACACCTGTTGTTCATTATAATTATATTGGATTCCAATATGCTTGTAGTATCCAATTGCCAGGACTTTGATGTGATTCAGCAAGGTCCTTCTTATGTCTATTGTGTATTGGTTAGGCACACTGTTGTTTTTTTCTTCTTAGATGAGACAGAGAGTGAGTGCCCCAGTTTGGTGTAGTGTTTACAGTGCTGGGCTAGAAAGAAGGAGACGATGAGTTCTAATTCTGCCTAAGGCTTGAACGCCAGCTGGGGGACTATGGGCCAGTCACTCTCTCTTAGCCCAACAAACCTCACAGGGTGATTGTTGTGGGAAAAATAGGAGGCAAGAGGATTAGGGATGTTCACTGCCTTGCGTTATATATAAAAAGGCTGGGGTTGTTGTTGTAGTTAGATTCTCATTTACTAACCTATCAATGCACTACAAAGTGGTTACAGAGCACTTATTAATAAACAGAACCAATATTAAGAGCATTGAGCAAATGACTCAGTGTTGTTCTTGGAGTTAAGTGTGTACTTGTTTTTTTAACAGCAACACCAAGTTGCTTAGATTATTTTTTTGTGAAACCTACACTGTTTTCTTTCCAGTATCTATATGTTCAGTACAGTATTAGTTCACCAAACAATAGAGTGAAGAGCAGTCAGCACTCTTTTGCTACATAATATGTTAAGTTTAACAAACAGATTCTGAAAACAAAACCGAAAACCCAAGATGATGTGACATTCAAACACAATGCCATGTTCAAGTTTAAGTACCCCAAAGGCATAAGAGAACCCTATTATGTTTTCACATGGAAGTAATACATTAGTAATGGTCAGATACAAAAAGCGAGAAAATATTCTGCTGCCATATTATTGTAGAGATTTTGCCCTCTAGTATTCGGAAACCATGGTTGACATCAAATTATCTCTTGATTATTGTTTTAGTGATGCAGTTTTACTATATAAGTTTGCAGCACTCACATTTTATGTTTTTCAAGGAAGAAACACTATCATTTCTTTTTCTTCATAGCTTTTTTTAAAAAATCCCATTGAGGTTTAGCTCAAATTCCTAGGCAAAATAATAGTACTATTTCTGTCATCTAGTATTCCTTTTTTGAAATACTTGTCTTTGAAATCCTCTTGCATAAAATTCACGCTTGTATTTCTCAAGGGTGCTACTGCAAATGCAGATCTCTAGTACTAGGGTGTTGATTGTGCTACTGGTTATTTTTTCCACTGAATTAGTAGCAAGTTTTAATAGAAAGTCCTCTCTGAGTCCTGAATTTTAGTGTTGCTGAAATACAGACATCTTTTCACCCAAGGTCATTTAGGAACGGTTAATTATTCATTGTTGCTTGGCAGTGATTTCTGAAGTTTCAATTTTAATTAATACTGTTTGAATCACAATAATACTTACCTATCCCACACTCATTTGAACTGAATGGGTTATTGAAAGCTGTACTTCATTACCTAGCAATAGGTATTCCCCCTCCCCCCCCCACTTTTTGCATGCATGAATACGTGTGCAAAAATTCAGAGGGATGAATCAAAAGGTACAGGGGTGTCTGCAGGGAGAGGGGGCAAAAAGTCAAGATGGCAAACACCAACATGCAGTCAAAGCCCCACTCTTTCTAATCTGTGTCATGATCCCTCCTACAAAGATGTCTTCCATAAGAAGTCTTTTTCTGCCTGCAGAAGGACTCCTAACAGTGCAAAAACCTTGCATGAGATTATTAAGTCCACTTCTATCTGTTTCATATAACACCTTACATTTGGACTTACTGTATGTTACCCAGTACCTTTTGTTAGTTCTTGCATACTTCCATTGTCTACTATCACATCTCTGGATTCAACCTTTATAATTCTCTGCAGGGGATGGGGCGGTAAGGTCAAAGTCTGTCTTTGAGAGACTCAGTGAACCTAAAATTAAGAACCTTGATTTCTACAAATAGTTTATTCATTCCTCATATGGGGGAGCTGCTGCTTGTACATAATGTCTAGTCTGTACTGAGATGACAATACCAGTGGGATATAGAAAGTTACTTCTCACACCAACACCACCCTTCTAGTGCTGCCATCAATGTTGAGAAGTTAAATAATCATACTCTATGTTCTTACTACATGAGTTCCCCATTATCCAGTTTAGCATTACTTCAAGTCATCACATGAAAAAAGGAACCATGGTGACAAGGTAACTTGTAAATTGATTTCTAAATTCAATGTACAGTTGTACATTAACAATTCTTAATAAAGTTATTGGAAACTTCGAATGTTTGAAAACTTTATTGTAAAATCTAAGGTGATGGCTATAGCTAAACTACTCTGTTTCTCTGTTTCTCTTTTGTTTTAAAGCCCTAAACTTTTATTGTTACTAGTAGTAACAAATGCATCAATGCCAACCATGGCATTAGGCAATAAACTGGGGTACAAAATACCTAACCTTATGATTTGGCAAGATGACTGTGAAGCAGAGGTCAAGAAAGCACTGAAAATTAGACATATGTGAAGACATTATAGAAAAACTGAATGTTGTCATTTTTCTCTGGCAGGAAAGAACACGCTTTGAGAATTTAGGCCCACAGCTATCAGGGAAACCCAGTGAAGATGGAAAGCTAGGTCCAGGAGTCATTGATCTTACAAGGCCAGAAGATGCAGAGGGTGAGTTACTGAAACAAATTGATTGAACTGAAACACTGCTTTTTTTGAGCACTTTAAGGTTGAATATCTTAAATGATAATATTGCAGCTAAGTCCCTGTGCATAGGTTTGAAGCATTTTGCATGGTTTTTAGTGTCATGTACAAGCACAAAGTCTGGTTTTAAAATTTATCATACAATATGCATTTTTTGGTTTATTATTTAGAGGCTATTGCGTCTTACATCTTACCAAACTATCCCAGGTTCAGCTCATATGTTGCCTCTGCTGACTAATATGTATCTATAATTGCTATTGAGTAGGATGATATAATCAGGTTCCATAAGCAAATAATATTCATGATCATATTATGAGTTCCTTTTTCCTATGCATGAACACATATTGTGACCAGGTCATTTTGCTCAAGATATGGGGAATAGTCATCTGTCACCTCCAGATGTGGTGGGAGATTCCAAGATTGTCTTCCTCTGCTGCTCTACATGTGAATAAATGTAAGAAATGTTAATATTGAGTTGAATTATATAGCCAGAGACCACAAAAGATCACTTTGCTGTGCAAGTCAATATTCATAGAATTACAGGGTTGGAAGGGGCCATTTAGATCACTGAATCCAACTCCCTGCTTTGTGCAGAAATCCAGATGAAAGCATCCTAGTTAGATCCCAACTTTCACTTCAGTACATCCAGTAAACTCAACAAACCACCTTTCTGCATAATTGGTTCAGTTGCTAGGTTGCTCTTACTTTAGGGGGTAGGATTCATTGGTAAGTATTAGTAAGTAAGTATTAGTAAGATCATTTGAATGGCTCTTACTGCACCTTTTGACATACATTTTAATTACAGTAATGAAGAAAAAAAACGAAGGAAGTGAACTATCCAATTCATTGATTGATTGCAGAATTAATTACAATGAAGTTTTAATCTTCAGATGAAAATATAAGGAATGCTGATAACTTATTGATTAGATGCATATAACTTTTTAATGAAAATATTACCTTCACTGGTTTATAGTTCCAATTCTGTTAAACCAGTGGAAACCTCCCCATTGATTCCAGTAATCAAAGACTGTGCACCATAGTGTGTATTGAAATTAGTTACTTGATTGATCAGTTAAAGACATTGCCATTAATCAACTAAAAGCCTGTAATTGGTTGACAGCTGTTTTGGAAATACTGTTTATAAATGACTATGTCAATCATATTTTAGGATAAATTTCCACTTGAAAAGAAATTATACCTAATTATAATTTTTTAAACTCTTATTTTTATCAAAGTTTACAGAATCATAAAATAATGCTACAGAGAACAATACAGAAATATTCTCACCTCATTCTTTTATTTTGATACAGCAAAATATTGTTGTGGAGTAAAATGATTAAAACGTATTTACTGATAAAGTAAAACATAAATTGGGGTTTCCCTTGATTTATTCTTTTCTTTTCCCTCATCCTTCACATATGACATACAAAAAGGTAGGAAGATTATGCTCTGGCCATTCCTATTGAGCCTATGAACATTCCATTTCATTGGAGAAGAGTCTCTAACGTGTATCCTCTTCAACTGCAGAAGAATAAGTTGTATTGAAATATAGCTCAATTGCTGCTGGTCAGTTTCTCTGCAGAGACCAACAAAACATCCTATAGCTAGAAGCCTAAATGGCTTCTTCAGTTCACACCTATTTCACAATGAATCCCTTTGCTTTTGAAGGTGGGGTAACATTTGCACCATATTGCTTGTTTTGTTTTCTGATTTCATAAATAGTTCTGCGTATATGTAGAAAGCTACAAATAATTGTCTCTGGAAAGGACATGAAGACATACCAAACATTCAGAAGATGTTGGTGGCTATCCAGGAAATATAAATGGATATTAAAGTGTATACAAAACATAGAATCATCAGAAGGATGATACCACTTCACCTTTTGTTCTGTATCATTATATGGTTATCTTGGAAGAACTCTTATGCACACATAACAAACTTACTCAAAATATTATTACTAATTGTGCTAACAAGTACATTGTGTAATATATGAAGGCTCTGTTAGGTCCTTACTAAAGAATTATTTTGGGTAACACTTTGGAAGCACTCAGAGGATGAGGAATTCCACTGAGTGTAATGAATTCAGCTATCTACATGGCTGCCATGGCGTCAGCTATGTAAAGGTGTATTTACTGTGTCCAATTGGATTCATCCCTGTGTCAGAATTGGAAAGATGTTTGCTCTTACCATGCCATGGGACATTTGAGGGTCTGACATGGAAGGGGAAATTAGGTCCTACTCTCTCAAAGCTTCATTTTTATACAACTCAACATGTTAACTGATATGGCAGTCAGAATTAAGAAAACTTCTGTCAGAGCTGTCTGGAATCTGACTGGATCCTTTGGAACTGGGCTTCTAAATATTTTCTTTTACAGTGATAAATAAATAATGAAAAACTGTATGCTAAAATACAATTTTAAAATATTTGAATGGGTTTCATAAAAATATACAGAAGATTCAAATGAATAATTTTATTTAGTCAATATTAGGAATGCCCATTAATGCCAATACATATTAAATGCTCTTTTATGTATGTCAGATGTCTCTTCATCTGACACATATGATTCAAAGGAGCAAGTACATATTCTCAGAGTAGGAAAGGAGGCCAAAGTAACATAAGAATTTTGATCAGCAACTTTTACTTTCCAATGAGAATCCATATATGTCTACTATTCAAACAGCTATAATCTTGCATGCTTTCTCTTTTAATGCCATGGAGAAGAAGCCTGCCTTTTTGGAGGGGGACAGCTTGCACCTGAAAAATATTAGGAAAAGTAGCTGTTTTAGCTCTGTATGAAACAACTCTCATGCTGACTTATGAGAAAAAGATGTTCATAGTTCTGCTATTTGTAACTTTCCTGTAGTTTTCCTCCTCCTAAATGTTTTTTCTTTAAAAAAGTTCCACCAATTAAGACTAATAACATCTATTGAGGTGAAATTATTTTATATTTGAATAGCATGTTATTTTCAAATGTGATACATATTTTGCATGTTCTGTGCAACCATCTTTTGCATGAACTGTGAGAAATAGAAACTTGAGCATAAATTTCATGTGTGTGTATGCGTGTGTTTCTGCCTGGATGTGCACATATA
Organism: Liasis olivaceus; assembly: GCA_030867105.1. Classification (NCBI taxonomy): domain Eukaryota; kingdom Metazoa; phylum Chordata; class Lepidosauria; order Squamata; family Pythonidae; genus Liasis; species Liasis olivaceus. The sequence goes on along the minus strand of CM061349.1, from coordinate 95,018,387 downwards.
TGAATTATTCCTATGGATAAATATGTGGTGAGCACTTTAGAACAATAATGCCTCAGTGGTGCCAGAACCTATGACAAAGCATTTGACAGATACTGATAGCTGCTAATGTCACAGTAGAGAATGTCATTTCAAAGAGGAGAAGAGCTGCTCCTTTCCTTTATACATAAAGTAAACATGTACTCAGAATTGTAGCCTCAAGTAACATATTAAATGTAGGTATTGGCTGGCATGTCATGTGCAGGCTGCTTAAGTAGTTTTGCATCCCCCAAAGTCCAGTCTGAAGTCAGTAACAATATGCAAACCGACCAGATGAGAGGACAGAGGGTTAATTTCTAATCTCAGTTAACCCAGACCTCTCTTGGGGAGGCCTGAATTTCCATGTCCATCAAAATATGGAACACTTAATGTGCCTGCTGTTATCTCCCCACCCACAGATACATTTAGAAGTCAAGCTACATGTCATGGTGGGATGAGTCAAAGCCCCTGATTTCAGTAATTTCCTAGTAATGTTATTTAACTATTTAAACATCAGTAGACTACCCGAAATGTGTCAGTTGATGAGAAAGGACACTGAGTGCCAAACTCTCCTATGTATTTGCAAGATTGCAAAAACAGCTAAATATTAATACTTCTTTGATATTGATGATAGCTTAAACTTTAAATATCCATGGCCTATAGCTTATGCTATAAGATATTTGTCCATCTAAAAAGTTCTTGAAATATTTTCTTGCTTTTGATACACTAGGCTAATATGTATACTGTATACTCAAAAATCTGTGTCTGTATACTGTATACTCAAAAAAGTCATGTGATTTGTCCTTGATAAGACCAGATATATTAAGTGGTCTTATCAGACTGCCTTTGCAGTCTGAACCATAGCACTTTGAACCGGAGCTGAAAAAAATATGTAAAGTGAACATTAATTAGATTTGTTTGGAATCTGCTAAAAAGCAAAGTCTCCCTGGAGTCAAGCTCAGCTCTTGATGGACACAGACATGTTCATGTTGTTTTCTCAACACTATGGACGGGTTTGCTACTGCTGTTTTCTGGGATGTTTTTAAACTTCCTGGACAAGTGTCTATTTCCTGGTGTTCTCTCATCCAAATACTAACTAGATCAGACCTTGCTGAACTTTTCAAAAACTGCCAAAATTGACTATATACTACCACCTACTATAACCGTTTTAAGACGAGCCAGTGTTTGTATGGAGTTTATTTGAAGACTTGTTTGTTTGCCAGCGAAAGATATGATCAAATTCTTGGGTGGAGCCCTGGAAATATGCGCAGTTGTCTAGAGCAAGAAGCCTAACAGTACATGCAATGATTTCCACAACAACTGGAGCCCTGATTTTAAAGACTTGCAATTCATATGAAAGTTTTGCATATACACAAAGGCTCCCTGCTGTAGATGTTGTGATCTAAGCCTAGAGATCATCTCTTCAGTTAGGTCACCAGTGCAACACTGCTTCTCCAGTGCTGGACTGAACAAATGAAGGTAACACCTAAACAGGTATCTGAAACTCTTGCTCATGATTTTTCTATATAATCTTCTGTTGGCCTTTGAAGGGGGAAATGCCAGATATTTTTCCTTGTTGGCTTTTCATTTTTGCTATTTGTCCCATGCTATAATCTTAGAACAATTATGGGAACCACGTGCTGACTTCTGTTGTAGAAATTCTGAGACCGAGAATTGTTCTAAGATTAGTTTTAAAGAAGTTACTTCCAATTTCATATATGTATTAGGAGATAAATCTGTATTCTTTTCATGAATTAGTATTTTTGTGGACTATTGGCAAGACTACTTAGGCAATTTAGAAGCTTTTTTCCAGTTGCCATGTACTCTTCACTATTCCCATCAGACTGTGCTGACATAGTCGGAGCATTATCTAGCTTTTGCAGGTCTGCTGTTCAGCAGGAAAAAAAAATAGATACCTTACTTTCTATCTGAAAATATTAGTGACTTAAAGTACCCTATCTATCAAAACTTTACAATGAGGAATCAAAAAGAAATGGCCCATGGTTAGATAGCCAGAAAGCTGGTATCATTTATCATTGGTTCATTGTGAGGAACAGGGAGAGAACCAGTTCAAGTTCCTCCCATTTCTGGCTCAGCTTATGCGTAAATTTGAATTTGCAGGCAGAACAATGAAAGGTGCCACAGTCAAGTAACAAAAGGCACAGCTGCAGTGAGAATGTGGGCAGCCTTCAACTTGGAAAACAAAAACAAAAGAAATTCTGCTGAAAAGCAAAACAGGTTTCTGACCTATCAGAAAAAGGAGGGAAAGGAAAAGAAATGTGTGTGAAACACCTCCTGAGTTCTGTGCAAACCGATTAATTGTGGCAGCCTGCCAGGAGAATCCAAAACTGTGAGGTAACCTGTTTAGCACCCTCCTCTGTTGAGGTGTAAACAGCAGGAAGTACATGGATGACAAAGCACCCTCTATTTCTGTGACAGTGTTTCATAAAATACAAGGGAAAGAATGTCTCTTGTAGCCAGTATCTGTCACAGATAAATATTTAGGAAAGTTGCTATGACAGTTGAGAGCGAGAGAGCGAGAGAGAGCACAAGGGAGGAGAGATACCACGAGACAGAAAAAGACAAAGACATTTTTCCAGAAAGAATGCTGAGAAACCAGCCCATGGTGACTTTGTTCTTTGTTCTCCATGCACTCTTCTCCTGTCTTATCACAAAGGATTCACAATGTTAGTACAACTAGCAATATTATTTTAAAGTACTTTATATAAAAGAATACAGGGCTCCTTTACTGAAACTGTTTCCTTTTGAGCTATACAACGTTTCAAATGAGCGACAATTTGGGAAAAATAACAATTGCCTCTCTTAGGATGTTGAGGATACTGGCACTGGACATTTCAAAATGTTGGCTTTGCTTCTTTTTTTGAGAACAAAATCAATTTTTGAGCCAAGCTGTAGTGCCAAAAGAAACAATATGAGACACAGCTGTATATGGAGAGAAAGATGCCATATGCCTGAGCTTTTCTGAAACAAACACTGTATTTTTTAGGGGGGGTGTCATTCTGTTACAAACAGGTGTACTGATACACACTGGGATGTATTTTGTTATGGGTTGGACCTATGAAGCAGCATGTATCATGAATATTAGCTGGGAAGTTAGTTGAAACATGAACACACGTTTCTCTTGTTCTTAGAGGGAAAGCCATTACGTGTGAAGAACGTGATTGTTCTTAGAGGGAAAGCCATAATATGTAACTTGTTCTTAGAGAAGTACTGTGAATTTCTACTTCTTCAACTACACTGTAAAACATAGAGTGAAATTGATTAGAATGTAGGAGAGTTTTCCTTCAACAATTGTCATTACAGATTTATATTTTTGCACTCCTTCATTTGATTAAAAGCACAAGGGGGTGAGTGGCAACGTTTCCTCCTCTTGCAGTGCACACAGTAGAGACAATAACTCTAATGGGTAGTTCATTACATGTGTATAAAGTTTTCCCAAGATTAGAAGTCATGGTCCCCTATAACCAAAAGCCATAGGGACTTGACAACCATCCTATCCCAAGACCTGGGAGAAAAACCAAATTTTTAACAATTTAGGGAAAGTAATTAAGATGGGAGTAGTACAGATCTCTGGGGGGATGTCATTCCATAAGGCAAGTGCAACTACCAAGAAAACACACTTCCTGGGTCCCACATATGACATTGGTTGATTGATGAGACCCAAAGCATACCCACTCTTCCTAACCTCACCGGATGGGCACAAACATATAGAGACAAGCAGTCCCTCAAGTAGCTAGGCACTATGCCATGAAGGGCTTCATAGATACTAATCAGCACCATGAATTGCACCTGAAAGACAACTGGTAGCCACTGCAATTCATGAAGTAGTGGGGACACTTGGGCATCCTGTGGTACGGCCATCACTGCCCCTGTCACTGCATTCTGGACCAGCTGTTGCTTCTGGGGTAGTCCTGGGTACAGAACATTACAGAAATCCAGTCAGGTGACCAAGGAGTACTGGAATGGGTGCAGCTCACGCATCAAATGAACCCATGCAGAGGCCCTCTTGCCTACAGCTGCTATTTGATCTTTGAGTAGGAGCTATAAATTGAAAATGACCCCCAGATTGTACACAAGTCTTGCATGGAGGACTGCAACCCCATTGAAGACTAAATATAGAATATCCCCAGAACCAGGAGGACCAAATATACAGAGCCACTCAGTCTTTTCAGGATTGAGCCTGAGTCTGTTCCTCCCCAGCCAGAACCATATAATCTCCATGCATTGGGCTGAGACTTTGTCAGCATCACTTGGTCGGCCTGGGGTCAAGATGTATAATTGGATATCATTAGCATATTGATGATACCTGACCCCAAATTGACGGATGACCTAGCCTAGCAATTTCATGTAGATGTTAATCAACAGCAGAGAGAGTGTTGAGCCCTGCGGCACCCCACAAGCTGGAACTTACGATAAATATTTATATTGTCTTTTTTTTTTAAGTTAGGGAGAAAATTACTTTATTTCCAAGTAAGTTAGGGAGAATTTTTTTTGCTTTCCCCAAAGCCAAGAACATGATAATTCTGTGGGGATGATGTTCACCTCTGTGTGAATGAACCCATTCTCACGAACAAGATGAGAAGAGGAAAGAGCTATATTTGACAGTGTAAAACAAATGTAATTCTAGGGCTGCAATAAATGCATTGCCATAGAAAAGGAACTCTAGGAGCAGTGGAAAAAATATGCTGAAATCTAAGTAGCTAAAATTTCCTTCATTTTGCAAAGCCACGAGCCACATGCATCAGCTCACCGCAAAGTCATTAGGTCTTTTTAAGCTCAGATGAAAAACATTAACAAATACCACAAAAGGCTTTAGTATGGCCCCTTTGTTCATTCACATATGGCAATTTATAACTCCTGCGCCACTAGGGCTGGGTGTTTGTTTAAGCTGCCTCCATCAGAGCAGCCCTGAAAGAACAAAAGACATCTTGAGCGATCCTAAGCAGGAAATGGTCTAATCTAAACATGGCTTGTGACACTATAAGTAGAATAGAAAGGGGAGGGATTGATTAGTCATTAATGCACAATTGACTCCATATGGATGCTGCAATAATAAGGTCTTTTTCAGTGCAGTAGCTGCGTTTATTGAATTAGAGGTTTATGTTTCCTCAGAGCTGACCTTAGGGAATTCCCTTTGATTCCTCTTGTTGATGTTTCAAGAGAATGGAGTGTGGAATAGAAAAGAGACATGTCCTCTGCAATGATACTGGTTCAGTATATCACAACCAAGGGCTGATTTTTTAAGAAACAAAAAATACAATTACATTCCTCTTACATGTTCTTTTGCTTGAATATAGTTTGCATATTTTGAATCTGTAAAAAAGGGACACATTTCTCTCAAACAAATGTTAATTTGTTATGAGTGTTGCTGCTGTTTTACTTATATTTATTGTGATAGCTTTACTTATTCCAACTGTTCACTGCCCTACAAATATTTCACAGTCTAGAAATTTTAAATAAATTAATATGGTTTGCTTAAATATTAGTAATGATTCTAAACATCAGTCATATACTTGTTGCTTTTATTCAGAAATATTTGCTGTTGGAATCCCAGTTGAATATTATTTTATTTAAAAGAATAGGATAAAGCTATTTTATTACCAAATATGACAGTGTTCCCCATCCTAGTGGACTTCAGCTGTATAGGACATACAGCTCCCAGAATTCCATGGCTAGAATTATGGACCAGAAGTGTATTATGCATCTGGATTACAAATTTATTCATCATATGCATGAACCAGAGCCCTGAAAAAGATTTATACATGAGTGTGTATGTGTGTCTTACTTCTGTATAAGTTTCATATAAATATGTCCCCCTGAAGTGGACTATGATCCATAAAGGGGTATGCAGTAAACGAAGTCATAGTCTTTAAGTTGTCAAAAGACTCTTCATTTTGAATATGTAGGTAACTTAAATTGGAGCCTATAAATATGGTGTCATGATTTCTAAGCACTCAGGTAAACAGCAAAAAATACAAAACAATGCAGAGCCACAGCTAGCACTGTCTGTTCTTTTGAACTGTGAACAACCAAATCTTACTCTTTTTCTAATAGTTTCTGAACTTCAGCAGTCAAGCTATGCTTTTGTGACTGCATTATAAACAGTACACTTACAGATGGTCTGTTAGTCATAAAAGTCAAACAAGAAGATTTGACTTCAGCAAATGTATTTTCAGCATACTATTTCAAATTTAAGTTTTAGATATCAGCTGTATCTGTTGCTTACTACTGGAACACCCCCCTGTATTTTTGAGCCCTAACTAAACCTTTACTTGCTCATAACTCTGCTGTTCTTTTTCTTCTGATTACTGGTCCCCACTTCTGTTCCACTATTACATTACAGATACTTTTTGCAAGCAGTCTTTTTTCCTTTTCTAATGTAGTTTTTGCAGACTTTTCCCCATTTCAAGTACACATTTCCTTGATATGCACATTTTGTGCCCATTTTTTTGAGTTGTAAACCATATCACAAAAATCTGAGGAGTATTTCAGGGCACAAGTAAATGCTTTTTTTTTTTTTTTTTTTGGTCTGCTTCACAGTCATTACTGACCCTGCAGTGACCGCCCCCTAGCGGTTTTCAAGGCAATTGCATCTTTCTAGTTTCGGAATTAGACTTTGCCAGACCCTAATTCCTAGAGCGTCAGCCCAGCTGGCAGCACAGGAGGCGGGATTTCCGTTGCTTCGCGCCCCTTTTTTTCGGGGCGAGCGCAATTTCGCGCTTTTACCGGCAACTGTGGTCCCGTCTCTCTGTGGAGTCGCTGCCAGCATTTTTCCTCCCACTGGAGTGAGAGTACTCATTTATCTACTCACGTACGTTTTCGATCTGCTGAGTTGGCAGAAGCTGCAGGTAGAGAAACAAGAGCTCACCTTGTTTAACGCGAGAGGCTGGACTCGAACCGCTGAAGTTTCCAGCCATTTCTGGCCGGCACTTTCAGCGTCATTAAGCCGCTGCGCCACCGCGTCCCCCAAGTAAATGCTACTTCACATGTAATCTCAGGTGGTATGAACTAGGCAAGTTTTAGACTGGATTAATATGTATTCCATCCCTAGTGACTGAAAGTTGTAGATATGTTGAAATTCCATAAGCTAATTTAAAGAAAATATTTTCACTATATGGCTAGTGTTTAAATGCTCTAGCAATTATTTGTATTCTTACGTCTTTCTTAAGGGTTATAGATTTAAGATTGCAAGGAGCAAACATTGATGTTTATAATTTTTTAACTAAGTCACTGTAGCCTTAGTGAATTAATATTAGATCTGTGATATAGTAAATGTAATAAACAGAAGCATTCTTTGCCATTTAAAAATTGTTGAACATCATCCTATAGCGGTAATATGCTTAAGAGTACGGGATATTACATGATGGTTAATTATTTGCAGAAGCTCATTTAACACACATTCTTTTGTAGCAGCCCTTGGGCCGAAGCACAAATATTCACTCAGAGATCAAGTAGAGAAGTTCAAGGTTTTACTGGCTTCATTTCCAAATCTTTCAAGTGTAGGCTTGCTCAAGGCAGATGGAGATAGAAGTTTCATGACTTCCTTGGTCTGTTTGTAATTTATAACTCTGATTAAGAATTGTTTCTTAACAAATGAACACTGAAATAAAATAGATGCCAGGGGAGAATCTTCTCCTTTTGCTTTAATAAATATACCTTGGGATATAATCTCTCCAAATCACTTCAAGTTTATATTTCAGTAAATATCTCTGTCTGTCTGATTGCTCAGAAGTGCAGAAATATATACTGGCCATTTGCTTGTATTAGATCCCCAAGATTAGACCAAGATGATTGTAAGGACCTGATCACCAATTCAGTGCCTTCAATATGTTTTTGATGAGGAACATTTCTAAAGAAATTGAGGCATTGCTTTTCCAGTCAGATGATATGTGTGTTTCTGATTCTGATTGAGGCTGCTTGGTAGCTACAACAGCAGGCTGGGGGAGTGATACCTGGCTGTAGGCATATCTTACCAAAAGGCCAATGGTCATTCCAGCAAAATTTATTGCAAAAACAAATCTATCCCACTGCCAGATTTATAAACAATATTTTTGCCACCATGACAGCAAAGTCTTTTGGCTCAATACCATTTTAAGAACTAGCAAGATAGTCATATAGTCTGTCCCAATTAGTATCTTAGCAACAGTGTTTTTGAACTTACTGAGCCTTCAAGGGATTTAAAGGTAGTTCTACCTACAATGCATTACAGTAGTTTAAATAGGTTACTAGGGCATGGACGACTGAAGATGGACTCTCTCTATTCAGGAAGGATTGTATTTGTTCTAGAATTCTATGCTTGTGAAAGGCAGTGTATGTCACCACAGATTTCTTAGATCTGCAGTGGTGGCCTGAATCCAATAGAATCCCTAGATGTAAATATATTGCATCAGAGAGACTATGATCTCATCCAAAACAGGATAGATCTGTTCTACTTCATGAACTTGTTTGAATTAAGCCTCCACATGTAAGCCATCATCTTATCCATTTGACTGATTATATGCTATCAAATTGGTATCAACTGTTAGTGACCACATAGATAGACCTTCTCCGGGATGATCTTCCTCCAACCTGACCCTTCAACTCTTCCAATGGTGCACTTATCACCACTGTAATGGAGTCCACCCACCTTGCTACTGGTCAGCCCCACTAGGTAGACCAGATCAGGAAATCAATGCCTCAGGAAGATTAGAACTACTTTTATTGAAATTGGCTATAATAACAGAATCTTACAAGTGTGACTGAGCTGAACCTCCCTCCCCCCCCCCCCGCCATTATACCCCAATGCATCAGAGAGATGTCTGCCTGAACTACTTCCAAATATTATCTTGTTTCCCAGGGCTTAAAAAATGCTTCAATTCCCTTTGCCTGATGCATATTTACATCAGGGTCATCTTCCTTACTCTCTACATCCTCTTCTGCTCTTTCCTTCTACCTTTCCCAGCATTGTGGACTTCTCAAGAGAGCTCAGTCTTCACATAATGTGTCCAAAGTATGATTATTTGAGCCTGGTCATTTGTACCCTGAGTGAAAACTCTGGACAGATTTGTTCTATATTCCAATTGTTTGTTTTCTTGGCTATCCACGGTATTCTCAGTAGTCTTCTCCAATACCAAAGTTCAAATGCATCAATACTTTTTCTATCCTGCTTCTCCAAAGCCCACGTTTCACTTCCGTAGAGTGTCAGAAGGGAAACCATTGCCTACCTATATAGATACATCATGACATCTGAATATTTTTTCCAAGGCCTTCATTGCTACGTTTCCAAGTGATAGTCCGCAGTATATTTCTTGACTGCTTAAGTGATGATTTTTTTGGGAGGCGGGAAGTGGGGCTGCCTTCAAGTCAGTTGTAACTACTGGTGACTGGATAAGTCCCTGCTTGGTAACACTTTCAAAAGTGGTTTGCCATTGTTTTCTTCCTAGGGCTGGTAGAGAAGCATACTGATGATACCTCATCTCATGCTACAGAATGACCTCATCCAACAGCCTCATGTAGATGTTAAACAGGAGTGGGGATGATGTTGAGCCCTGAGGGGCCTCACAAAGGATGGGCCATAGGCTAGATCTGTTCCCCCCCCCCCCACACACACACAACTGGAACTGGCTCTAGAGGAAGGAGGAGAACCAGAACAATACTGTAACCCCCACTTCCAATTCCTGAAGCCAGTCCAGAAGGATACCATGGTCAGTGAGAGATCAAAGATAGTAAGGATGGATGCATACCCTTCCCTGCTTCCCTAGAGGTCATCTACAAATGTGATCAGTGCTGTTGAAATATCAACGTGATGAAGCAAAATGGTAAAATACCAAATTTCAACAGGAGCTGGAGAATATGAAGATGTTTATTGCACATTCTCATGAACCAAGATTAAAAACAGCTGAGAATACATTCAAACATATGCAGAAGAATAAGAGAGATCTTATAAAATACAAGATTTAACCCATAGGCATTTATAAGTTATTGGCTTACTTGCTAATGTTGAAGGTCCAAATCCTTTTTTAGAACATTGCTTACAGGATTCTCTTTTGCTTTCTTCAGATCTTCATTTAAAGATTAAAGATGTTTATTGTATACATACTAAAATTAGTATTCCGAGATGTGCATCTCCTATCATTATTAAGTTTGTGAGACTGGAAGTCCTGGGCTTGATATTAGGAAAAAAACAGGAAATTTCAACTGTGAAATATAAGGAGTACAGCTTTCATACTATCCCAAATATATGACCTTTTGTGGTATATCTAAGAAAACAGTTTGATCCAGCCTTCTGATTTAGTAATAACCAGAATGCTGACTTCACGTCATTGTAAACAAGAAATAACTTCTAAGGTATCTTGGATGTTGACATCTCTATTGTATGGAATTTCAGTGTACACCAATAGTTGTTTGATCTTCTTTGAATCAGTTACTATCTGTTGTGTCCTTCAACATAATTTGAGATTGGAACCTCCTTCTGAGTTTGGAGATCTTCTTGAAGACTTTTTTGTTTTCTTTGTCTATTTCCATCTTCAGTTTCTTAAAGAACATTGTTATAAAACTGCATCTTGGCTCTTCTACCAGTACTGTGAAATTATTCTTTATGTTCCTTCCTGAGATCTTTGTATTTCTTGTCTTTGGCTTCTCCTCTCTTCTTGGCAATTTCTACCATCTGTTCTGACATCCAGTTTGGTCTCTTCTGTTTCTCTGTCTTTTAGCAATCTTTTTTCACATTTATTATTAACAACATCTTTAATTTCATTCCATAGTTCCTCTGGTTCCTTATCAGTGAGATTCAGAACTTCAAAACAATTCCTGATGTTCTCCTTGGAAATGATGGGTAGATGCTGAAGATCATATCATGGAAACTGGTTGGTTTTGTTCTTCCACTTTGGCTTTACTTGGAAATTTCACATGAATAATTTGTGATCTGTTCCACAATAATCCCCTGGCCACATCTTTGCTATCATAACAGCTCTTTCACTTCCTTGTACCAATAATATAGTCAATTTGATTTCTGTATGCTCCGTTTAGTGATGTCCATGTATAAAGTTGTTCTGTGATAGCAGTGGAGAAATGTTTGGATTGGCAGAAACTGCTAATTCATTCTCCACTTTATTTCTGTTTCCTATGTCTTACAGTCCAACTATATTTTCCTTCTTGCTATTTCCAAGGTTGGCATTCCAATCTCCAGCCACAAGCTTTTTGTTTTGCTTGCCTGTTCTATCTATTTTAGACTGAACTCATCAAGCACTTTTTTTCTGTATCAGAGGTTGGAGCATAAATTTGGATAATTGTCATATTAAATGATTAATTCATTTGTAAAATCTAACTGATATTATGTGGTCATTGACTGCATTATATCTGAGTACTGTCTTTGCTATGTCCTTCCTGAAAATGAAAGGAATACCATTCCTTCAGTATGATCTTCTGACTGAAAAAATGCCCAATCTAGTCCATTTCAGTTCACTGACACCTATGATGTTAATGCATAGTTGATTAATTTCATCTTTCACTGTACTGAACTTTCCCACGTTTATGCTTCTTATGTTTCATGTTCTCAGTGTCTTTGCACCTTTGGATTTTCTTTTTCTGCCTGGCAATACCAGCAACAAGACATCTGGAAGGCTTTAATCTAGCAGCATCAAAAACACCGTTAGTAAAATATCTAAAGCTCTTTCTCAGTAGCATGTTGAGTACCATCCAATCTCTGGGGCCCACCATCATGCACTATGTTGTCAGTCAGTTTACATTTTCTATCCATGTGGTTTTCTTGATAAAATACAAGAGTGGTTTACCACTGCTTTTTATTGCACAATATGAAATGATGTCTTTGCTATTGTCACTAAAGTGATCATCCACCTCCAGCACCTTCCTATATTGCTGCTGCCCAATAGAGGCACCTGCTTGTTTTAGCTCAGCAGCTGGGATGTCCTTCCTGCTGGGAGTATGTACTCTTGATGTACACACCTGGTGTTCTTCACACATCCCTCCCTGGAGCACTCCCCCACCACGATGAGGCAGCATTTCAGGATTGGAGGGGATCATCTTATCTAATACTGATCCCCAAATGTACATTGAATGGGATAGTTGATTAAACCACTGAGAGGTTAGATGATTAAGGTGTAAATGTTTGTTCTACATGTGGAAAAAAATTTATAGTAGAAGTTGAAGCTCATCTCTGTTTTTTTCTCTCTCACACACAGACACGCATGCAAAATTAATGTCTCATCAATTCTTACTGCATACTTGGGAATTTAAAACTGGATGATATCAATATTTCTGTGCTTTCATATTTGAAATAACAATGAAACCTGATACTAAAATCCAGCTAGACTTTTAGGATGAGAGACACTGTGTGTACAGAGTTTCTGCTGCAAATATACATTGAGCTTCTGCAGCAAGACTCCATTTTGGCTCTCCTGATTTCTGTTAGATTCCAGGTACATTTCCATCTACTTGGTATTATGACAGAGAGGCTGCAGTAATAGTTATTGCTAGCAAATGTTGAAAGCCATGTCACAGTAGATAAACTTATGCTACTGTTAAAATTCTGCATTTGACATTCAGAGCAGACTTGTCTTTTATCTGCGTGCTGTTGTAAAACTGGTGTCAGTTCTAAAGTAATGGTATTGAGGGCTTCATAAATTACTCTGGTGATCCTTAAGAGAAGACAGTGTCACATCTAAGTAAGTGTTTTGCTTCTAGGATAATGTATGTCTTCATCTGGCCCAGCAGTCAACATATTGCCCTGTGTTGATGGATATTGTCAGCCTGAAGCTACACTACATTTCACTGCACAATAAACATGGCTGTCAACATCATATAAAGTGAAATCAATTTATCCTGTATGGTCAGTGCATTTTAAATGAAATTAATGTACTGTGGACATGCTGGCAAAAAGGTAGCATATTAGTTATGCATCCTCTGTTCTACAATTTTACCCATAAAAATGAATTGCTTATACAGAACAATCAAAATAATTGTGTGTTTAAACTACAGATGATTTTTTACAACAATTGGCAGAGTTAAGTTTCTGTGTAATTGAAAAAAAATAGATTCAAAACTGAAGACGATGTAAAACTTGTCAACACTATAAAATCAAAAGTGCTTTGCTGATTTACACCAGTTTAGTTTTCATCAAGATACATCATTTCACAGTCACTGAGGGTTTGTCATGTAGGTGGGCAGAGATCTGAAATAAAGTTTCTTTTATTTTTAGTCTTGTCATAATTATCATATATGACAGATATGTTTTGCTCCTACGATGTACTTTGTGTTTATCATTACTTTCATTACTTTCTTATTGTGGAAATATACAGTACATTCTTTCAAATGTACAGTATATCAAAATGTCTCTCACCCCAATATTTCAGTCAAGACTCACAAACTTGCTACACCCATTGCTTAAGTGAATGATAGCCTTAGCAAGTATCCAAGAAATAGCAAAAATGATTAAATTGATACCTGAATTTAGAATGTATTTAGTTCATAGATCTGGAAGTAACAAATCAGCAGGACCTAAGAAGTTGTCCCTAATCCAGATAATATAATAATGTTGGCATCCATCTCGTTTCTTCCTGCCCTGACATTACAGGAAGTAAAGCAATGAATGGCTCTGCAGCTAAACTACAGCAGTATTATTGTTGGCCAACAGGAGGTGCCACTGTGGCTGAAGCTCGAGTCTACAGAGATGCCAGGGGCCGAAGCAGCAGTGAGCCGCATATCAAACGACCAATGAATGCTTTCATGGTTTGGGCAAAGGACGAACGCAGGAAAATTCTTCAAGCTTTTCCTGACATGCATAACTCCAACATTAGCAAAATTCTTGGTAAGTACCAATTCAAATGTGCGAGGCATCGCAAGGCAATATATCTTGAAAATGCATTAAATTCAATACCTAATGCAAAAGGACATGTAAGATAGGATAGTGTAACCAGTGCTTATAAGTAGTGTAGCAATAAGAGCCAAAATACTAAGATGGATCTTTTGTTTTGGCATGCACCTGAATTGGAACTGATACATGTCTTATTTCTGGGGGAAAGTGTTCCACAGAATCAGTGCCACAGCAGAAAAGGCCCTTTTCCCAGTTAATGCCAAGCAAATATCTGCTGGTTGTAGCACAACCAGGCCCTGTGTTGAAGACAACATTGCTCATTAGATCTATAGGATTTATGCTTTAATATATTTTAATACTTGTATTGCTTTGTCTGTTTTGTAATCTAGCTCGAAGTGGAAAAAGTGTTCCTTGCTACTATAGTAATTTGGACCTATGTTGGTCCTTTTAGTTCTGTGAGCAATCTTGAGCTATGCCCTACTTTTTTCAGAGGAATATACAGCCCCATCAAAAATAGGTGAATTACCCAAACCAGGGAATTCTTCACTGACAAAATGTTTGGGATTTGAATTTACTTTATTGACCTCAATGTAGCTTGTGATTTCTCCTGTTAGATGGAACAAAGCAATACAGCTGGATGTCAGCAGCTTTATGTTGTACAGGGATAACTAGCAGTATATTATTGTACCCACTTATAAGAAATCATGGGAAATTAGAAACATGAGCTTTCTGCAAGAAAAAAGTTTCTAATAATTTATTACACTGGGAATACATTTAAATGACCACAAATAAAAAGCTTTGGGCAGTCATGTGATGGTTGAGCTGAATGATAAGCACTTTTCCTAGCATCTAAACAATTATTAATCAATTAAAATGGAATTAACAATAAAAGAGTTAAATGAAAATGGGTTGAGAATTCAAAACCCAAGTTCATTTTACTTACTTTTTTTTTGAAGAAAAATTTTAAAAAATATATAACCAGAATATTAGGTATCCCAAAGTCAAGCTTTATCTCATAAAAATTAACCTGTTGATTTTCTACAGAATTAAGATTCAAGATTTCTTTGAAACATTAAAATGTCTCTAAGGTTGACTAGGAAGGAAAATATTTAAATAGATATTTTCCCACCAAGTCTTTGAAATTAAATACGGATTGTAAATGTTAACTAATAGACAAACAATTATCATCTGTAATGAATTTATTTTGCATTCTTACACATTTTAACAAAGTTAATTTTCTTACAGGCTTTTTTCTTTCTTTAAGAGACATTCAAAAAACCCTCGAGAAATAAGTGTAACTCTGTACTCAAAATGTGGTGTTTTTCATAGAAGTGCTTATGTTTGTCTACCATTTTTAGTATGTTGTATGAATAGTCTTTCAGTTTTGTACAAAACCTGCACTGTTTTAGTTTTGGCAACTATATGGAGTCCACATTATTTGTGTGCATTCTTTAAAGGAAAAAAAAAACTATTACAAGTATAGTAAGAGTATTCATTGAAATGTAAACATTCAGTATAAATATTTCAGAAGTGCCAGCAATCATATGTTTTTAAAAAGGATATAACTTGCCAGGAGTTGCCTTGCCACCACCAGAGAGAGAGAGAGAGAGAGAGAGAGAGAGAGAGAGAGTCAATTTACATATAATATTGGTACACATTTTCCAGGACAATGACAAAAAAAAAGTTGGAAATATTAAAACTGACAGCAAAGCATTGCTGACTCTGGATAACATTTATACAACTTTTCCATTTGCTGATGTATGAATGCTCATAGTAAAAGAATAGCTTCCACCCACAGCTGTAATAATTTTTTCATAATATTTTTATTAGAGTTTTACATAATTAAAAGCTAATACATAATTAGAAAAGATATGCAAACAAAAAAAGAAGAAAGAGAACAAGAAAAAGGAAAAGGAAAAAAGAAAGACATATAAAAATGACTCCCCCTCCCTCCAGACAAGTATAAGCATTTACAGTAACTTAACACCTTCTCTGATATTATAGAAAAAGGAACTCTTTTTCTCATTTCTCATCACTAAACAGTAACCAAATTATACATATAAAAAATCATTAACCAGTCTTACACAGCAAAAGCATTAAGAGTACCAGTAATAATAACCTATATGTTTTAAGCTTAAACAACTAATCTATTTTTACATTTTGACTTATAAATTTTTCTAATAAGGAAAACATAAATCCCCATAAGCATAAAGAATATCAATAATAGTAACATATATGTTTTAAACTAGATCCAATAGGTCCCTTTCATATACTAATCCCTATACTATCCCTATTCATATACTAATATATGTATAGTATAAATCTAGTATAGTATATGTCAGAATCCTCGCAAGATTTCATAATAGATTATTACATGGCTAGTTTAAAAAAATGGCTTTTTACATGCTGCGGTTCTGCCATTGTAAAAGGATGGGGGGGGAGTAGGAATGAGAAACCGTTTAAAGCAGATGGCTCCTTATCACAGGCTCTCGCATGCTCAAGGACATACCAGCAAGGGAATCAGAAGACCAAGAACTAAGGGCGATGAAGGGGGGGAGAAACTAAGGGTGATGTAGAGGAGGAGAAAGTAAGAAAACAGCTTTTGGTGTGCTTTTGCTCAGTCTTAGCAATGCTTTGGATCTGTACACTTATTCTCAATAAATGAACTTTCTTTTGAATCAATATTGGTTGCAAGGAAAGTTACTGGATTTGGGATCAACAGGTGGCAGCTAGTTACATTTTGCTAAGACTCTCAGTGCAGACTTCCACCAGGGAAATTGCCCTGCGGGGAGTCCAAAGCCTCACGTTGACCAGGACCAACCGAGCAGCGGGATGGCTGACAATGTAATTGAGGAAGAAGAAGAGAGACCGGTCCCTCCTCCTTTGGAAGTGAAGGTGATAACCCAGGAGGAGCCAGTGCAATCATCGCGCCAAGCCTGAGCGGGGCCGAAGGCAATGGCGACGAAGGGATGGGGCCCTTCAATGAAAGATCGCATGGGGAAATTGGAAGGGCAGATGGGGTCCCTATCCGATGATATGCGAGCATTAAGGGCAGCGGTGGATCAACTGCTTGGAGGGGGATTTACGCCTCCCACGCGAGAGTCAGCGGCCACACCAGGAGGTACGGAGGCGGCAGAGCAGTCAGCCGAAGGTGAGACCTCCAGCGAGGAGGAGGAGGATCTCACACCTAGCAGAACCAAGAAGAGCCTGATGCAGCAGCGGGGCCTCTCCATGAAATTTGGGGGAGATGCTGAGCAGCTGGCTTGCTTTATCACCCAGGTTCGGATCTACATGGAGGGCTATGGGGGTCTGTTTCGCAGCGAGGAGGAGAAGGTCTCCTATGTGTCCAGTTTTTTTGAAGGTACGGCTGCAGAATGGGTGGTTGGGCTTCATAGGGCGAAGGACCGGGCTTTAAGAAGATTAGAGGATTTCATGGCGCTCTCTGCACGCGCTTTGAAGACCCGTGCATGGCACTTAAAGCATGACGCGACCTGGAAAGGCTGAAACAGGGGTCCAAGTCAGTATCAGAGTACGCCTATGAATTTTGGGGGTTGGCTCAAAGGCTGCCTCACGTGCCTGAAGAGCTCCTGATCGAGTTCTTCCAGAAAGGCTTGCAACCCGAATTGTTGCAGCACGCGGTGTGCTGGGGTTTCCCCAAAACCTTTAATGGATGGGTCGCTATGGCCGGCGAACTGGAGGAGCAATGGCGCACCATAGAAGCAAGAACCCGACTTCCGCCCTTACCTGGCACAAAGAAGGCAGTGCCCAAGGCAAAGACCAGCACGCCAGAAAGTAGCCGGAGCCGGCGTGTCTGTTTCAACTGCGGGGAGCCAGGGCACTTTGCTGCTGCGTGCCCTAAAGTGAAGACAGAGCAAGGAGGCAAGAAGGCGGAGCGGAAGGGGCTGAAGTCTTCGAAGCCCGGCAAGAAGGAGTCAGTGGCAGTAGGCAGCGAGATGGGGGCTAAAGCGGCAACATGCGGCAGCGGCAAAACCCAGAAGTTGTTAGCTCTGCTCTCTCTCCAACAGGCGGCTGCTCTTCCAGAGAAAGAAAGCAGCTCACAGGAGGACTCGGAGAGCGAAGAGATGGGGGTGAGTCCCATTAAAATTTAGGTGGAACTAAGGGTGGTAAGGATGAATCGGAGGGCAGAGATACAGGCACTGATAGACTCTGGCTGCTCCCGAAATCTGATTAACCCCGCCCTTGCCCGGGGTTTGGGACTGCGCTTAAAGAGACTCAAAACCCCTGTGATTTTTACCCAGCTGGACGGATCCCCAGCGGGGTGAGGGCCGGTGGAATATCATACTGAAGAGCTTGAGCTAACTATGGGGGACCATAGAGAGACTATTACATTTCTAGTGACTCCCATGGCATGCAACCCAGTGCTTCTCGGCATGAAATGGTTAAAAAGGAAGAACCCAGAAGTGAACTGGGAGGAAAAGATCTTATGTTTCCCGAAGGAGGAGGGGGTGGAAGTTGAAGGAATTACCGAAACGTTGTCAGATGAAGAGATGGGCGCTGTGAGTGGGGAAAAGGCAGTGGAGGCTGCAACCCAGATTCCCAAGCAATACCGTGACCTGCAGGAGGTGTTTAGCGAAAGGGAGTCAGATCAGCTACCCCCCCATCATGCCAGTGACTGTGCCATAGAGTTTGAGCCGGGGGCTAAATTTCCAAGGAAGAAAATGTATCCAATGACACCCAAAGAGTTGGAAGCATTGCGGGAGTTCATTGATAAGAATCTAAAGAGGGGCTTTATTGTACCTACGCATTCTCAAATTGCTGCACCGGTGCTTTTCAGAGAAAAGAAGGATGGCTCCCTACGTTTGTGCACAGATTATAGAGGGCTAAATGCCATTTCTGCTGACAACCGGTACCCACTCCCCTTGATGAAAGACCTGTTTGCCCATTTATCCAAAGGGAAAATTTTCACGAAGCTGGATTTAAGGGAGGCGTACTTCAGGGTGCGAATCCGGGAAGGAGATCAATGGAAATCCGCCTTTAACACGCCCCTGGGGTGCTTCCGTTATGAAATAATGCCGTTCGGATTAAAAGGAGCGGCGGGGGTGTTTATGCAACTTATAAATGAGGTGTTACAAGAGCATTTATACCAGGGGGTGTTGGTTTATCTGGACGATATCCTGATTTACACTGAGACCATGGAGCAACATGTACAATTGGTCAGGAAGGTACTAAAAAAACTACTGGAGGCTCAATTGTATGCCAAGCTCTCCAAATGTGAATTTCATAAACAGCAAATTGACTATTTGGGGTATAGAATTTTGCATCAGGGAATTGAAATGGACCCGGTCAAGGTGAGGGACGTCCTGGGTTGGGATGCTCTCAAAACCAGGCGTCAGCTTCAAAGTTTCCTGGGCTTTGCTAACTTCTATCGGCAGTTCATACCTAACTTTGCCCAAGTAGCACTCCCACTCACCGATTTGTTGAAAACCAAGGGCAAGGGCAAGGACAAAGCGAAGGCATCAAAACCTGGAGCCCCCTTGGCCTGGACTAAGGAGTGCCAGGAAGCTTTTCTAAGTTTAAAGCGTCTGTTTATGGCTGAACCGATCTTAAAGCACCCTGATCCAGAACAACCATTTGTCATACAGGCAGACGCTTCAGATGTGGCAGTGGGAGCTGTGTTGTTACAGAAGGGGGCAGGGGGAGATCTATTTCCATGTGCATACATATCCTGGAAATTTTCAGAAACTGAGAGACGCTGGTTGGTGTGGGAAAAGGAAGTGTTCGCAGTGCGCTGGGCGCTAGTTTGCTGGAGACACTTATTAGAGGGATCACCCCATCCCTTTGAAATTTGGACTGATCACAAAAATCTAGAAGCTTTGACTGCACCAAGGAAGCTGTCACCCAAACAAATGAGATGAGCACAATATTTTCATCGTTTTAACTTCTCCCTGAAGTACATTCCTGGGGGGAAAATGTTTTTGGCAGATGCCCTGTCTCGATTGCCTCAACACAACAGCAAGCGGGAGGAAATAGTCGCTCTTGTAATTCCATGTACCCAAGCAGCCCTAAGAATGGTCACTAGAGCTCAGAAAAAAAGGGGTGAAGAACAACCAGAAGGAAAGTTGTTGAACAAATTAAATGCCCAGATTGCTCAGGATGATTGGTTTAAAAACAACAGCCAGTTGCTAGTGAACAAACAAGGGGCATGGTGGTGGCAAGATAAGCTGTATGTCTCTGCAGACGCCAGAAAATAGGTCTTGCAAAGAAGTCACGACAGCAGAACAGCTGGGCACTTTGGTTTTGTGAAAACATTACATCTACTCAGGCATCAATTTTGGTGGCCAACAATGAGAAAAGATGTAGGGGAATATGTAGCTACATGCCCCACGTGTGCAATGGCCAAAAGGAGAGGGGGCAAACCAATGGTGCTTCTACAGACAGTAGCAAACCCTGGGGCTCCTTGGAAGCAAATTTCCATGGACTTTATTGTAGACCTGCCTGAAAGCAACAAAAAGACAGTTATTTGAGTAGTTACAGACCTTTTTTCCAAACAACCACATTTTGTGGCATGCCAATCCCTTCCATCAGCCCCCAAACTGGCTAAGTTATTTATACAACATGTCTACCGATCTCATGGTGTCCCAGAATGAATAATTTCGGATCGTGGGGTCCAGTTTACTGCCAAGTTCTGGAGGGCATTCCTAAAACTACTGGGAGCATCGCAAGGCTTGAGTTCGGGGTACCACCCCCAGACGGCGGGATCATGTGAACATCTGAACTCAGTGTTAGAACAATATTTGAGATGCTTCATTAACTACCAACAAGACAATTGGGATGAACTGTTACCGTTTGCTGAAGTAGCTTATAATAATGCAGTGCACCAAAGCACTGGCCTCACCCCTTTTAAAATAGCTACAGGACAGGACTTTGTACCCATCCCAGAACTACCTAAATAATCCACTCAAGTCACTTCAGTTGATGAATGGGTCCAACAAATGACACAAGTGTGGCCTCAGATTGCTGCGTCGTTGAAGGAGGCCAGAGCAACGTACAAGAAATTTGCAGATGCTAAGAGAACCCCAGAAAAAGACTGGAAAGTAGGAGATAAGGTTCTTTTATCTACCAAGCATCTGAAATCATTACAACCTTCCAGAAAGCTCACTCCAAGATTCATAGGGCCTTTTGTTATAGATAAAGTAATTGATCCAATTTCACTACGATTACAGATGCCTGCTACCTTTAAAAGAATCCATCCAGTGTTCCACTGTGACCTGCTTAAACCCTATAAAGAGTCATCTCAATGGCATCCCTCCCCAGTACCTCCTAAACCAATGATGGTTGAAGGAGGACAACATTTTGAAGTTAAAGAGATACTGGACAGTAGAAAGCATGGGGAGGGGGGTTCAATTTTTAATTCAGTGGAAACATTTTCCCAAATCAATGGCTGAATGGGTTGACAAGAAACATGTAAAGGCTCCACATTTAGTTAAAAAATTTTATGATGTTTATCCTACAAAGCCTTAACAATTAGAATGGTTATTGTATTATGTTTTTCTTTGCTTTTTCTTTTTTAGAGTGAAGAAGAGGAATCATCTGACTGACATCCTCTTTTGTGGAGGGGCAGCATGTCAGAATCCTTGCAAGATTTCATAATAGATTATTATATGGCTAGTTTAAAAAAATGGCTTTTTACATGCTGCGGTTCTGCCATTGTAAAAGGATGGGGGGGGGGAGTAGGAATGAGAAACCGTTTAAAGCAGATGGCTCCTTATCACAGGCTCTCGCATGCTCAAGGACATACCAGCAAGGGAATCAGAAGACCAAGAACTAAGGGCGATGAAGGGGGGGAGAAACTAAGGGCGATGTAGGGGGGGAGAAAGTAAGAAAACAGCTTTTGGTGCGCTTTTGCTCAGTCTTAGCAATGCTTTGGATCTGTACACTTATTCTCAATAAATGAACTTTCTTTTGAATCAATATTGGTTGCAAGGAAAGTTACTGGATTTGGGATCAACAGGTGGCAGCTAGTTACAGTACAGTACAGTACAGTATAGTATAGTATAGTATAGTATAGTATAGTATAGTATAGATCCCTATACTATCCCTATACTAATCCCTAACTTTCTCTAACAAATAGAAAATAAAAGATTCATCCCTATATAAAAAAATCTTTATATCATTTTGTGGTCCTGGTCAGAAAAAAGGTTCCAATAATAACAGCCCAAAATCAAAACTTATACAATTTAACCCTGGTCAAATAAGTCCATTTTGAACACCTTTTTCTTCTTTTTAAGAGGTTTGATTTTCAGCGGCTTCTTCAAATAAAGTCCCACATAGTTATTTCTTATCATTTTCTCCCTGTCTGTTGTCAGAAGCAACTTCAGAAATGTAATGCTTCCCTTCTATGGATCCAAAGTAAAATAACTCTCCAACACATTCTTCTGATTTGTAATCTGGATATCCCCTTTAATTGTTAAAACATCAGCCAGCAAAGTTTATATATCCATTACAACTTCTCTCCATGTCACTCTTGAAATCAAACATCTTGAAGTCCATTTTAAGATCCACATCTTTTTCCATATCTTCCATCTCTCTTTTATAATCTGACATTTCTTTTAAGTCCATTTTAAAATACTTGTTCAAATCATCGTCAGCTTCTGTTTTATTTAATAGGATCTCTTCTTCTTCTATAACTTCTGTTAGATCCAATTTTAAACTTAAAACCTGAACACATTGTTCCCAAACAGATTTAAATTCTTCCGTAGTAAGACAATGTTCCTCTATTATTTTAGGATATATCTTTTCCTTTAATTGCTCTTTGGTTCCCTCTAGTTAACTTTCAAAGCCCAATCTTATCTTGTGTTTATTTTGAGAGCCAAAACTTTCCCACAATAGGTTTTATTACAATTAAGTCCAAAATCATCTGCTTTATTTTTATAAAATTTAAAACAGTCCATAAAGGGGAAAAAAAAATTTCAAATCCATCTGGTCCCTTAACTGTCCTCAGTCAGCATTCTTAACTCCCTTTTGCAGTTTCCAGAAGTTAAGATTTTTCTTTTTAATCTTTGAAGTTAAATCTTCTTTCCTCCAGTACAGAAGGAAATTCTCCTGGTGTACAGCAACTTGCCTGAAAGGTTTTTAATGTCCAAGTAATCCAATAATAAGTAATGTCTGATGGTAATTAAGAGAGGAAGTGAAAGGAAATCTAATGTCCTTTTGAAGGTTTCAAGCTGCAGCTTGAGCTCAATATTTCCTGTGACGCCTAGAGTGCTGAACTCGATGGAGATCACTAAAATGCAATCTCTTCACAGGCAGCCTCTGTAAGGAGTACCTGTGGGTGATCAAGTCATCTCCTTTCTCCAGAGATGGTTCCGAGGAGCTGGACTTTTCGCCAGCTCCTCTAAGCCACCACGGTCATTGGCTCTGTGAAAATAGGCCATCCTCACTCTGCCATTACTCCTCCAGAAGTCTTCCACAGCTGTAATTATTTTTAACCAGCTGGAAGTTCCTTTCTTTAAAAAAAAATCTTTGCTATTTAGGTAACTCTGTATAAACAATATGCCATATTTCTCCCTTTCATGTTAGGTATTCTTTTATTGATTGATTATTATAAAAATTGATTACAGTGGTACCTCGGGTTACGAACTTAATCCGTTCCGTGACTCTGATCACAACTCTAGTTGGTCGCAACGCAAGGTAAATTTTCCCATAAGGTTCAATGTAAATACGGTTAATCCGTTCCGCCCTCCGAATTTGGTCGCACCACGAGGCAAATTTCCCCATAAGGTTCAATGTAAATACGGCTAATCCGCCCTCCGAATTTGGTCGCACCACGAAGCAAATTTCCCCATAAGGTTCAATGTAAAGCCTTATTCTTGCCAAGCCTGCTCTGCATTTTCTTTGGAGCCATGCTGACAAGCACACCAAAAACCTTCCAAACGCCACAAAACACACCACAAGCCTCACCGAACATCTCCTTGCTACCGCGATCTCGCCCACAGGAAGCCGCGACCGCGTGGCAGCAGGGCAAATGGCTGCAGATCCGGTTCGTAGCTCGAGGCGGAGTTCGCATGTCGAGGTAAATTTTTCGGGCCGGAGCTGGTCGTATCTCGAAAAATTCGTAAGGAGGGGCGTTCGTAACCCGAGGTACCACTGTATTTTTATAGTAATTTAAAGTAGTAAAGACATAGCAAATGTACCCTCCATGGAGGTTTTAAGTACAGATTATTACACTTAATCTAACCTATAATTTATATAATATATAATACATAATATATAATGTATAATGTGTAATATATAAAATATAATATATAAATTGGGTCAATGAATCAGTCACAAAGAAAGCTAAACCAAAGCCAAGATGATTAGAAGGGAAAAAAGTAGTTTGCTTAGTCTTAGGTTATGATATTTAATACATTTATAGGAGGGTTTTTTTTTTAATGTTTGAAATATGTATCCAGGAGCTGTGGACTGATTTCAAGATCAGTCAAGTAATTAAATCAGTTATTTTCAATATAATGAAGGGCTTAATTATGTTTACTGAGATTTTTTTTTTAAATAATAAGTATTTCTTCCTTATCCTATAGCCCTTCCATTTCAAAAAGAGTTAAATGTCACTTTAGATTTAAAAGATATTTGCAATGTAGCACTGAAGAGTAATGCTACTGGAAAACAACTCCCAGATCCAATATGATGGATGGTATTAGTTATGCAGGGCTTTAAAAACTCCCTTGTACTATCTCTTAATAAATTAATGATTAAGTAGTAGAAGTAGTAGAGATGTTGGTCTTTGTCTCAAGGATATATCAAGAACTTCCTGATACATAGCATTCTGAAACTATTGTCATATTTAACATAACTATGGTGAGTTTTTTTATTTCATCTACACATAAATTAAAGATTTCATTTTAATTATTGTATATTTTTTCATGATGTCAGTTCTGTGACTAATTACATTGTTCTGTTAGTAAGCCTCTTTGGTATCTTTAATTGTATGGAGGAATGGCCAGCAATCTGGATCTCCTTGAGAAAGTTATGAAGGCTGCTTTATACAGGACCAAAGATTCTTTAAAATGTCATAAAGGGACTTGGGACACACGGGAAGTTTTATATCCTCTTCACATATTTTGAAACTTAATTATCACAATATGCCATTCACCCCATATTTTCATTCTTATCATCTGCCTCTTGTTTAGGTCAAAGCTCTGAAGGAGAAGATTCCTTCTATTCATGAAGGTTTCTGTAAGAGCTAAAAGTTCTATATTGCAAGGGGAGCCTCTATTGTAAGAAGCTTCTGGCTCTAAAACTTTGCATAAGGGCAATGAGACTGGCGAGGGAGACAAAGCTAATATCCTTAGTTTTGGTCTCACAACTTGCATGAAGTATAAGAAAGATTTGTAGCATCTGAGAAGAGCATATAACAATTAGTTTGATTTGGCTTGGCTGATGCATTAAAATGAATTATGGATTACGACTGAGTTCAGGCTTGGAACATCTTTGGCCTTTCTGATATTGTTGGACCAACTTCCATTAGGCCCAGTCAGAATGGTTAATGGTCAGAGATTATGGGAATTATCATACAGCAAATTCCTACTTCCAGTTTAGAAGTTTATTAGCCCCAAAATGAATTGATTTGAAAGTTCACTGATATCATTTTTTTTTTCTATGCAGGCTCCCGCTGGAAATCCATGTCAAACCAAGAGAAACAACCTTATTATGAAGAGCAAGCACGATTAAGTAAAATCCACCTAGAAAAATATCCTAATTACAAATATAAACCCCGACCAAAACGCACTTGCATTGTTGATGGCAAGAAACTGCGCATTGGAGAATATAAACAGCTAATGAGATCTCGACGACAGGAGATGAGGCAGTTTTTTACCGTAGGGTAGGTATTTGAGTAGGGTCCCCCCCCCCCGCAGAATAATCTAAATGTGTGAATTTCACCTGTACCCAACAGTGCTTCCCCTCGCTCTTAAGGTTGGGACTGTGTTTTAGCCCATGATTTAAACATTTCCCTCCATACTGACATTGACAATTGATGGTAATCTGGATCCACAGTGCATTAGCTGGGACTCATTAGTATTTCACTGCTTTTAAATTAATATCATTGCAAAATTCCCTTCCCCGTTCTTGTTACAATATGGATGGGAATTAATTCATTCGATTCATTTTAATATGAATTTATCCAATTGAGATTTCCTGAAATCTGCAACCATCAAATTTTGTGATGCAGATTTCACCAAATCAAAAATATATAAAATCGATATATTTCAAAAAAGTTCACATACAA
Organism: Liasis olivaceus; assembly: GCA_030867105.1. NCBI lineage: Eukaryota > Metazoa > Chordata > Lepidosauria > Squamata > Pythonidae > Liasis > Liasis olivaceus. Next base: position 94,992,294 of record CM061349.1, on the reverse strand, counting down.
CTGCAGCTGCTTACAAAAATATGCATTGGGAGAACTGCATAAAAATGGAACTAGAAGAAGAAATTTGCATTAAATGAATATGAATCTTTGTAAAGGATCTTCAAAAATTTAAAAGCAGATGTAGGAAAGATGCAGGATTACTGTCCCTATTTTAAACAACAATAATGTACCACTCTCCCTTGGACAAAGTACAGTGCAATCTGCTTTAATTAAAATAACCAGTTCAGTTAAATTCTGTCAGGTTTTTTTTTCTCTCACTTGGTTCTTCTTCTTCCACTGGCATATACACAACTGTGAAAAGAAGAAAGCCCACTATAAAAACTGTTTGGTATAGATGGTTAAGCTCAGTATACTTACATTGTTCGTCTTCCTATTGCTACAGATTCTGTTGTTGCTAGTGTATGACCTCATGGATCCTTCGTATTGTAAGAATAGGTTCCATAACAAACTTCTACCTCATTCAATGCTGACTTTAAATGTTGAATTGGAAATCTCCTATCAAATATTTAGAAAGAAACCAGGAGCAGATTCCTTATTAAGGAATCTCTTTATAAGTGCCACCTTTACATTTTAAGCATTAAAGTCAGGTATATTTCTTTCAGTCTTTTCCCAGAAATTCACAAATCATTATGCCAGTTGATTTATTTAATGGGAGCAAATTTATTAGTCTAAAGATTTAATACAAAGGATCAAATATTGAAAATATGAACCTTATAACAGTACTGCCATCCATGGTCTTGCATTGTTTAATTTTTAAAATATTTTTGTATAGAAGTACTGACTTATATCCATTATTATTTTGGACCCCAATATTTGGGACAATTACTGTCACAGAATGCAATAGCAACTGTTATATTGATCTGTTACACGTTAAATCTATGGCAATTTAAGAAAGAGACATTTCCCTTGCCAGCCCTTTCAAACTCACAATGCTTGTATATTTCTTTAATTATAAAACAAACAAACAAACAAACAAAAATGTTGGCTTTGCAACCAGATAATTGATGCTGACTGTTTGGTACCATTTATGGCTTGGCACACTGGAAATTGAATTTTTATCTAAATCAGTTTTTGATATCTGGAAATGTGATTAGGATTAGAATGTAATCCTTATATAAAACAATAAGGCAATCTGAGAGAGTCAGAGATGACTGACTTTTCAGGAAGAGGATAAGGCTTGAGATATTTAAATCTGTCTGTTAAGGATATGGTTATCATATCATCGTGTAGCAATTAAAGCCCCATTAAACATCCGAGAACATGTTGAGGGAGGAGAAGAGCTGTCCTTATGATCCAGGACCCTGTTTTATTCAGATTCTGGATGACATGGAAACTAATATTCCTGATCAAGTGATGTGGGTACAGTTCCCCTTCAGATTTCTTTCCTGTATGGGGGAAGGAGAGTATTAGCCACAGGTCTGCAAGCACAGTCCCATTCTCTTTCCACTTGGAGTGTCCATTGTTTGGGAAGAAGCTATCATTAAGATGTTTACTGATGTCTGGAACTGGGATAATGGACTGTACACTATATTGGTTATGGCTCAATTTCCAGAATAATTCAAGGTGTGAGTCACTATTTTTAGCTTGCGGTTGGGCCACTTAAAGAGTTATTTTATCCCATGTGGATTTGTCAGCTAATTAAGAACTTCAGATGAAGCTCTTTTGTACACAGTTAAGATGCCAGTGGAAACAGGGAAGAAGGCATTTATTGTTTTGGTGGAGTTCTTGCTCTAAGAGATTGGGATTTGTATTGCCTGAGTAATATTTTACCAACATCCAAAGGCACTGTCAGAATTTTATTAAACTGTGATGTGTGTGTCAGTTTGTGTGTATATGTTTAATTCTCTCTATAATTCTGTATTTTATCTTGTTTTACATTGTAATATTTTTATATTACTAGACTATGCTCTTATTGATTTTAATTGTTTCTAAGCTCTCCCAGTTTCTAGCCTGGCACCTTAACCGCTATACCAAACTGGGTCACTGAGAGATTGCAAGTTCTTCTCCCTCCTTAGGCATGAAGCCAGCTGGGTGACCCTGGGCCAGTCACTCTCTCTCAGCCCTAGGAAGCAGGCAAGGGCAAACCACTTCTGAAAAACCTGCCAAGAAACTGCAGGGACTTGTCCAGGCAGTCACCAGGAGTCAATACTGACTCGAAGGCACTGAAGGCACCCCCCCACACCAAAAAAGACATGCTAAATATTACAGGGAAGCCTGTGTCAATTAAATTGTTCAAGCCAATGTTTTAGAAATACAGTAAGAGTTAAAAGTAGAAAATAACATTGCTGAATGATTTGTTAAAATGGGAGAGATACTTTTCTCATGGAAATCATACCTTTGTTTCCTTGCAGGCAACAGCCTCAGATTCCAATCGCCACAGGAACAGGAGTGGTCTATCCTGGTGCTATTACTATGGCAACTGCTACACCATCGCCTCAGATGACATCTGATTGCTCCAGCACTTCTGCTAGTCCTGAGCCCAGCATCCCTGTCATTCAGAGCACTTATAGCATGAAGACGGACAGTGGGAGCCTTGCTGGAAATGAAATGATAAATGGGGAAGATGAGATGGAAATGTATGAGGACTTTGAGGATGACCCCAAATCAGACTATAGCAGTGAAAATGAAGCCCACGAGGCTGTCACTGCCAACTGAGGATGTTTGCTGAATTACTCTGACTTTGTTTTGTTTTGTTTTGTTTTGAACAAAAAGTTCTTAAGTGAGCCTGCATGCATGTATGGCTCCTACAGTTACATCTGCAGAATGGTCTTAAATGTTTCTTATTGTGTGACACAGATTGTTCACTAATTTTCATGAACTTTTTTTAAAAATTTAGGTGAAGACATTAAGTATCAGACATTGGGACTTGAAAACTGATATGAATCAATTGTTCTCTTACAAGTCTTATCTCTCTTTTGTTGTCTATTCTTTCCTCTTCCTGGATGCTGATAAAAAGGTTTAAGTTACTGTTTTAATGGGGGTTTTACATTCTCACTCAGGTATGCTGTGCCAGCCTACAGATTGTGAATGTGTTTTTATTCTGAATTATTTTAAAAAAACAAAACAAAAAAACCTGCAAATTTCCTATCATGAAACAGAATAAGTCCTCAAGCGTGTACATCTATCTGTATTAGCTCATCTTTTTAAAAATAAGGTCTCTAAATTCCTTTTTTTTCTCTTCATAGCTATAGCTGACCTTCTAGTGTGCCAAACTTTCCTAACTTCTGAATCTTAATATTTAAAAAAGTCTTAAGGGAGACACTGTAAAGTCTTAGACAATCCTTTGGCATCTTAAAAGTACTTACATATCTTAAAAGAAAAACCTACTTTTTCCAGAAAATTGTAAAATACTCAGGAATCTGGAGACAGGATATTCCTTAAACAGTGAATATGATTGCTATGATGCACTTGCTCAGTTGCTTCTGCCTCTTGATGTACCATCAGTGTGAAATATAAGTAAGCACAACAGAGTGATCACCAGCTACAGACAGGCCTGTCTTAGCAACATAAGGCCACCTTCAAGTCATTCTCTGTCCCTTTGCTTTGAATTCTTATATTCAGTCTTAATTACATTTGGTCTTAATGTATTCATTCCAGAATGTCAGGGGGCCATATAGTAAAAAAATATTTTCAAATGTACTGTTGTAATGGCATTATCGTTTGTTTGCCTTTATTTCTTCTAAAGAGCCCTTTCCCCTGAAAGTGTGTGGTATCTTAAAAATAATGAGGCACTTAATATTGGAAAGGAATCATTCTCTCTTTCTCTGTCTCTCTCTCTCTGTCTCACACACATGAGGAAATACGTTTCTACATGTCAAAAACACTTGGAAAAATGCTGTTATTAGCAGAACAGTATCATATACAGGACAGTATACAATATTCACCTACTATGCTGTTTCTTTTTAGGATAATTTGTGGGGCTTCCCTTAAGTAGTTCTGTTTTCCAATCTTGAGTTATTGTATGTTGTCAGACAACACTTTGTATATTCCCCACCCAGTATGCCTGATGCTAGTTGTAGCCTAACACAGTATCAGGTGCAAGGTTTAAAACTATTTCTGTTAAGTTTATGTATTAGATTATCTTAATCTTTGTCTAGTACATAGACAGCATAGAAATCCAACTTAGTCTTCCTCATTCTTGGAGATGTAAAGTGCTGCCACAGTTTAGGAATCTCCATATTGCCATTCCCATAGTCAACCTTTGTTAATATGTGACCTTATGATATTATAGAAATTTTAAATCTCTCAGATAAACTGTGTTGAATATTAATCCTGGAGGACTGAAAAGGATGCAATGATCATCCTTGTACTTACAATTTTACTTTACTCATTTAGATGCATATGCTTAGCACATCAGAGAGTATTTGAAGCTTTTCAATACTTTATGTTATCTGCCATATAAGAAAAGCAAAACAGAACAACACACAGTTGTATCCCAAGATCAGTGTTTGTGAATTATGCTGGGTCCTTTAGATCAAAACTGCTGTAGAAATTTAAATTCTTATTTATTTCAGTGCTAATATATAGTTTTATTATACATAATATTGATTTCTAAGGAGCCAAGAGCAAGGCAAAATAAAGCATTCCCAAATTCATCATCCAGCTCTTGCTGGATGTCAGTATTTAACACTAAAATTTGAAATTGATCAATTTAATGTATTTCAATGTTCAAAACCTGGTTAGTGACTTATAAATAAACTCTTAAAGAGTTTTCACCAGCTCCTAAGGTGGAAGCCATTAATATGCTTTGATTTGAAGTTCTTTCTAGAGAAAAGAACATAATGCTCTCTTCCTTATATCTTACCATCAATAGTTACAATTATTTCAAAGTGGTACATATACCAGAAATATAGCAGTTTTATATGCCCTCTAAATAAAACCAGTTTCACGTAGATACTTTATGGTATGCTGAGGCAGATTTATCCATGCCAATCAGATTGTCAGTGTGAATGTTTAATGGTGATAAAGAAAATGTATCAGGTACTAATCCAAATGGAGCAGCTTCCTCTCAATTGGATTTCCAAGTGGTCTGTTCCATGCCAACCATTAATTATATGAGGGTGAATTATGTCAAGAGTTCTGCCCTCTACAGAAATGCCATTCTTAAGACTGGAGGAAGATTCTTATTAGCTTGCTCAGGGGATAAGAGTGCCAGGATTTTCAAAAGCATTTTAGCACTTTGTAGGATGGCAAAGATGATAAACCACGAGTAATAAATCTATGAATATGACCTAGGTTCTTCTACACTAAATGATTGCAATCATATCTTTGTGCCTAGAGCTTCCATTACTGAGAATGCCAAATGAGGCTCCCTCTGTTTCTATCTGCAATGGGAAGTTTACATATAGAGACTTGGTCTCTAGATTGAGGCCATTGTATCTTTTTTGCCTAGTTGCTTTCAGAGGGGTTTAGACTGGAGTGCTCATTAGCAAAAATTAACATAGTGCCAAGCCGGATTATTGTCATGCTATCAAAAACTTTGTAGATTTAGCAGGAAAAGATAATCATGACCTATCAGTTTCCAGTAATTATTTCTAGAAGTGGAGGCAGTTCTGCAATATTAAAATAGGGGATTATAATCCATACATCAGACCGAGTGTTTGTGTATGTGTATACCTCTATGTGTGGATGCATACACACACAGTCATCAAGCTTTGGCAGCCATTCTACAATCCAGAATAGAATTGCTTATCTTTACTATTTATTTGAATGAATACTCCTCTCATAACTACAGCTAACACAGTAAAACTGGTCTAGCCAAGATGTAAAGGCACTTGCTATCATTAGTTGGTGAGAGTCGTCTTTATCTAGTTAAGGTAGTGAAATAAAATCCTTTGTTGTCTTTAAGATTGCTTAGGAATTTGAACTGATCTAACAGATGTAGCTTGGATGGGAGATAACCCATTATTTCCTAAAGAATGACTATTTATTAATTTCCTACAAGTTTCTCCTGTTATAAATCTCTCTCCATTCTACGTTTCTGTTTTTTTTTTTTTTTTTAGATAGAATGCTATATTGCTAGCATTGTATGTTTTGTAATTATTTTTGCACAAGGGCAAACATTTAGTTTAGTGGGCTATTTTCTTTTTATAATTCTATGACCATGCCAAAATAATATTCTGCAGGCTGGCGGAGAACAAAGGACTGTTCTTTAGGACTGAAACTTGATTTTACTCATACTACAAAAACACACACTCACAGATGTTGTTTCGTAAGTGTAATAAGCACTGGATATAAATGGTATTTTTTATCACTTCTAACTAATGTGAAACTGTTGTACAAAAACAACATGAACAAAAGTCATCTGTTTCGACTCGTGTGGGCCTGCCTCACAGTTGCCGGATTTGAGTCATTTTTATGTCTTGTTATTTCATTTATTTATGCAAGATTCTTATATGTATGAATACTTTGTTTGAGCTCCAGTCCTCCATCTGTGTTGATGATCTGTAACTTAAATCTATGTTCCTGACATTGATTGGCTCTTCATGAATCAGCAGATGGTAGAGTACGACTTATTGGACAGGTTTTGAATTTAAAATCTGCAGAATATGTTTATTATATTTATTAGCCTATATTGGCTCTAAAGTATCAATAGAAATCAAGGAAGGACAATCGTTGGGAAGCAAAAACTTTTTTTTTTTCTTTCTCCTTTTTTAAAATTCATCATTGGAGCTCAAAACAAGGTTTTTGATTAGTCACCATCTCATTTAAGATTTTTTAAAAATATGTAAATATAACATAGGAGATAGAATTTTATTTTTTGTTCATGGATACTTAGCTATATATAAGTTATGTATTTACTTTTGTTCTGTATCAGTGTACATTGGTCCATATTAAATGCTGACAAATCACTGTACCTCATGTAGATTTTACGCCTGCAGTGTGGGAGCAGTATTGTGGACCTGTAGCTAAAATGGCAAGATGCCTCCCTTGTGCCCTCCTTCAAATCTGAATCCCATATAATAAACACAAAATACTTCAAATATTGCACCTGCTTATAGAATAACAACCTCATATTTACTCTCTAGTAGTGGCATTATAATTTTGGGGAATAGTAAAATATTTGTCCAAGGATTATAATTTAGCCAGTTGGTTCTCAGTATTTCTTCATTAGCAAGTAAGAGCATAGGACATGAAGTGCAACTACACCCTTTGGGCATCCTAGCAGTCTGTGATTCTAGTTCAGGTGACCAAACTATTGATTTCTTACATCCTCATTTAGCTCTGTAGAACAAGGCAAACTTAGGGCTCATTAATTTCAATTAAACTAAAGTATCTTGATCAGGTGTGTGATGCCACAATTCTCTGACACCTTTGCCAAGATAGTTTGAGTAGGAATTGCTCCTACTTAAGTACTGGCCCCCACCCCAATAAGGTCTACCCTCCCACTTAATTGAGATTATATTTAAACCAACTTTAAAAATAGATTGTACAGGAGACAGATTTCTTGTAATTTCCTTTCAAGCAAACTTGATGGAAATTCTTGCTTCTTTCTTTGAAAGCAACCAATGTGACTTAGAAAATTTGTCAGTAGGATGACAAATACCTAAGAAAGGAAGTAAATAATAAAATGTGTTTGGAGAGTTTGCCATTAATCCAGCCTTTTCAAGTAAGTAGTACCAATTATTAAATATAACATAGATTTTTTTTAAAAAAAAAAATCTGTGTTTGGTGTGAAACAGTGTTGGCTTGTCAAAATAGAACTGTAGCGTTTATAATTCCTCATTGAAATTTGCAAGGGCAGTAATTTTCTGTTGTCTAAGATAATGTTTATTTAAAATGAATGTGATGCCATGCACCTAGGTTGTTAGAGTAACTGTACTTTGCAAACACAAAGTTTATAAAAGATTTCACTTTCAAGGGAAGACTTCTGACATTTTTTGTTGACAATTGGAGAATATTGTTTCAAAATATAATAAAAGTGTTCAATTTGAGATAGATAAAATAACTGAAACATAGTTTCACAGGATTTATAAAAGAGAAATTAGCTACAATGGAAATGTCAATTTCTTAGAATATATGAGGTGTAGGCTTATATTGAAGCATTTAATCCACCACCCCAACATTGTAAGCAGCAGATTGCTAGAAAAACTTCAGGCATTTGTGTTGGCATTTTTTAAAACTGAGATTCTAGGCTTTGGAGCTGGAACATGTACTCTGCATGCTTCAGAACTAAGAAATCTTTTGGACCCTTATAAGCCTGGCCTTCTCTGTTCATGAAAGCAACTCACATTTTTCAGCCTGAAAAAAGATGTTGCTGCTTTAAGGAGTTCATGTATTAAAGTTAATGCAATTCTTAACAGCAGTGTATTTTTTTTCAGGCTTACCGGGAAGCTTGGAAAAAGCTGAGCTCTGAGTTGCTGTATTCAGCAAAGTCCAGGGACTTCTTCAGAGTCATCTTCCAAGTGTCCATAGACAGTCCTAATGTATGTGCAATGCGTATGCTGTGCTGTTCAGTTGCAATCACTGTCTTCTGTTACATAAATGTATGCTGGTATGGCAGTACGTCCTTTGGGGTTAGGGTTAGGGTTAGGGTCCTAACTCCTGGATCACTCGCTGATCCCAGATTAGAGTCCTCGTAGTCATCAAGTGGCAGTGTAAGAGGGAAGGATGAGATTGTGACAATGCAAAACGCTAATACATACAACTCTGGTGTTCACTCTGTATGAATGAGTATGGTTATTATTTACAATAAATACAAAACCATTTTTAAAAGGACAGCAGTGACTTGAAAACAAGATTGCTTGAATAACAGTGTAAATGAAACAAATTATTTTGTAAATGCAAATCACCTGATACATTGTTAAACTCTGCTCTCTTATTGTACCTTCTGTTGCTTTTCCTCTTATTTACTGTTGATTTCTACCACAAATATTTTCCCAGTAAGAAATACCAGTGATCCAGTATAGAGAAACAAAGTTCAAGGGCACTACTTCAGAGTAGAAAATATGAAGATCACAACCTCCAGCAGCAGTTTATCTTTAAGCAATGAAGCCATTCGACTGAAGTCTGAAAACTGAAGTTTCAGCAGAACTGTATATGTGTATCTGGATAGGATTGTCAATGCCAACAACCGCTTGAAAAGTGCACCTGGTAGAATGTATAATAGAGTACTTCATATTTTCAACTGAAAAAAATAGTCTGTCAGCTCCTTGACGTTGCATGCCTGTTTAAAAACTGAAGTTGGCACTTAAGCATGACCTTTTAAAAAACTAACATGTGACCTCATTTGATGTTTTTAAAAATATAAAAGCACTTACTCTTTTTCTCAAACTCACTTCACTTTCTTTTCTCTGTCCTCCACCATTACCTTTTACTACCATCTTTGATCCCTGAATTTTTCTTTGCTGTATAGTTGATATATTGTAATACTGTGATCCCATATTAGAAAGGAAAAAAATATACAGAAGTGGTTTTTTTAATAGCCAGATTTCTTTGTCATTGGATTTTATACCCCCCCTTTCTTTTTATAATGTCCAAAATTAATTTCTGAAAGCTGATGGAAAGTATTCCGAGGGAACTCACTCGTGTGTAAAGAGAAGGGTGGGTTTAGCACGAATGTGCGTAAGGAAACTGTACCCGATCGGTATTTATGGCAATATGAAGGCTATAAAGAAGTTCAGTGATGCAGCTTTATAACTTCTGCTTTCTTCAGAAACCCCAAGTGAGGTCCTTGGTGCTCTCAAAAGTTTGGGGAATGTGCAAACTATTTCACTATTTGTATACTGCACATTGCAGTACTGCTAGTGTGCATTCTCCATTTGTCTTCCTGTCATTTGTGTTTCTTTTCCCCCCTCCTTGTACCTTTCATTGGCCTGTAGCAATTTTTAGAATGTTTGAGTATTTCTACCCATTATTGTATTTGCCATGTACAAATGTTTTTATTACCTTAAGATGAGCTTATAAGCTGTTACTTACTGTAACCCTTTTCTTTCCTGACATTGTGATGTATATTGTGAAATTGTATTCTATGTTAATTTAATCAGCACAATTCACTGACATGCTGGACTGACAATGCTAGCTGCTGTTTCAAAGTGTAAAGTTTTTGTGTAGAGCTGTTGGGGGGACCTCAGAGGTACCCCTTGTCAAGGTACTAAGCTTTGGTTCTTTTGGGGGTGGCTCTTTCAAAGCTCTTCTTACACCCCACAAGTCCATTTTTAAACTAGCAGTTTTTCTTGTACAAATTCTATACAAAGTGCAGGTACCTACCTGAGCCCAGGGCTGGTAATGATTTGGGCATGTAAAGGAAAAAAAAAAACCTAGTGTCTATTGCTGCTTTGAATATGTTTTAAAAGTCTGAAAATGTAAATAGTTTATCAAAAAAGAAAAAAATTCTTGTACAGTCCAGTGTAAAGTTTTTAAATGAACTGAAAAGGTTGCCATCACATCTCTCACACACTCTCCTCTTGAAGCAGTTTGAAAAGACAACCAAGTTTGCTAAGGATGTTGATTTTTTTTTTTAAATAAAAATATCTGTGCTCTTAATTTAAGAGGGAAAAACATCGTTCTTAGCTTTGCTTCATAGCATAAACAGACTTCTTGGATTTTGTTGTGCAGTATTGACGTGAGGTAAATTAAATATTAAATAATTTTTCAGTGGTACTTTTAAGAGTCTTCTCTCCTCTGCCTCAGAAATGAATAGAAAAGACAAAATTGAAAGACACTGTCTTTATATCATATATTCTGGTGTATGCTGGCACCTTACCTACATGTTTGCGGGGATATTTGTTTCTCTTCCTCCTCCTCCTCCTCCTCCTCCTCCTCCTCCTCCTCCTCCTCCTCCTCCTCCTCTTCTTCTTCTTCTTCTTCTTCTTCCTCCTCCTCCTCCTCCTCCTCCTCCTCCTCCTCCTCCTCCTCCTCCTCCTCCTCCTCCTCCTCCTCCTCCTCTTTGCACAAGGTGCTTTCCTGATATGTTTAACATGTCATCTTTGGGTGATGCTATATACGCCATGATAAGGGGATCTGACCCCTCAGGGGAGTGTCTATACGACTGCCTATTTATGCTCATTTACCTCAAGACTGTCCTCTCTGCCCTTAATCCATTCACCATCACTCCATATTTTGTACTGCTGTTGACACTTACAGATTAAAGATAAATTTTGTTTTATGATATGCGTGTGGCTTTTTCTGTGCAGCCTATTCTGTCCTTTTGATAGGTAACAATCGGCATCAGATCCCAAGGAGAAAAGGCCCCATAGATCCGCAATTGGTCCATTCCTTCACATCAGGGTCCCCTCCCTCCCTCCTGCTCCCTGTCATGAACATTACTGGTCATCATTATCCTCCAGTTGTACAAGTGGCCTGGATTTTGTGGCTTTGTTTCTGGGATACATGGTCTTCTTGGTTCTTTGCCTTGATAATCTCAAGCCCCGTCGTTAGAGGGGCAATGTGTTAGCAGGGAGTGCATGTAAAAACAGGCCAATATGAGACAAGATTTTCTGGAATACTAATGGAAAAGAGCAAAAGTAGCCTCTTAAATGTCCATCTTTTTTTGTAAATTTCTAGTTTTTATAACTTTTATAATTTTTAAACCTTTTATAATTTAATTATGTATTTCGATTTTAGTGGTTGTAAGCCGCCCAGAGTCCCCCGTTGTAGGGGAGATGGGCGGGGACAAATCAAATAAATAAATAAATAAAATAAATCTTTATATTAATTTCTCTTCTAAAACAATTAATTTCTCTTCTAAAACAAATTAACTGAACTTGTCAGTAGGGTAACACTATATTACTTTTGGTCGAAAGAATACCCCCACCTTTTTTTATGTTTAACTTTTGAAAGCTGTTCTGACTTCCTTCATAGGGGAACGAGAAATGATAGTTCTATGAAAATACAGCATTTGTATGAGCTATTTTATGAGTTCAGGATCAAATGGAGAGACTCCTTAGCTTCCTAAGGTGATTCAACACAACTCACATACCTTCTTCAAAAATGTAAGACATAAAGCAAACAAATACCTTTCCAAATTATTAATCATTGTGGTTTATAAACGCTGTCTGATTTTCCTTTTCTCTATCAAAGATGGACCAAAAATAGCTTACAATACACTTTATTTAATAATTCCTAAGTTCCAACTCAGAAATATACAATACCTAACTTTAAAATACAGAAGGAAAAAAAAAACCAGTAGTCCCAAAAGAAGAACAGGAAAAAAACGGGGGGGGGGGGGGATCCAGTAGAACTAGGAGTACTGAAAATCTTTATAGAAGATGTCTTGCCTAAAAGAATGGGATGGAAGGATTGGGCAGAACATTTTTGCTGAAATACACCTATCCAGCTGCAGCACCATTCATGATTGCATGATTCATGGTGTTCTGAAAGTTAATATTCTGGGATATCACAGAGCACTTCTTGGAATGACCAGATCAGCATTTTCTGGGAGAGAGACAGAACACTATGGAACACTGAAAAATTCTATCCCTGGTACATCAAATTTTTGCACCTCCAAATGCTTTTTGCATGACAGCCATACGTTTAATCTGTGATCAACAAATAAGCTGAAAAATAGCAGCAAGGAATGGAACCATACAAAAACCTCCAGGGGCTGCATGTGAATTCTGCACCACAGATAGCTCCCACTGAATAGGTTATCTATGAACTTGTGTATGAATGTGGTGAAAGGATGGCTTCAGGAACAAAAAGGTGTAGAGAGGTATAGTGAATGCTGCTGATTCAATTCCTTTCCTTTTCCTAACACATGCCTTTAATTTCTTAGGATTTCCTATTCTCTTTTTCTGCTTTGTGTAATGTTGTTTCCACGAAGGGAATAATGTGATGGGTATGTATTTAGGAACATAGGAAATTCATGGGTTGGTGGGGTTCTAATCCCTGGAGCAACAGAAAACAATTTTTCTCCCCCATCCAAGTTGCATTCAGGTACTTGACTCTGGGTCTCATATTGTCATTCCTTCAACCTAAACATGCCCAGCTCCTTTACATCATCTTCAGTTTGTCTAAGTCCATAAGTTCATCTTTAGCTTCTCTTAGCCTGTGAAATCCACTTATTAAATTCTCTGCTCTATGCTACTTAATTGTACTAGTCTAAGATTCACAGCAGCTTTCTATTAATTATTTTCCACTTATATAATTATCACAGTCAATAGTAATGTACCGAATTACATTTTTAGTATAAAATAAAAGCTAGGATTTCCAGCAGGATTCTCCCTCCAAATTCACGGTCGGCTGACTTTAAGGACTTTCAGCTATGATAGCTGGGTACTATCTGTCAGGAAAAGCATTGACTGCCACCAGGATATGCCTGAGATCTATCAAGTTTCATGTCTGTAAAATGAATGGATTCATTGGATTTTAATTGTTTAAAAAACATCATGACCACTCTAGGTTGAAATCATGACAGACCATACCAACTATCTTCAGAACCTTCACTGTGTAATTAGGGTTCTCTGGATCACTGGCAAAATAAAAAATAATTGCCCTTGACAAATCATTACTAGCAGTTGTATTAAGAACTACTTGGGTACATTTGAATTCAAGACATCCAGAGTGATGTTCAAGTTTCCTTACACCACATATGGCGATGGCTTATTTGTCAGTGATCTCTCAGCTTTGTCATAAGAGAACTAAAGGTAGTGGTTAGAGGTGAACAACTGTTCAGTTAAAAGACTGAATCTGGTCTGTCAGCATTGTGTGTATTATATTTTGACTGAACTATAATCAATTATAATTTTTGATGAAAGATATTACCTGCCTTCCTGAATCGTGTGCCAAATTTGGGAGGATGGGGGAGAGCACTGAGGCAATTGAAGAAGTAAGAAAATTCAGTATTTTACTGTGGTTAAATACATTGTAGGTCAGATGTCCATTCCTATAAACACACTTGTTCTCCTTTCAGTCCTATTCAAATATGTGATAAAACCTTTGAATGGTTGATATACATCTGATTCACAGGTTCTACTATGATTGTATTTTTTGCAATCAAACTTGGGTTAGGCTCCAGTTGTGTTAATACAGTTACTACAGACTTTGACTTGCACAGTGGGAGTGCTTATTCTCTTCTTACCCCTATGCTGTCCCCAATCTACTGTAGGTGATTTCCCATTTGTGTAGACCACATTTTGAGGTGTACAGAGAATTGCAAGGTGAAAAGCATTTATTTCGGCAATGGTTTCTCTGTGTTATTTATAAATGGTTTGAGACTTTCAGTTAAATAATAATAACTTAGTTTATTTGTCGTAACTAAAATTCAAAGGGAAGTCCATGGCACTACTTCAGAATAGGTAGTATGAAGATCACAACCTCCAGCAGCATTTTATGTTTAACTATTAAAGCCATTCCACAGAAGTCCAAAGGATTTTAGGGTTAAGCAGAATTTTGTATGTATTTTCCTGGGGGCAGGGGGAACAGGAATGGATGAGAAAAACTTTAAAATATAATGGAGTGGCTGTGATGTCTGAATAATTCATAGAAAATGAATGAAAAAATAACAATTCCATAGAAAAGGGCTAGTGTAAAAGCAACTGAACTAGGATAAATGAATTGGTGTAAAGGTAAAATAGCCAGAAGCAGAATTAAGGCAATAGGACAATAATATCAGCATTAGTGATAAGAAGAAATAAGCAGTTGTGATATTTTTCCAAATTGCTACTCCAACAACACCTTTGTATTTGAAATAAAAATGGGCTTGTTGACTGTTTTATATGAGACTCAGATTACTTGAACCTTCCTAGCAAAATCTGTTGGTTTGCCACACTTGCTTATCAACCTGATGGCTTCACTTACTTCCTTTGTTTGGGCCAGCCCTAGGAAAGGCCCAGGTTTTCCCTAAAGTCTTGGCAGTTGTTATTAATGGATCTGAGAGCATGAAGCTTTTCAGCCACATACATTTTTCTGAAGCTTTTCTTAAAGCTGCCAAATACTGACAGCTGCTATATTCTGCAAATGTCTCAGAGCTGGAAACTTCAAAAATGCTTACATCCTTGAGCAAAGCTCCTAGTGACTAGCACAGGTCTGCACTTGCTTGCCCCTAAAATATGAATCTTTGGAAATGCATCAAAGTGTTGGCTAATCAGCATGTAGTTTGGGGGAGGAGGCAGGATTCTATGAATGTTATAATTTATGAAAATGATGTAATGATTAAACAGGTGGATAGAAAGGGTGAGATAATTACATAATGTGTGAAAAGGAAGAACCTCTAGGCACAGGGCCAGTTATGTCACTGGTTCTTTGCTGCTTCTCTTGAATCACCAGGAATTTAACACTTTATTCCAGGAGTTTGGAATATCTAGTTATATTATTTTGATATTTTACCCAAACACCCATGTCCTGAAAGTGGAAATATAATATGCAGGACTTCATTGTCATCATGCATTTGCTAGTGAACAAGCAAAATGTAAGAATCCCAGATGAAATATATACAGCTGGATGAGCTAAATCACATGGCAGATCTGGCAGGATGAGAATGTGGCATTGTGTGATTCTCCTAGATGTCCAAGAATGTCCAGACCCGGCTTGAGGTACAATATTACAAATGTGGCTTTTGTTGAGGATTGTCAGAACTAAGTGTAGTATCAAAGTCTGCTCTACAGGTTTGTGTCGGCCACCTCAGAGAGCCCTTAAATTCTGGTTAAGGCAATCTTGTATTTTATCAAAAAGGACTGATAAATCCAGAGATAAGAGTCTCAGGCATAAAATCCAGAAGGTAATAATGAAGAATCTCTCTTAGCCACATCCCATAGAATGTGTCACTAATTCAGTCTTTTTGCCAATTTATAATATTTAATTTATAATATCAAATATATCAGCAGAAAGGAAAAAGCATATCAAGAAAGGTCAAGGAATTCTAGTTTGGTCTGCTGTACTGTGCTTCACTTTTCAAATTTTGTTCATTCTTACCTTCGGTAACCTTTCAGTCAGAATTTTGCCAAACACTTTCCCACACATATTGAGGAAATTCAATCCCACTATTCTAGCCTTTGGATTCATTCTTGCTATTTTCCCCTTTGTACGGGAGAAAAATAATGGCATTCTTTCAGCCATCAGGCATAGAT
Organism: Liasis olivaceus; assembly: GCA_030867105.1. Lineage (NCBI taxonomy): Eukaryota > Metazoa > Chordata > Lepidosauria > Squamata > Pythonidae > Liasis > Liasis olivaceus. The sequence continues at coordinate 94,976,287 of CM061349.1, read as the reverse complement.
ACAGCTTCACACATACATTAACTAGTAGTATAACCACTTTGCTCATCCACAGCTTCTTGCACTTCATCATTCTATTAACCATCTTTTTCATATTTCCCATTAGCATAACTCCACACATTTCTGAGGCACTCTGTATCCCACTTCTTTTCACTCTGTTCCAAGTAGTTTCCTCAGCCTCTTCCCATTCATGCCACTGTGAGATTATCTTATAAATTTTCATATAGGTCTTACTTACTTACTTACCCTAACCCCTAATACTTTCTGATTTGCCAGTTAGATCCACTACATCATAGATGAAGAATATTCCTTGATTAAGCAAAGCAACGATCAATGTCCCAAAATAGGCTGGCTTTCACTTATTCCCCAAATTCTATAATACTGAGGAGAAAATCCTACCCATGACCATTCAAGCTGGAGACCCAAATGATCTCTCTCAATCTCTCTGCAGTAAACCTAATACGTTTACTCAAAGAGGTAATAAATAATGAATATAATAAGGTTGACTGCATTGAATTTATCTGAAATTCTATATGTGTCTCTCTATTCCTAATGATTTGTCTTCAGTGGTTTTAAAATGGGATTTCTCATTAAAAACTTCCTCATGTGCAAGACTGCAAAGTTACATGGCTTTGTGTTTCATGATTGCACAAGGTTTTGAGTTCTATATATCTGGATGTTGGACAGGAAGATTTAAAGCACCTCCATTTCTATTTTTCCTACAGCAGGGTAGAAATTGTCATCTTTGGAAGAATGGCCAAGAATTCACCAACTGAACAGACAAGGTTGCATTAAGAAGTTCTGCCTGATTTGTAGCAGTTTATTGTAATGATCTTTTACTGGGTAACCCTTGGAAGAAGGGGTCTGCTGAAGAGGTTCTAATTACCCCGCCACCTAGTTGTAAAGCATGGTTAAAAAGTCTGCTATTAGTGTGAACCGATTCTGTGGCTTTGAAGCAAAGGGCTTCTTCTGTATCTGTGGTGAGTTGTTCATCCCTCAGTCATGTCATCCCTAAGCTAAGAGATCTACTCACTGAATGGTTTCTAACTTACTGATTTGATTAAGCCAACAATCCTAAACTTACTTACTAGAAAATAAATTCTATTAAACACAATTTAAATTGAATCAATTGATATGGCTTTCCTCCAATGAAGAAATCTAATTGTAGGCCTCCAGGGACACTTATAAAATATTTCTATACTTCTGAATTTAATTATAAGCCAATAAACTTGCAGTGCAATCCTTAGTACTTCATTCTTATCTAAGTCAAAAAGAATTGGATGAGAAAGGGAGAGAAAAAAATCTTGTAATTTTTTTGTACATTTTAATAATGTTATATAAATATGAAATGGAATAATAAAATATATTTTAAAACATGTGACATTTTTAGCCCACTCTTCTACCAAGGAAAATGCAGAAGTTTAAAACAAATTTAGAGTGAGGGTAAAACTGACTCATATATTTAACATTATAAATGTTGGCTACTGCATGGTTCCTACCACCACCAGAATAACACTTCTGGAGTGGAGTGGAGTGGAGTTCAGTGTGGATCATAACAAACTGTGGCAAATTCTTAGAGATGGGGGTTCCAGACCATCTTACCTGTCTCCTGAGAAATCTGTATGCAGGCCAAGAAGCAACAGTTAGAACCGGTCATGGAACAACCGATTGGTTCAAAATAGGGAAAGGAGTACGACAAGGCTGTATACTATCACCCTGCTTATTTAACCTATATGCAGAGTACATCATGAGAAATGCCAGGCTGGAAGAATCACAAGCCGGAATTAAGATTTCAGGGAGAAACATCAACAATCTCAGATATGCAGATGATACCACCCTAATGGCAGAAAGTGAAGAAGAACTAAAGAGCCTCTTGATGAGGGTGAAAGAGGAGAGTGCGAAAGCTGGCTTGAAACTCAACATTAAAAAAACTAAGATCATGGCGTCTGGACCCATCAATTCCTCACAAATAGAAGGGATAGAAATGGAAGCAGTAACAGACTTCATTTATTTGGGCTCCAAGATCACTGCAGACGGAGACTGCAGCCATGAAATTAAAAGACGCTTGCTCCTTGGGAGGAAAGCTATGGCAAACCTAGATAGCATATTAAAAAGCAGAGACGTCACCTTGCCGACAAAGATCCGCATAGTCAAAGCTATGGTTTTTCCAGTAGTAATGTATGGCTGTGAGAGCTGGACCATAAAGAAAGCTGAACGCCAAAGAATTGATGCCTTTGAACTGTGGTGCCGGAGAAGACTCTTAAGAGTCCCCTGGACTGCTAGGAGGTCAAACCAGTCAATCTTAAAGGAAATCAACCCTGATTGCTCATTGGAAGGATTGATAATGAAGCTCAAGCTCAGATACTTTGGTCACCTAATGCGAAGAGAGGACTCTTTGGAAAAGACCCTGATGCTGGGAAAGATTGAAGGCAAAAGGAGAAGAGGACGGCAGAGGATGAGATAGTTAGATAACATCACTGAAGCAATGAGCATGAAACTGAGCAAACTCAGGGAGGCAGTAAAGGACAGGAAGGCCTGGCACGATATGGTTCATGGGTTCACGAAGAGTCGGACATGACTTAATGACTGAACAACAACAAAAGTGGAGTTCAAAGACATTTCTATGGGGGAAAATGAGGTTGCAGAGAATCTCCACTCCTCTGCATTAAATTCTAGGGGTGGGGGAGCTGCAGGGGATGACAAGTAACAGTGAGAGTTGCATCCTTAATATAGGCAAGGAAAATGTGCCTCTGGAGCAGATGTCATCCCTAAACAGAAGGAACATGGTAAGAACACAATGGATCTCAGCCATAGAGAATAGTGGTACAGTATGCAAAATTGCTAAGATCTGAGTTGAAGCTAATTCAAATTTAAGATATAAATTTGAAAGGCAACAATTCAAACTGATTTGAAATTTTTCAATCATAGGCTATAATGGGAAAACATCAAAATGCTCCCAGCTGCTTCATTTTTTGGCAGATGAGATGAAAACAGAAGGAATGATAGAAACGTTAACAGTCTCAAGTTTCAGACAGATAGCTTCAAGCATTTCACCATAATAAATTTGTGAAATATTCTCTCTGCATCTCTTTAAGGCAGACGTAGCAGGGATGAGAAAAGGACAGCACAGCAGCCACCAAAGGGCCTCCTGAAAAGACAGTGCAGATTAAAAATGAAAACTTTTGGAAATTTTAAAAAATAAACTATAACATTGAAAAGTCACCCTGCCTTTGCCCACTTGATTTTCTGGGCTGACTGACTTGTCAGTAAGCTGACAAGGTTAGCCTCTTTTGTAAGTGAGGCACTGTATATTGTTAGCACAACATATTTTTAAAATAAAAAGATTGACATGTGTGTATGTGTTGTTACTATTGCTCATATGATCTAATGCAACGGTCTGCATTACATACAATAGTGTGCTTGCTTTTAGACTGTCACAATTTCAGTCATGCAATGAAGACTTAGTAGAAAATAGACAAATAGTTGAAAGAAAATGGAACTTTATTTTTGTTTTATTCTGAGAAGAGTTGGGAAAATGAAAGGGGTAGGAATGAAAGAGCTGAAGGACTCCTAATGGACTGGACAGAGAGACTAATGAGGACTATACAAAAGTCTGACAAATAGATTAAATAAGGAAAAGTAAGGATAAAAGGGTCATGATTCAGGGAAAGCCAGAGGATCAAACAAGGAAACCAGATTTTAAAAAGAGCAGGAGAATAGATTCTCTCTTTCTCTCAGCGAATCCGCCTAACCTATTTCTAACAGAAGAATGAGACACAAAACCCTTTTCCCAAGCACTCTGATAGGGGTTGCAAAGATGAAAAAGCTCACTGGCTAGTCAGAGTGCTTCACACCACTAAGGCCTACAGTATACACATGCTTAAAAATACAGCGTCATCCATTATTACCAGTGCAACTAAATATAGAAGTGCTTTTTTAGGAAAATAGGATAGGAAAAGAAGGCCACGGTACTTTAGAAGCAAAGGCTGGCACCTTACATTTTATATTCAGGAAGCTAGTAATATGTGTGCACACTGTCCACAATGTACATCTGGAAAAGTAGGCAATATACAAATGATGTAATAAACAAATATAAATAAGCAGGGATTCAATAGTTTCTCATTCCTTCTTCCTAAAATTGTCATTCATAAGCATTTTTGCAAGCAGATCTGGGGGCATGCAGATTTTTTTCCCTCTTTATCACTGATAAACATATTGTCTTATTACCGTATAAAGGGATACTGTTTGCATATGAATACATGACCTTTGAATAGGAATATAATCCTCTACTGACATATACATTTTAAAAATTACTCACAAATATATATTATAATTTCACTCAGATTTAAACAATTTTCAAACAAAACAGTTTTCAAACAACTGAACCCTGTTTCCAGCCGAAGTTCATTTTTTTCTTTCCACAAAGAATTTCCATATTTCTGCTTCCTGACATTCCTTTGCTCTTTTAATTACAAAATTCATCTGCTACAGATATCACTCTTGTCTTACTGTTTCTTTCTTCAACTTTGTATCTTTGTAATGTTTCCTGTAAGGTTGGCATGAGGATCTAATTAGGTCTTAGGCAACACGACTCTCTGAAGGTTTCCAGGAGGTATGGCTCCCTCAGAGCTGATGGAGAATTGCACCATTTTCTACATACATGTATGACAATCATCACCCCCTCATGGTTATGACCAGATGTTTCTTACATGCCAACTCTCAGACACAGCGGGCATTACACAGACCTGTCCTTTTGATTTAACTAAGCATTATGCTACTTAGGCCTTCAGGTGATCAATGTTTGCTTACTTTTCTTTATGTAATTTTTGTTAAAGAGTTTTTTTACAAAGTTCAAAGATAAATATGAAAAAACGTAGAAGAAAAGTGAGAAAGATAAAGAAAAGAGTGTTGAAAACAATGGAAAGCAAAGAAAAAGAAAAAAAAAGATACTTAAGTGACTTCTGATCTTCTTTACAGTACTTATAAACGTAAACATTTTCCCCTTTCAAAATTACATAACGCGGTTCCCTTCTCCCCATAAGCAGCCCTTTTTAATTGGTCAATCCAGAAATCACCAGTTCATTTTTATCCATTTTCAGCAAAAAGTTTGCTTACTTTTCTAAAAGGTGGTTACCATGCAATTTGCCTGACTGCTCCAAAAATCCTCACACCTGAATTCGGTGGGGTTTACTCCCAGGCAGAGGGGATCCATTTGCAGGTTTGATATGCAGTCAAATGACATGAAGGTTTTCTTTTTTTTTTTTAAGCTACACTCTGTTCCTATGTCAAAAAGTACAGTATGTTGCTTTCACAGAACATTGGGGAAATCTGGATGCTGGGCACTTATTCCATGATGGCTCCTAATGATAAATGAAAAAACAGGCAGTCAGAGGCCCATGTAATGGAGAGCCAGTTTGGTGTAATGGTGAAGGTGCTGGGCTAGAAAGCAGGAGACCCTGAGTTCTAGTCCTGCCTTAGGCACGAAAGCCGTCTGGGGAACTTTGGGCCAGTCACTTGCTTTCAGCCCAACCCACCTCACAGGGTGGTTGTTGCAGGGAAAATAGAAGGCAGGAAGATTATGTAAATTTACCGCCTTGCATTTTAAAAGAGAGATAAAAATCTAATAATAATAATGTGCACTTCTCTGTCATTTTTTAGTACAGAACTTGATAAAAACTCTGGTGGGTTCCTGAAATCTTAGTGTTGCTCTTGCTGTTAAAGAACTGAGAGAGCAAAAGCCATCATCTAAAGTTCAATTTTCTTTCTTGCTTTCTTTTTGTTAAGGGACACTTTTTATTTTATTGGTGCCAGCTGGAAGGAAAAGGATTCAGTTAGACTTCAAAATTATGATATAGCTTTAAGTGCTATGTTTAGGTTTACTGCCAAAATGTTAGTATAAAATGGTAGGTGTTTGCACTATAGATAATAACTAATGTGCCGTTGGTCAAGATAGGCCGCTGTTCTGTTATTATTCTATGACTCTTATGACTAAACACTGAAGCAAGCCTGGTGGAACAACAATATTTTATTGGGCCTGGAACACTGGCTTGGCAGGATATAATTGGAGTGCCAGATATGTAATGAACTACGTGGAGATGGCAGGGGGTGAGGAAAGGTGTGGCCTGCCATTGATATTTATCTGGAGGCAGCTTTTTTCAGGCTACCCTAGACCTTATAGTGTTTGGAATACAGTAAGATCCTTTGATTGACTGTCCGGTGATTATAGTCTGTTGAGATACGTTGAATATTGGATGAAAATAACATAAAGGTTTTATATATTTTAAAAGGTTTAGATTAAACTGAATATTCAGCTCTAAAAGCACTCCAGAAATTGAGTTGTGCTCTTTCACGTGACCCAGAATGAACTGCGTTCTTTGTTCACATCACTTGTCAATGAGTTCTGGCAATATTATATTGACAATATGCAGCTTAGTGATATAGGTAGGTACTATCTTGTATGGGAGTGATTTGTGCTATTAAGCACCTTGCGGAAGAGGTTATTGTACCTATCATAATAGGAAGCATTGTAATGAAAGCTTTCCCAACCCCAAAAAATGTTATTAGTAAGTCACGTCTGCAGCTTAATGCTTTCTTTTTGACCTGGACTGCAACTCTGTTTATCCTTAAATATAATTTAAAATAGATTTCTCATGTATCAATGTTCCATAGCCATCTACACATGACAAGCACTGCAAAGTATTTTGTGCATTAAAAGCAAGGGGTGGACAGCTTTTTGAGGGCCAGATGAGGCAGTGAATGGGTTGCAGTTGGTACCCTCATCTCTCCCTACACAAACAAAGGACACAATTTACTTTTAGACAGCCACTCACAGAAATGATCTTCCTTCCATCATAACCGCTTTCCCATTTACCTGCCATGTAAGTGAAAGTATGGCTTTCTGTCAGAAAACAACTCGTGGGCATGATTCTTTTCATTTGCCACCTCTCTGTTTCATGACTGCATCCCAGCCAACTGCTGGGCAATGTCCTTTACATGAATAACTCAGATGTGGGATGTCTTCCTCCTCAGGAAAACCATGTTCTCTTCAATCCATGAGGTACTCAAGCAACGGGTTTCGAAAATGGCAATTTGGCATGGCTGCAGCTTATAGACTTCGGTGAAAGCCATAAGCAACTCACAGGATGCTCAGATGTGCTAGGAGTACTGCTGAGAACGTGATCCACTTTAGTGGAAGGTCAGTTTTAGGCTTCAAGTACAAGTCTACTACACCACTTAATTCTTTTGGATTCCAGTGACAGTCAGGTTGATATAGTTTTAATCAAGTATAATGATGATCCTTGGAACTATTTTTTACCATTGCCACAGAATTTTGGCCTGAATTAATATGTTAGGGAACAGCTTGAAGTATTACTGCAGTAATGGCATGTTGGTAAAGGTGCATGAGAAATTATTATTATTTTGATTGGCATTTTTTCTTAACTGCCTAAGTTGCATGCATCGACAAACCTTGTGCATTGCATATTCTCACCATGCAGGTGAAGGCAAAGCTGCTAGTCTGTAATAAGAGAGATCAGGTAGTATATATTGTTATTTGATTAAATGCGCTGATTAAATGGTGCACTTCACTAATCAAGCTGCAAAGTTAAATAGCCAAGATGTAACACACTTTACTAATCAACATACATTCATTGTTAAGTAAACTGAATATTTTATAGGTGAGCTTTTGTGTCATTTTGTGGCTTAGTTGAATTCCATCTCTCTCACTGGGATGAAAGCCTGTGTTTCAACAGGAATATGATGCAGTTGGGTGGATTATGGAAGGGACTAAGACAGAAAAATAGAAGATTGGATACAGAGGGAAGAAACTTTTTCAGTTTAAGGGGATAAAAAATCTCTAGGGTATTCTCAGTTGAATGTAGTTAGATTATGACCACCACACAAATTCTTAGGACTAAACTAGACATTAGCAAATTTAGCTCCTCATAACTCCTATATGGAACCAGCTTGTTATTTATAAACTCTTAATGACCTTTTTTTCCCCTTTGACCCTATTCCAACATTATTGATTATTGATGGGGTGAGACATGGAGAAATGTAGAATACTATGACACTGCAAGGTGAAGTAAGCTCTTCTAGATATTACAGTATAGTGGCACACACATCTAATTTGTCTCTGATACAACTCAGTGAATATGAATTAACTGTAGAAGTCTCAATGAAAGCAAAGATATCTGATAAATCAGTTTTGGTGCAGAACTAAATCTTGTGGATGAGGCCACTTATATTTTCTCTCTTTTCACTCTTTTTTCCCTTTCAAAATTTTGGTAATGGAAAACTCACAAGGCAAACAGAAAGAAAATTATTGTTGTTGTTAATAATACTGATTGTAATAATGATATAAAAAAGCATGAACCAGTCCTAATGATTTATATCAGCCTGTAAAGTAGAAATGCGCAAAATAATGTATTATTTCATGTGATTTATTAGGATAGTTGATGTTGCTTATAGAGCATAAATTGATAGTAAAAAGCCCGTGCAATGCAGGTGCATTCCAGGGTGATAAAAACTCATAGGATTAGGCTTTTTTATGTGTTCTATCCCACATTTTTATTTCTGCACACTCCCAAGTGTTAAAACATTTCTCATAGATTTTAAGTAGAATGATCATCCACTAAATAACTCATACAGAACACTTCAACGCCGATGTTAATTGGGGAGGGGAGGGGAGGGGAGGGGAGGGGAGGGGAGGGGAGGGGGGGAGACCTGTATTGTAAGCTTCCAAGTCAATGTATGTTGGAGTTCCATGCGACACACACAGCCAGATTTTGAAGTAACAATTAGAAAATTCATAATTTGACATTATAAGAAAGCTGCTTATAATATCCCTTCATGGATCTCACAAAATGTTGCCCTCTCCTACTTTTGTTCCTTCTACTCACTATGTGGGAACTCATGTATTCTTGAGAACATTGCGTTACAAACTTGGGAAAAAATAATAATAAATAAGGAGTTTCATATGGCAGAGGTAGAAAAAGTCAAGAAAGGATGTGTTTCCATACAAGAACAGTGACTGAGAAAGAAAACAAACATGAGAATTCAGATTAGAGAAGAATTTGCAGAATTTTTCAAGGAATTATACCCTAAGCATAAAATTGATAAAGAAGGTTTGAAGGTATATATTAAAGCTATGAAAATATAGAGCTATGAAGATATCAATAAAATTAAAGCTATAATTTGAGGGAAACTGGGTATAAACTTTTTTTATATAGATGGTATAGAACCCTGTCAATGATAACAAAATGGGCAAACCAGACAATAACAAATGCCACAATAAAGAAGGAACATTCTATCACATGTGGTGGTTATGTAAAAAAACCCAAAATATTGGAAGGAAATGCAGCAAAACATCCAGAAAATTTTCAAAATAAAATTTGAATTGAAATCACAAATATTTTTATTAGGAATAATTTTAGACAGCATCAGTAAAAAGTATCATAATCTACTAAGATACATGCTGACAGTGGCAAGAACCAATTTGGCACAATGCTGGAAAAGTGAAACCCTGCCAGTGAAGAAATGGGAGATCAAAATGAGAGAATACACATAGCAAAACTGACAATGTATATTCATAATAGAAGTTTAACTAAATTCAGTCAGGAATGACTCCCTTATATACAATACATCACACAGCAGGGCAGGTTTAGACATTTGGAGTACGGTTTTTAAGAAAAAGAAGAGATTAATTTAAAAAGGTCATTTGAAATAAATAAATATAAGCAACAATCTCCAATATTTTAAGAAAAGTACAAATACTTAAGTAGCAATTAGTAGTTAGGGACAATGGAAGGGGAAAATGAGCTATAGAAAGTTCCTCCTTATTATGTTGTTTTATGTTTTATTTTTTTAATCTTGTTTTAGTACCTCACTTTTCTGTACCTACAGTATGTTCTTTATTCTTTACTATCAGCTTGAAGAATGTAAAGTAACTATACGTTTCTAATGATGTTTCATATTTAAAAACAAAAACAAAAGAAAGGGTGTGTTTCTGATAGATAACGCTTAATGTACTGCATTTGTTTGGCTTCTGTTTAGTCACGTCAGCTCCAACATCCCTCCACCACAATTTGATGTCGTGTGCTGCAGCCTGTGCATCAGGACTGCACTTGAACTGTTCAGATCTATAAATTTGTGGAAAACATTAAGCGCTCTGCAAGTCAGACTTAACAAACAGAAAACTTTGCATGGGAAAGTTCATCACGCTGCAAGTTAGATCAAGAGTTAGGACTCACTGATATTATTTAGATTGCTTAAAGTATTGAAAATAGAGAAAGAAAAAATTCTATCAATCTATTAATTACAATTTAGGATATCAGTATTACAAGCATAAAATTATTTGACTTTTTACATCCAAAGTTAAATATAAGATTCAAAAAAGAACTGCTGCAACTCCCATCAAAGTATTGGATATATGATAATACTTTCAAACTTAAAGCTAATTACTTAATATTAAAATCTCCATTGTGTTGTTACTTTATATATATAATTTACTTTATATATATAATTTAAAAAATATATAAAGCAAATTTAACAAAAGCTGAGATACCTAAAAAGTAAAAGAAGAGAGAGAGAGAGAGAGAGAGAGAGAGAGAGAGAGAGAGAGAGAGAGAGAGAAAGAAAGAAAGAAAGAAAGAAAGAAAGAAAGAAAGAAAGAAAGAAAGAAAGAAAGAAAGAGGATATTATTAGTAGTAGTAGTAATAATAAAAAAAAAGAAAAGGACATTACTTTTTGAAGAAGAATCTCTATGGCTTCAGCAAAGGTAAGTCCTATCTCACTACTTTTAGAGGTGATGTGCATAAATAGGTATGCACAGTGGGTGGACTTCCCTTGGATAGTCAAAGGCTTTAGACAGAATCTCAGACCAAATAATAATTGGGAAACTTAGGAACGTTTAGCACTTGGGATTGTTTCCTAAATAATTGAGAAAATTTAGCACTTATGGATAAGATCCTCCCTAAATATTGGCAGTGATTTAAAAATAAGATCCTGATTAGAAGAAGAAACAGTTCTTAAAGTATCTTCAATGATCTGTATTGGGACTGTGGCTATTTTTATTCTGTGAATAAATTATTTGGGTTTGGGAATAGGCCATGGGGCATCAAGTATGAACACTATCAAATTATATAGTGAAGTTATTGTAAAAATGGACAGTGATGGGACACTAAAGTAGTATACTTGGGGCAAAAATTCCTTTTCCATCTGATGGCTTGAGAATTAGAGGTCAAGAAAGGGACAGTGGAGAGAAGTCTCATTCAAAATTCAATATAGCTTACAAATGTGATAAAGATTATGTGAATATAACACTGCACAGTTATTTTTTGTTATTGTTTATTTCTGTTGTATGCCACTCAGAGTACACTGTTTGAGTTGGCCAGCCGTATAAATCCATGAAATAAATGCAGATACAACTAAATAAATCCTATGACAGCAAACCTCCGAAAAGATATTGTAGAGATGGACAAGATGCAGAAAAGGGCAGTCAAGATAGCCAAATAGCTAAAATTTATTTATTTATTTTGAAGACTGATATGGTCACCCATCTTATGTTCAACAATCCTGGGCAGCTCACAGCAACAAGAGTCAAACATAAAAAGAAACAACAATACTAACCACAAAACTACCCCTCACAATGCCGTCCCCCCTCAAAAAACTCTCCCATACATTTGCTTAGTCTCATGCTTGGGGTAGGAGCCACTTTGAAAATAAAATGCTGGGTTGTGGGCCTTTGAGGGAGAGAATAGATAGATGTATGTAGATAGATAGATGTAGACGGATCAAGTAATGAAGTCACCAGACTCATTCCTTCCCCTTCAGATGGCATAGACAAATGCATCAAGGACAGAGCTAAAGATTATGGGGCCCCCCAAACTAGCCCTCTGACATTACATTATCCTCAATATATTAGCACCAGAATTTCTAAGACTGTAGGGAACAAGACACAAGTCACTCGTGTTGGATGTCAGAAGTCTAACTTTCTTCTTTGAAACATGGTAATTTAGGAAAATGCACACAGATACATACACACACTTAATGGGATGGAGGGATTGAGAGACCCTGACTCAGAACTTCACTGTGATGTTAAGATCTAGTTTAATAGATGTTCCTGCCAGTGGATAGGATTCTGGCCTATCTCTTACAAGCATAATGAGGTGCTATAAATAATTAAAATTAAACGGCACTTGCTGAATAAAAGAAACTGTACTGTATGATGATACCTTATCTTTTCTTTGTGCAAGTTATTCATGTGGAGTAGCATATTCTCTTGTAATTAAAAGGTTCTATACTTGAACTAATTAGCTGTTGTAAGCTGCCCAGAGTCCCCCGTTGTGGGGAGATGGGTGGGGACAAGTTAAATAAATAAATAAATACATACATTTTCAAGTTTAAATAAGATAGAAAAATCCTTATTCCTGGGCATGTCTGTATTTTTTTCTCTAAGAGCTGAAATTAAACATTTTTTTCTACTTGCAGTATGATTTGATCCTCTGTGTGTGATTACTCTTAATTTGTTTCAACTTTGCAGAAACAACATGGCTGACTCAAATTCACCTGTGTTGTGGTCTGATGCCAACTAAGTATACACATTAAAAAAACAACAAAAAAACTATCAAGACCCCAGAGATTTGAAAGTGGAATCTAATGACACTTTCATTGGTTTTTCTTTTTTTTTTTTTAAGAATAAGAAAATTTTCACAAGATGTAAATTGCACACAGAATCATGTTCCACTTGATTACTACTCAACATTTACATAGGATTGCTAATTAAAAGTAAAGGTCAATAGGTTATATAAGTCAGTTAATCAGGCAATTATGCAGAAGTACCATAAGTGAAACATGTTAGAAAACCCTTGGGATCAATAGGGGTATGCAAATCGATCAGCAAAGTATATGCTCTATGAATTCAAGTACTAAAGCATGTTCCATGATACAGTAACATGCTAACTGGAGTAGACTGTACCTTTTCACTACAGCTAAATATGGATGCTTTTCTTTTGTGAATACATTTGATATCTGAATTTCAAATAATTATTTCCCTCTATTTTCATGCTCAAATAATGTTGATGTTCTTAATTAATTACAAATAAAATTTGTGGCGCTTCTTTTTATTTTTTTAAATTACAGATAATCTGCAGGTCTCCTGGGAATAAGGCTGACTGAACCTAGTAAAGCTTGTGTGTAGGAAGATGTGTTCAGGGGAACAACTGCATGTAAAATAATTCTATAAGGTAGTACTGAAGTAAAGATATATCCAAAACGTTTTTGACAATTTCGCCAAGAAGTAGAATGAATATTCTCCTTTATTCAGTTGATTATATATAAACTCTGATACAACACCATTTTCTTAAACTAGAGTTATTAAGAAAGCTTTGTGCCTTGTCTTAGAGATATATATTACTAGTAATTCTAATACAAACATGAGTTTCAATGGAATATATATATTTTTTCCAGAACATATATCTCTGCCTTAGGATAAAGATATGTTTAAGGAAGCAATGGTCTGGATTGAAAGAGAGGTTTCTGTTACTTACCAACTCCTTTTCTTTCTGGATTAAAGCTAATTTTTTAGTGTAATGTTTTATTAAATCACTAGGTGTCAGTGTGCTGGTATTAGCTTAGTTAGCTGCACATTAATCACCTTTACTGAAAAAAAAAACTATTAATTAATTATTATTATACACCACCCAAATAGTAACACTCTTTTGTAATTGAAAATTGAATTTCCCTGGCATGAAAGTTAAAACAAGTAAAAATATGTGGAATAAAACCAAAAATAATGCAATAAACTAAGACAAATAAAACCAGTGGTAGCACAAATATTTATACAGTAGATCTAAAAGCACTAACCCCCCCCCCCCCATTAACCTTATTATTAAAAATCCCTGAAGAACACAATGGTCATCACATAATTGTGAAAAGATCATACTGCAGCTACCAGACAAGACTTTCTGTACACATTGCCAATGATAAGATCCTTTCTCCATTACAGGGCCCTGAAAAGGAGCCTCTAAAGATGGTCTTAACAATCTGGTGGGCACATGTAAGAAGAGGTAATCGTTCAGGTAGCCTAGACCAGGCCATTTAGAATTCTAAAGGTTAATTTGGCTCATAAAACAGACAGAAGATCTATTTAATCATTCCTAACAATGAGAGAGATATTAGTCTGCATTTCTCTCTTTCTTCATGCAAACAAGCAACCTCAAACCTAGAGGTAAGAGGAAACAACTACCCAAAAGTCTGACTGGAGACATTTTCAATCACTTGGACATAAATAACATGATCAAAGTCTTAAATGGATTACAGTAAAGAAAACACACCCTCAAGAGTTTTTAGTCATGAAAAGTAATAATAAAGCTGTCTGTAATCACTTAAGTTGATACACAAAGCTTCTCTTATGTAAAGCACGGCAACTCAAAACACAGCAATAGACCTGCACTAATTTATCCCAGATGCAGATCATGTGCTCTCCATTAATTATTAATCACTTGCTCTCACTATTAACAAGGGATTTCTGACAGCCCAAAGAACGACATGCAGCTTGAAGAAAGAAATGGTGCACCGTGGATGGACGCAGCTATTGGAAACCCTTTAAAGAAAAGAAAGAAAGAAAGAAATCTAGAGGAGGTGCAGCCATTTTGAAAGGAAGACATTTTTAGAAAGAATAGCTAGTCTGTTAAATTGTCTGAAAAGCCTCTCTATTTTGTACTCAGTCTGCATTGAGTTCTTTCCTGACTTTTCTCCATGAAATCATAGGATGAGAGCCAGTCTGGGGCAGTGGTGAAGGCATCAGGCTAGAAACTGGGAGACTGTGAATTCTAGTCCTGCCTTAGGCACAAAGCCATCTGGGTGACTTTGGGCTGCTCACTCTCTCTTAGAACTAGGAAAAAGGCAAATCATTTCCCAAAATCTTGCCAAGATAACTGCAGTGACTAGTCCAGGCAGTCACCAGGAGTCAAGCCTGACTCAAATACCCACTGCGTTCTTGCTGGTTCCCCCAGAAGGAATGGGCTCCAACAGACTCCGTCCTTTTGGTGCTTGCCATTTTGTTCTTGTTTCTGTTTTCCTACAGTACCTTGGATTTTCTGTAGATCCTGAATGTACTGATGTTGCCTTGCCTTGGGTCAACAGCACATATGACCTAGCTGAAATGCTGCCATAAATCCACCCTGACCCTGTGAAGGATAGGGACTCACTTTGTGGGAGTCCCTAAACCTGTGAGAGCCCTTCGTGCTCCTAACAGGATCCCCAGAAATTTAGGCAGGCCTAGAGTTAGAACAGAGTCCTAAGGGAAGGAATTCGCCCTCTTTATTATTTATTTAAACCACAGATATCCCAGTTATCTTCCACATAATTAATTCGAGGCAACTCACAACACAGAAATAACAGAACAATACAGTAGTGAATTACCACTGAAATCTATGAAACTGAATACGCCGATGATCTTCCTCTCTATTTTCCTCCCCATTCTATGTCACTCCCTCCCTATAGCAAAGTCTGGATTTTTAAACTTCTTGAGGGAGTGATCTGCCCTTTGTCTCTTCTCATTGCCCCTTTTCTCTGTTCTCGGCTTCAGAATAAGATTGAACTATTGCGGCTGTTACTGCTATTAATGCAAAGAAAGGCTGTATGACAAGGAAGGATGTTGTAGAAGGGATACTTATGAGCTGCAAAAAGTAAAGTCATTAAAGCCGTCACTTGATTGCATAACAAAGGAAGTGGTGACCTTGTGCTCACCAGGCCAGGCAGCCTTCATCACCATTGGAAGCTGTTTGAGGGAGTTCGTGTGATGTTATGGGAACAGGAGAAATGGCAATCTGTCTCCTTCCTCAACGAAGGCATCAGGATTTCCAGCAGATAAGCACAAATACAAAAGGCGCTGGCGTTTGGCACTGGAAGTGATGGCTGCCAAGTGGCCTTTTTTGGGTGCCTGTTTCATTTTCTTTCTTGTCAGAGCCCTGGCTGAATGAATGCCTTGTTATTAAAGAGCATGGTGTAAGAGCAAGTCTGGAGCCTACCAGTGCAATATTAGCAGGGCAAGGGATTATAAAACAGTAGGCGTTTTTTCTTTTAAGGACAATTTTTCACAGTACAGAGTTTTGCTTGACTTGCCTTTGCAGCGTTCTGTCATTTGTGTTTTATATTTTGTGCTTTTGTTTTGTTGCCATTCTGATGCTTTCTATAAAATATAAAAACTGGTACACGTAACATTATAAAACAGTCTTCTAAATGTTTCTGGCTGGTGTGATCGTGTTCAATAGCACAAGACCAAAAAAAAAAAAAAAAAATTGACTTAAACTGGATCTATTAATCCGCTTAGTTTCCACAGTCCTTATTCTTTGAATATCTGTGGGAGAAGGCAAGAATGGACCACAGAATTTATGAGTCCTCTATATATCAATCCGGTTTTTTAGGAGAAACTATTTTGTGTTATTTTGAACTTATAGTATCATGCAGATATCCCCTAGGCCAACTACTAGAATAAAATCTTAGATATCACTCAGGCTGTGAAGATGAAAAGATGCTTTTTTATATGCATTTCTCACAATGCATTTTTTTTTACTAATTTATCCTAATTTACACCTTTTACATGAATACAAAAATACATATACTAGGAGAAAAAGCATAAAAAGGGATATGTTAAGAGAAAAAGATACAAGAAGGTATATGCTAGGAGAAGGATCCTTGCAGATATGTTTTACAAAAGCATTACAAACTGATGCAAAAGGAGGACCACTGAACTTGACTGGAAATCAAACAAACAAAAGGAATATATAGAGGCTTGATAAAAGACTGACTTCTGAAGCTATTTTTGTTAAACATGAAGCTATGTCTGGGTTTTCATTTTTTGGGGAGAATAATTCAGCTTGTTTTCTGTATCAGTCTGATGAGAAGTGAAGGAAAAATATTTGCCCTTAACTTCTCTTTGCTACCGAAATAATAACATAATATATTGATTTTTCATAGTCCATTTGAGACTGGCACAGAGATCGGGATAAAGATCTAACACAGAATTATCACAAAACTTTAACCTTTCTAACTTATCACAAAACCTATCACTAGATTTTAACCTCACCGAATGAATGATTCCAATCACAATGACATAAAGTTCTGTACTGTACTCACGTAAACAAGAAATGAAGAAATCAAATACAGCCTCAAAATAGATCAAAGCGGCACTTCTCAAAGAGAAGCAGATTCCATTCTACAGTAAGTTTTAATATCTATCTCTGTATTTGGAGGACTAAACATCTATGAAATGATGTTGCATAAGAATTTTTCCAGAAAAAATTCACAATTGTGCCATAGTTCTCTCTAAAACAATGAACATATATGGTTCATTGGGTTACTATAGTTGTAATTTTTCAAAGTTATCTTTATTCTCTCTTCTCTCCCTGCCAGTCTAAATTTTTTACTGATTCTAATCTTCCTTCCTTTTATAAATTGGACTCTGCTTTTCATTAGCAGGTGAAGGTGGCATCAATAAAGTTGATGATGCTCCTTGCCTTGATGCCTTGTGGGTCACATACAGTTTTAATTAGAGAAGGGGCTCTTTGGGGTGAGTTGAGTTTCAAGGTCAAAAATGTTCTGTTTAAAAGTTTGCATTGAGACAATGAGTAAAGCTAATATTATAATGTATGACATCTATATTGTTTAAATAGTCAAGCTCATATTACTGGTGGCTAATCTAAATCTTAGAATGGAACAGAAGAAAGCAAATGTGTTACATTATGTGATTTACGTGTAGGGTTCCTGTTGATGAAAAGAGGAAACTGAAATGGATATTGAGCTCTTAACCCTACGGCAAACTTTGCCAGCTGTCACCTAATTCCATAAAGAATCTACAAACAGGGGTAATTCCTGGGGAGTCTTCCTGCTTGTAGTCATTGATAGCTTCTCTCCACTCTTTAATTGAGTCGACTGAAAAGAACAGAAGTGTCATGTTCTATGTATCTTTTAAGGAAAGGAAGTTGATTTTATTATTTATTAAGCTCTTTGATTTTTGTAATTCATTATGCCAATGTATTCTAGGTTGTTTAGTCATATTAAGAATTGAGACATGCCTTAGGAACCTGAATTGGCCTCCAGAACTGATCTCATAATCTCTCAGATAGGGAAAATATGGCATAGTTAAGTACCATTAGCTTGGATTGCTCATGATGTAGATGCTGTTGAAGAGTATTATAAACCAAGATAATATAAAATAAGATATTAACCCACCCACCCCTGATACTTCTATAAAAAGCTTTAAAACATTGATCATATGAAGTGCCTTAAACTGGGACGTTATCAGATCTGATGGAATGTCTTTTTTTCCAAGAATCAGGATTTTGTTTTAATGCAAAGAGATTCAAAGCAAATTGGGTTGAAGCTAGGATTACTAAAGATGTATCTTGGACATTGCCTATTAATATCTCAGTGAAATAGGGATCAGAAAGAAAGATGGATGGATGGATGGATGGATGGATGGATAGATAGATGGATAGATGGATAGATGGATAGATAGATCTACCTACCTACCTACCTACCTACCTACCTACCTACCTACCTACCTACACAAACACACACACACACAAATACAAACAGGGATTCATAGGAATTAATTCCCTTAAAAACTGGAAAGCCATAACATAAATATTAGGAGCCTGACTTTTTCCCTTTGGTGGTCAGTAGGAATACTTTTGCATTTGCATTTCAATCCTTGATTTCTCCAGTTTCAGTTGAATCCCAAAGATTCTGAGTTAGACTATTTGGATATAGTTATTGCATCTGCAGACTGCCCTTCAAGTCTGTCTACCTGCCTGTCCGTTTGCTTATAATTTCCATTTATTAGGCATCCCAATTCAAAAGTTACTCTGGGCAGTGTGCCATTAAAAACTAATAAAATATCAAAAAACAAACAAAATAAGCAGGAGAAAAACTCATATAACGTGGGAAACAAACAAACAACAAACAAAACAAACAACAGCATCAACCTATCCCATTGCCTGGAAAAAAAGCTAGGTTTTTAAAGATTGTCTGAATCTTTAAACACTTGTAAGGTTGGAGTAGACAAACATCTAGGGAGATGTTATTCTAAAGGGCAGGCACAGCAAGAGAGAAGGTACACTTCCTGTGTCTCATCACATGACATTGCTTAATTGATGGGATACAAAGCACACCACTTTGCAATATCTTATAGGGTGGGCAGAAATGATGGAAGAGAGGCAGTCCCTCAGATAGCCAGGCCCTATGCCATGAAGGGCTTTAGAGGGAATAATCAGCACCATTAATTGTACTCAGAAACTTACTGGTAACCAGTGCAGCTTGTGTGGCAGAGGTGCAATATTGGTATACCCATAAGTACTCCCTATGCTTCATTCTGGACCAGCTGTAGCTTCAAGGGATCTTCAAGGTCTTCCCTGTATACTATGTTGCAGTAGTCCACATTTTAGGTGAACAAGTCATGAGTGATGTTGAGAAGGAACCTCTGGTCCAGGTAAGAGTGAAATTCAAGCACTGAATGAATTTGTGTGAAAGCTGTCCTGGCTACAGCTGCTATATGCTCATTGAACAGGAGCTGTGAGTCCAGGAGGACCCCACTTTGCACAGCAGCTCTGAACAGGGAAGTGAAACCTCAGTCAGTTAAGGTTTGACTCAATCTGGAGTGGCCCTACAGGCTGCTATACACTGGTGATACTCTGTTCCCCTTGAAACTCCGGATTAATTGCTAACCATCATTACCACTGTTTATGGCAGGCAGGTAGGCCAGTCAGCCAGCCAGAGAAATTCCCTATAGATTGGACTCAAATGGCATTTGTTATAAGCCTTTTGAAATGAGTAACCAGGTGGGCTCATGGAAAACAATATCATTCTGGACATCTATCAAGATCTTATGCAGAAGTTTAAAGCCGCCTTTGACAATTCAACCAGAATAGTGACTGCTAATCAGGAGATTTGTAAATTGAAACAAGAAGGATGCACAGTACATGAGTATATGGCATATTGTCAGTTGTATGCTGAAACCAGCATACAGTATCAACCAATTTTGGGAAGGCTTTTCTTGTGAACTAAGGGATGAATTAGTACAACAAGGCACACCAAAGACTTTGGAAATATTATTTCAAGGTGCATAGTGATTGATGGCATGCTGGAAGAGCTAAGGCCCAGAGGAAATAACACAGCAAGATGTTGCATAACCTTTGTTCACTCTTCTCCCTGCTTCTAGTTGCATCCTCAAACATCAACAGCATGGAGTCCATGAAAATAAGGTGATGAAGCAGAGAAACAATAAAGATAAGGCCTCAGACAAACAGCTCCAGTATGTAATACCAGGCAATGGCATTTTATAATCCCCATTAGCCTTCACACTGCCATGGGCTCAGAGATCCCACACTCAGCTCTTTTGGACTCAGGGGTGAGTGCTAATTTCACAGATGATGCGAATTGCACAGCAGTTAGACTTACATACACTACAACTGGAAAAGTCTATGCAAATGGAGATGATCAGTTCTAGACCTCTCAAATCAGGCCCCATCCTGCAACATAGGACTCCTCTGAAGCTGTGAATAAATGGCCAAGAAGAATTCTTGCAACTATTATTTGATTGCTTCCTTGCATGTCCCAATTGTCTTGGGCATAGCCTGGCTGCAAACACACAGTCCTGATATTTACTTTTCCATCTCAGCAATGTCAACAGCACTGGTTGCAGGCATTGGATCCTTTTCCTTCTCTCTGTCCCACGCTGCTGCCTGAACCTCCTTTCTTGCAAGAAAATTGTGCAGATTTTGCTGATGTTTTTTGGGAAGAGGAAACTGCAACCTTGCCTTTGCTTTGGGCATGTGACTGAACTATCAGTTAGGAACCTGGAACCCAGATCCCAGGTAAATGATAATATCCCATGTCAACTCAAGAGTTGGCAGCTTTAAAGGAGTTTCTGGCAACAATCTGAAGAAAGAATTTATTTATTTCATCTCTTGTACCTGCACTATTTTTTTTAATAAAATAATTCTTCTTTAAGACCTGTTCATGATTATAGACTTCTATGTTCTATAAACATTAGAAATCACTGTCCACTGCCTCTTATTTCAGTCATCACTCTTTGAGCATTCCATGGCAGAGAGGGGAAGGAGGAGGAGGTAGGTGACAGACCCTAGGAACATGTAGGAGGGAGCATGACTGTTACAGGAGGAAACAGGGCCTTTACAGACAGACAAACAGACAGACAGACAGACAGGCAGACATATATATATATATATATATATAGAGAGAGAGAGAGAGAGAGAGAGTCCAGAGGAGGGGGGGAAATGTGAGGGGGAAAAAAACTCAAACTCCACCTTAATTATGGTAGGTATAACTTGAGCTTGAAAATTACTTTGGCAGCCCTTTAAGATTCTGTTAAATTACCCTATTAGCAATAAAAACCTTTCCAGAAGTCC
Source organism: Liasis olivaceus (assembly GCA_030867105.1). Lineage (NCBI taxonomy): Eukaryota > Metazoa > Chordata > Lepidosauria > Squamata > Pythonidae > Liasis > Liasis olivaceus. The sequence continues at coordinate 94,954,859 of CM061349.1, read as the reverse complement.
AAGAGGTTCTGGTTTCCTGAGTTTTCCTATTGTGAAGGGTTTGACAGCATCTATTCTGTTGTTTCATTTCCTGAAGTGCGTTGGAAAACCAAGGAGTTCCTCAGCATTGATCACCAGGGAGAGGTTGCATAGGCATAATTCAGTCCAGAACCCTCATCAGACACCGATTCCAGACAGAGACTAAGGCCTTGGTGGAACCACCCATGAAATCCACAGAGAAAACCCCATACTCTCTCTCAAATGCATCCAGGTCCATTACTTGGGTGGTAAAGAACAATTTAATAGATCCTTCCTCCCTGCAAGTCAAAAAGCAACGAGAAAGCAAACTGACCATGACAAAGGACTGAGGGTGATGCCCTCCATCTTCAGATCTTATCATGATTTAAAAAAAAAAGAAACAGATTGAGTGTATGACTCCAGGTATGTCCTCCATGCCCTCAATAACTTAGGCTAGGTCCAGGACTGCTACAGTGGCCATGAACTCCTCAGCTGTACTCCTCTGCTGCATGAGGTCAAGTTAAAGCCTCCCAGAACCATTTGTTTGGGGGACTTCAATGCCAACTTAGCAACAGAATCAAGCAACTCAGCAAAGGATCTCACTTTACAGCAAGGTAGCCAGTAAAGAAGCAACAAACCCAACTGCTCCTAGAGCCCAATCAGAGAGTATCTGCAGCATTGAGCCTTCGATGTTACACACCAAACTGGCTTATAACATTACCAGTCAGAGACCAGGACCACTGAGGATTCTGTGACCTGGCAACAGGGTGAACACTAGGAACTGGAAGGTAAAATCAGTATCAAATATCAATTCTGTCTTCCGTATGTGCAACCTGCTCCCGTGTTCCCACCATAACTCCCTTTCTCACTACTCGGATGTTACTGCCTGCCCTAATTACTCTGTAAGTCCCCCATTCCCTCTCCCTCAAGTCCTGGAAACTATCTAACAGCAAAGTCTTCATCCAGCCACCCAACCACCTGCATTCCACGATTGAACCACAGCCTGCTTTTGCTATAATGCACTCAGCAGACACAAGGTAAGCTGAGTTGTTATGAAAGCTGCCAAAACACTACTGTATGCACTTCACTCATTCTTTGCACCTCTTGATAACCCCAAACCTCAATGGCACACTCCTGAGTACATACTTAACGTTAACAATCCAAGCAACGTTCAACCTTCCTCTGCTCACCATCTTTGTTGGTGCTCTTTCCCTGCAGATGTAATATCCTGGGCTACTGAAAGCCTCCAGCAAGTGATAAGACTTATGTTTGTCCCACCAAAGTTAATCTTTTACATTGTTCTGCCAGAAAGTGAACAACGAGTGAATGAAAGGGTAGCTCTGTCTTTAAATCGCTGTGCCTTTTAATGGAATAAAAGAGCAATAGTGAATTATTATGCACCAGTATGACTACTTCTAAGAAGTTAAACATTTGGTGGTACAGATGGAAGGAGACAGACAACACATCTATAAAATGTGTTGAAGTATTTTCCTGCATGAGATTATGTTGCAGCCTATTTTATATCAGAGCTGGTTTTGTTTTGGCAAAAGATAGCAAGGAGAGAGGAGAGATCAAATTATAATTAAATACCATAAAATTCACTGTTGAAGAGCCCCCCATGCCTCCCACTTAATTTGTATATTTTGATACATTTACTGATATATTTGCACACATGCACATACACACCCACAAGCACAGACTCAGAGGAAAGCTTTTGACTGACTGAGGATGCAGCCTAAATTACGCAGCCTAAATTACGCAGCCTAAATTACGCAGCCTAAATCATAGTGTAAGATCCAAATTAAAGCATCCATGATTTAAATGGCTGTCTAACCTCTGCTTGCACACATCTAGTGAAGGGGAGCCTGCTACCTCTCTGAGTAATTGGTTCCTCTGCTGAACTGTTGTTACTAAGGGTTTTCAAACCTTCACTCAGCATTGGCTTTCCTTTTTGATTCATTGTTCTGTGATCTACACTTTGCAGAGATAGAGTGTAAATGTTAGTTTTCTTCTGTGTGACATCCTTTCAGGCATTTGAACAGTGCTATCATATACCCCTTGGTCTCCTCTTTTCAAGGCTAAACATGCCACACTCCTTCAGTTTCTCTTCACAAGACTTGCTCTCTAATCCCTTTCTCGCTGCCGTTCTCTTAACCTGTTCTCCAAACGTTTCTTAAAGTTGTATAAACCAGAATTGGATGCAATACGAGGTGGAGTCTGATCAAAGCAGAAGTTATCTAGGAAAAAATTAACCCCAAAAATATGTTGGATATGCAGACCCCAAAACTTTTTATGTGGCATCTTTTTATGTATTTTATTTGTAAAAATAGTGAGAAGATTCTTCAGGACTATGGAATACTCTGATCGAATGTTTAATCTGCTAATCTCATGTCTTTTTATACATTTTATATTTTATTTATTTATTATTTTATATTTTATTTTATTATATATGTTGGTTGAATACACTTTAGGAGTTGTTTTTTTTTCAATAAAGTGATTTTTTTTTAATAAAGTGGAAGTATGACTTCCCATAATTTGGAAATTTTACTTTTATTGTTGCAGCATAAAATTGCATCTAACTCTTTTGTAGCTACATCAACCCTTGACTTATTCAGTCTGCAATGTTAGTATTCCAATATTTTTCTTTAAATTTCTTCAGCTAAATTTACCAAGAACCATCATATACCTGTGGATTTGATTTTTTTTTTCTTTTTGAGGTGGAACATTTCATTTGTCTCTGTTAAATTTCATATCATTACTTGTAACCCACTTCTCTAACCTATCAAGATTGTTTTGAATTCTGTTTTTTGCTTCTTGTGTATTAATCCCATCTAATATTGTGTCATCTGCAAATCCGATTAATTCCATCAACTCTTCAACCAAGTCATTAATTAAAAATATTGATAAGGAAAAGGCCGAGGACTGAATCCTTTCAATATCATTCTCCAATATGATGAGGTTCCATTGATGAGCATTTTTGAATACAATTTTTGATGCAGTTCTATGTCCACTTGTCATGCTATCCAATCCACACTTAACTGTCTTATTAATCAGAATGTCATGAGGTACTTTGCATTAATACATTTCCTATCTTGCTTCTTCAAAGTCCAACTTTTGCAACAATTGAGTGCCACAACAATCCATTGCCTGCATGATTCTGATCTTTCTAGGTAAAGACATGTCCTGGCATATAAATATCTTTTACTTGTTACTCTACCAAGTGCTAGGCTGTGGCATATTTCTTGACTGCTGGTTCCTTTACTGTTGTTGGTTAATCCTAAAAGCAGAAGCCATCCATCACTTCAATGTCTTCATTGTCACTTCTAAGGCTGTGCACTGTACCTGTTGTCATTTATTTTATCTTTTTTATATTTTAAGTGTAATCCCATTTTATGGGCTCCTGGATTTTCATTACTAGAGATTGCAGATCACTTGCATTTTCAGCTATCAGAGTAGTTATCAGCATAGCATAGTTTATTGAAGTTTCTTCCCCCAATTTTAAAGCCACACTCCTCTCCTTCTAATCCAACTGCCTTCAACATATATTCAGCATTTAGCTTGAATAAATAAGGAGAAAATATACAGCTTGTTTCACTCTTTTGTTGACTTGGAATCAGTCTATTCACCATGCTTCATCTGGACTGTGGCTTCATTTTGCACGAGAACAGTGAGACATCCTGGGATTTCCATCTTTCTAAGGACATTCCACAGCTTACATCACTGACACAAGCAAAGGCTTTCTATACTCAATGAACAATTTATAAATGTTGTAATACTGCTTCTTGCCTCTTCTAACAATGCTCTGAAATTCTTTGTTAAGTTCCTTCTTCAGACCTTTATCTTTTTTAGCATTGAATTCTCTTCCCTTATGGGCAATTTTAACCATCTCTTCTGATATCCAGTTTGGTTTCTTCTATGTTTTGATATCTGGCAATATCTTTTCTTCCTTAATAACTTCTTTAATTTTATTCCATAGTTGTTCTGGTTCCCTGTCAGTGACTTTCAGGACTTCAAAGTGATTTCTAACATATATACTCATTAAAAATGAAAGGTGTAAACTCAAGATTATATTGTGGAACCTGTTGGCTTTCTTCTTCCACTTTAGCTTGACTGTATATGAGCAGTGAGCAAACCAGCCCCTAGCCCAACAGTTTTCCACATCCTTAAACTAATAATATAGCCAGTCATTGTATTGGCAGAAACTGATAAATCATTTCCTGCTTCATTCTGGTTTACTAAGTCCTACAGTCCCACTAAGGTTTCCTCCTTACTATTTCCAACTTTGTCATTCCCATCTCCAACCCCTTGGGGCACATCTTGCTTGCATGTTCTGTCAATTTCAGTTTGAACCTGACTATAAAACTCATTAACCTCTTATTCTTCTGCATCTATGGTTGGAGATAAACTTGGATAAATGTCATATTAAAGGGTTATGCAAGAAATCAAATTGATATTATTGATTGATTGACTGCATTGTACCCAAGTACTATTTTGTGCTATATCCTTTCTATGAAACTAGTGCTGTTCCTTCTTTGTTTTTTGCATTGTGAATAGTAAACAGATGATCTTCTGATTGAATTAAGCTATCAATGTGTAGTCAGTCATTGCATCTTTCACTGTGTTGAGCTTTCTCATGCTCATGCTTCTTATGTTCCATTTTCCCACTGTAATTCTCTCTTTGCAGCTTCAGGTTTTCTTTTCCTGCATGGCAACATAAACAATTAGATATCCTGAAGGCTTTAATCTAGCCATGTCATAAACAACATTAGTATTCCTAAATATCCTCAGCTCTTTTTCAGTAGCATGGGACTCATCTCACCATTTCCATTATAGCTATTAAATCATATGAGCCTCCTGGGCTAAGACTTAAAGCTAATATTGTTTATTTCTTGTACTCTGAGCATTAGTGTATAGGTAAAAGTTTACCTTCTTGGGAATAAACTTCATGTACATGACATGTTTTAATTATTGTTGACATTGGCTAACAGCCTAATCGCATAGGATATGCATTTGCATTAAATGCAACTTATAGGTAAGCTTAATCAAGGTATCATACCGCCTTTAGCAAAGCTCACTGCATTTCTGCCTTCCTGCTCTGTCTATAGGTCATTGCTAAGGCTAATCTTATTAAGATCATTCTTAATCACAGCTCCCATTCAGATTTATGTTTTTTCTTCCAAGTAAACATGCTAGAAGTTCTGAAAAATGCTAGTTCTAAGCTTGTCCCTACATTGGTCAATACGTAAAGAATACCACAAGAGCAGGCCTTCGACACATGTGCATTCCTTGGCACACCATGTTTTATGCAATGGGAGAGATATAGGTAAAAACATGCATGGATAAAGCAAATATAAATCAAAGCAGTCATACACATTCAGTCATTATAATGACTATGCACAATTCATAGTGTGTTATTTAAGCTGAATATGCTACACAGTATGGGAGTCAGCCATACACTTATGCAAGCCTCTTTTATGGGATCAATTCACCTCCACTGATGTAGCTACATCCTTCACACATTTAATGGATTTTAATCAGAACTGATTCAATTAAATTCCTATTCAAGTAAGTCCTGATCACTTTCCTGCAAAAGAAAGGCAGGAAAATCCTGTGAATGGGGCTTATACACAACAAATAAATAAATGGTATAATGGCTGCATGCCCATAAATTGGCAGTGCACTTATGTTCCTTGTATTGTACAAAAGGAATCCCATTTTCTGGTCAAATTCTCCCGTTCCTTGGGACAAAACAATGATTTTCCAAGATTTTTTGGGGAAATAAGATTGGTAGGGATGTGAATGTGTTTTTGCTCATTTTAGTTAGCTGGTTATAAGGTAATGGGGTTGAATGGTCTCCCTGCTCATAAGGCCTCAGTTCTATGACATGCCTGCTGGTGACTGTTAAACAACGCGCTTGGGTTCCCTTTGTGAATGACTACTGTCAGCTCCACATAATCAGGATGTCTGTAATCAGGACACCTGTGTTCCTGGGATGTTGCCCAGGGAACCAATTTACCCTAATGATAGTGGAAGATACTGACGGCTGCACAGATGCCTGCTTCATCTGAACAATGGTACATTAGCAAAAAATGTTTAAAAATCCCTGAACAGTTATGCATTGGACTACTGCCAGTAGGTTAAATAATGTTTAATCAGGTGCTAAATAGGTAATAATGGAGCAATACTTTGTCCTTATGCTAATTTTCCTACCTGCAACCCGCAAGCATTTTGAAGCAGGCAAAACCTGATTTATCCAGCAAAGATGAACAGGAGTGTTATTTCCATTGTTCAGAGGAATACACACACATACACACACACATTCACAAACACACAGACACACGTACATACATACATACATACATACATGCACTAAAGAAATGAAGGAACTCATCGCAGATACATTGTTGGAATTGGAACAAGTAGGGACAAGTATTAAGAATCATATTTCATGGAATAGTTTGCAATTGGCAAAATTTACACATGTTAAACCATAGTTTAGAGTGGTTTACAAACCACTGTAACTGGGTCACACAGTTCACACACACCCCTTAGGCCAAAAACAAGCAAACCACATTACACCTTAGTGCAAAGTAGAACCTAGTTGTAGACTGCAGTATCAGAACATATGGACAATACAGTAATGTATTATGTACATGCATGTGTATTTAGGGGGACGCGGTGGCGCAGTGGCTTAATGACGCTGAAAGTGCCGGCCAGAAATGGCTGAAAGCTTCAGCGGTTCGAGTCCAGCCTCGCGTTAACAAGGTGAGCTCTTGTTTCTATACCCGCAGCTTCTGCCAACTCAGCAGATCGAAAACGTACGTGAGTAGATAAATGAGGACTCTCACCCCGGTGGGAGGAAAAATGCTGGCAACGGCTCAACAGAGAGACGGGACAAGTTGCCGGTAAAAGCGCGAAAAAAAAACCGCGCTCGTCCGAAAAAGGGGCGCGAAGCAACGGAAATCCCGCCTCCTGTGCTGCCAGCTGGGCTGACGCTCTAGGAATTAGGCTCTGGCAAAGTCTAATTCCGAAACTAGAAAGATGCAATTGCCTTGAAAACCGCTAGGGGGCGGTCACTGCAGGGTCAGTAATGACTGTTAAGCAGATTAAAAAAAAATAAAAAAAAAAAGTGTATTTAAAACATTGTGCAGTTTAATAGCTAACAACTGAAATAATAAAATACAGAATGATCCAATATGACCTGAACAAGCCAACAATATTCACTGAGATGAAAATACCTGCAACACTGGCACTAAAATCCCTTTGAGGCAATATAAGAAACAGGGAACAGTAATCTATTACAATGATTATTTCTGTCGAATAATAGGTAAAAATGGTTTCTCTGCATCTCTGTTCTTGCTTTTCTTCAAAACAATCATATAACCATTATACTAAGTGGCAGACTATGCCATATAAATAAATGGTCTTTTCCTGAAAAAGCTAATCTCAGATCTAAATTCTGTTACAGAATACCCCAGATGCAACTGCTATGGGTCAGATTAATGTAAGATTGCAGTGTGCTTTGTAGAAAAAAAAAAAAAGTTAATGGTGCCACTGATTTTAGCACCTTGAGCATATCTATGTCCTTTTTCGTTTTTTGTTTCTTTTGGCACTACTACAGTTGTAGTTTGCCATTAAGTTCTTCCTGGATATTTGTTCAATTTCTCAGTCTATCCTACATCCCTAGAAATGTCTCATTCAAAGACTCACCATGCAACCCTGTTGTTCCTTGAATCAAGTCTAAGTTCAACTTCCATGCTTTTGTCTTGGTAATAAAATGAATGCGGTTTACCATTGTCTTCTTCCTGGATGTTTTTTTAACTTGCCGGTCAGTTTCACAGAATGAAAATCAGTAGAGATCCATCTGGGATGGGATATTGGTCATTAAGTGATAGTGAAATCAGGGATTCCCTAGAACCTTATCATAGGCTCCTCAGTGAAAAGATTAATTCCCAGGGAATGAAATGCTTCTTGAAAATAGATTTGTGGGCCGCTATGGGTCAGATTAATGTAAGATTGCAGCATAATCACTTGCATCCCTTGGAAAGGTCACAGACAATTCACTGCAGAATCTTTTATAGTAGAAAAAGAATGGTATGGTTATAAGTTGCATTGGAAAGAGAAGAGATGTACTTCTGAAAGAATAGATTAACTATCCAAAGTCTCTGAAATGGGCATTGCTCAATTTTAGCAAGCAAATCCTGCTGCAGTCCTATTAGAGATCCACCCTCCTACAAAGCAGCGTTTCAGGTTAATAAATATTTCCCTTCATAGCATTCAGGAATTGCCATTGTAAATACAACTAAACGATATAAATATAAAATAAAATAAAACGAACCATAATATTACATCTTATCATAGCTACTCAATGGAAAAATATAAGAATAAATATTACAGTGAATGCTATTATTTGCATTCTTCTGCTTGCATTATTATGAAAATTTTAACAGCTGAGAAAGGTAAGAAAGTGTTCCAAAGTCCAAAAATCTGTTTCTATAGCTTTTAAATATAAATCACTATTCCTTGCTGATTTATATATTTACTACCTACCAGTAATAAATTCCTCTTTTTATATGGGCTTATCAATAATGTTTAAATGCACAATAAAAAGGCAAAATATCTATGCAAGAGAATTTAATTCTGCTCTATTTTCCTGAATTCAGCAATACATCGCCAAGACAACTAAGGCATTCATAGTAACACAGCAAATATAATTTTACAGATTAGTTTCGAAGAAACCAATCACTTGCAAAACAATGTATTAAGATGACAATATTTTGAATGGATTCTGAAATGGCAGATATGTATTTGTAGAATGATCATGTACGAATGCCAAATTCAGAAATCATTTGTGTGTTACATTTTAAGCATTCATATTTTCAGATCTTTGAAACACTGGAAAAAATGTTCTTTTCTATCTGGTATTATCTGAAGAGAGGTACGCTAGCTTATACCATAGCCATACTCATATCTTATACTGCTGATAAAGACAGTGATATGAGTCACATTTAAAGGAGTCAGAAACTTGTTAGTTAGCCAAAGATTATAGAATCCTAAAATGCGGATGGTATTCTAATGAGAGAAGAAAGTATCCAACTTTCTTAGTACCAACACTGAGCCAATGAAAGCAAACGACTGTGGCTCACAACTGATTTCATGGAGTCTGCATAAACATTTAATGTCCAAGGTTCTAAATAAACTTTCTCCAAGTAACTTTTGCATAAGGTATTTCCATGATATGCTGTGGCTTTCTTGAAGGGGCCTAACTCCAACTAATTAGACTAATTTAACAAGTAGTGGATGCTTTTCTGTAGTGGTAACTTCATTGTAGAAGGCTTTGATTTAAGAAAACCATCAAAGTAGCTGCAGAAATTGCTTGAGAACCCTTTAGTTTAAGATGTTTGATGGGTGATGATTTGTGGGTCATATGAAGTGGTACAGCTTTTTTAGATATTGCAATGTCCTTAACATTTTTTTTCTTTCTGCTGCTAAAGAAAAATTACCTTTGGTATGAATGTATGTGAATAAAATCAAACCTGTACCCAGTGTAATCAATTTGAGTCCAAAACACATTTTATAATATTTATTGTATTTCACATATAATCGATATATCATTCAAGGAATATTTGTATGCCAATTTTTGTGACCAACAAGGTCTCATATAGAAGTTCCTGCAGTTTTCTGTGGTTTGCTGTTGCCTGCTTCCTAGGGCTGAGAGAGAGTGACTGGCCCACGGTCACCTGGCTGACTTTGTGACTAAGGTAGGACTAGAACTCATAGTCTTCTGATTTTCAGCCTGGTGCCTTAACCACTATACCAACCAGCTCTCATTTGATATTAGTAGGACAGAAATTTATCACAAATAATTTATTTTATTGATTTAAATGCAATAACCATGATGAACATCTTCTGGATTTCAGCCTCTTAGCTGATTTGAGATCTTGGTTGTTATGGGATTCAGACACTTATCGGCAGCTAAAAGATTTAAGCAAAACATGTTGAGATGGCACTAATGATGCCATAATTTCTCCTGGGTCATGAAACAGTTTGCCATATACTTAGCATGTGAAAGCATGGTTCAGCAGGATCAGGTCTCACCTGTAGTTGCACGGGAAAGCCCCAGAAAATACCAAAGCTGAACACTAGATTGGGAAGTTAAAAAAAAAAAATCCCATAAGAATGTAGTTGCAAACTACTGTTGCCAAGAAAACTATATGGGCATGTTTACAAAGTCACCAAGGGTTAGTTTTATTTTTATCTGCTACGTTTCTTTTTTTAAATAGTAACTTCATTAAAAATTATAATTACAATGATAAAAAACTGATACAAACTCAAAAAATAAAAGAAGAAAAAGAAAAATAGAAGGTGCAGGTTCAGTCCTGATCAGCAAAAGTCTATTAAGGGTTACCAGAGATAACAACATATCTATTTTAACCTTGATCAAATGAACCAACTTTATATTTGTTCCTTTTACTTTTAACAATCTTTAATCCCTTCAGATAATGTCCTAGAACTTAATATCTTTTCATTTTTTCTTTGTCCCTTCTTACAAAATTCTTGAAAGCTTTAACAAGCCTCTTATGTAAATCCATTGTAGGAAAATTATCCAGGTCACTCTCTTGGTTTGTTATTTGTACGTTCCTTTTAATTATCAAGACATCAGTGGTTTCTTTTGTATGTCCAGTGTAGCATCTTTTTCTATATTATTCTTGTAGCCTGTCATTTTTAAATCCACTTTCAGATCAGTCTCAGTCTTGTCTGGTAAAACCTGTTCCTCTTCCATAACATCTTTTAAACATAGTCTATCTATAGAAGCAGATACTTTTAAAATTAACTTCTGGGTCCATTGTTCAAAAATATCCTTCAGTATGTCCAATGTTAAAATATGTTGTTCCATTATGTATTAGTAAGTCAAATTTAATTGTTTTTCTCCTTTAATTATAATCTTTAGTTCCTTCTAGTTCCCTCTAATGTCCAACCTTCAAAGTCCCACCCTATCATTTATTTTAAAGAATTCAAAACAAAAGCGTTTTCCCACAGAAAGGATTCTTATAATTAATTCCAAAATCTTATTTAAAATTCATCTGGACCCTTAGTCAGTCTGTAACTTTCCAAAAATCAAAGTTCTAATCACCCTTTTATTGTTCATTCAAAAAAAATTTTTTTTAAGTTCTTAAACTTGTATTTAAAATTCCTTTCATTAAGGATTGAAGGAATCTCACCTGCTGTTTTCAGACTTGTCAATCCAAAGGTTCTTAATAGCTGAAAAGCAGTTAACAAGCAATTTCCAAAAGTGATTAGAAAAGGAAGTATGTGAACCCAGTGTTGTGGTCTTCTTGTGAGGAGCAACTGTCTGGAGCACTTGTGGGTGATCTCAAGTCCTCTCCTTGTCCAGAGAGGAAATATGAATTGCTGGTCTACTCACTGGATCTTCATTCTGCTGTGGTCATCAGCTCCACTTTTAGTGGAGCCATCTTCAGTTCACCATTTCTTCCCCAGAAGTCTTTACCTGCTATATCTCATAGCAGGTAGTAGCATCTGACCAATTTTGGCTTTCCTCCAAGAAGATAAGCAGAGACAGATCTAGTTAATACTTGGAAGGGAGACCACCATGAAATCTATGGGCTGTAGACTAGAGTGGTAAGTCAAAAAAAAAAAAAAAAAAGCCAAGAAGACTACAGTGGCAAACGATTTCCAGACTGTTGCCAAGAAAAGAACATGGATGTCAGAGTCAACCTGGACTTTAGGGAGAGTATTTTTGGCTACTATAGAATTCATGGAACAATATATGTTTGCTAAGGATGGAAACATTGGCATCAATTACAGATGAAATGTTAACAATAATAGTATTAATACTGTTTGTGTCCTCATATAAGAATATAGTCTTTGTTATTTGATGGCTGCAGATCCTAAAAATATAGTTTTCTAATTTGTTTTTTTGTGAAATCTTTGGACAGGAATTCCTAGATGATGAAAACCTTTGCCCACAGTAAGCCATAAAATTCATAGTTAAAATGCTGTCATAAGATGTGGTGTCATTAAAAAAAAAGTTGGTGTGAGCTTGTTTTGATATGATGAAGAGATGACTATTGCTCTGTTTTTTAATAGAATTCTATTATGACAGTCTGTATTCAGCAATGTCTCCCTGCTGGCTATTTGTGTATCCTTGCAGAAACCCAAACAAATGGTTTGTCCTAGTTTTACTGAAAAGGAGTAGCCAAGGGTAGAGCATAGCTTGGCTTTTCATTGGAAAGAGAAGAAGGGAGAGCAGATGCTGGGCTGGCATTAGAGGTAGAATCTTAAATTACCCAAGGAACTCTGGAAAGAACAATTGAAGAGAAATGGAATGGAGATAAGGATGGTGACTATGATGGGCCTAATGATGCTAATGATGTTAGATGTTAATGATGTTTGGATTTAGTAAAGAATAATGTGGGCTGGCAAAGTTGAGTTTGACTGGGTAGTGTTTATACTGCTGAAGTCTTGTTAGTTCATGAGCAAGTCTGGAAAAATTGCTGAAGAGGTTGTTGGAGGGTGCTGAAGACTTGAAGAGGATGCCTTGTGAGACATAGTCTGCCCTGCACAAATGATCTCATGGGGATTGAAGAGCACACTATAACAAAGGTTTTAAGCCAGCTGCCAGCCTGAGAGAAAATTGCCATCAGTATTTGTAAGCCATTCCTTAACTCTAAATTAGGTAGCAGACACTATAGAGTGCATACATATCCAGGCAGAAAATAGTTATGCTCCATAATATTCAGGACAACAGAAAAAATTGAGTCATTGTCCAGTTTAGGATCACAAGTGGCTGTGCCTTATCCTGAAATGGGGACAAGGAGGCAGGACAGCTTGGCAATCCTAGCCATAAATAACCTTGCCAGCTCTGCTAAAGGAATATAACCAAGAAATCCAAACTAAATGCTAAACAAGTTCTTGTATTTATGCTTGTTTAATAAATGTGAAAAAAACCCTGAAATGATATGTAGCTCTAAGTTTATATCAAATCTTGAGAATCTGTAAAAAGCCTTCCCCTGCCTCCCCAGTCACATGTATGATTATACTTTTGGAGCTACATGTAGCTATGTTTCTTAGTGTATTTTTGTAAGTTGTTGAACTGACTTTAATCATTTAAGTATGGGTGATTGTGGAGGAAAATATGTACAAATCCAACTGCTTTCCCTAAAATGATACAGTGGTGATTTCACTGAGGTGTAAAACTGGGTAATGGCAAATAGTTTTCTTACTGCTGGGATTTGAGATTTGAAGCAGAAACTCATACCTGTGCATCAGTGGCTTTGCAAAACACATCTTTCTTATTTAGAATTGAAAACATTTGTATTTCTTTTTTAAAAAAATAACATTGAAATCTTGACAACTGTCTTGATTTCAAGCTGAGCATACAATGAGCATCATGGAGCTCAGAAGCTCAGTGCAGTCAAGTGTAGCATCTTAATGCTCTCAACCCTTACACTCATACAAAGATACAAGCTTTTTTCCTTAAAAAGAATTCATTAGTAAAATAACAGCGCCCCTCCCCCCAGTAATATACTCTATAATTAAATATGACATTGTTCCCAAATGAGAATTTGTTCCCAAACTAGAGATTTTTTTTAAACAAATTATTATAAGAACAAATCTATAATACTTACTTGGGAGTAAATCTTATGGAATTTACAGGAACCCTCTTCCAAAGACACATATAAGATTGTTCATGCTGGTTAATGACTGCAACAAAGATTGAGATATAGAATTGTGCTCTCTCTCTGTGTAATTGTTCTTAAAGTGTCTGATTCCAACTTAGAGTCCTCCAGATGTTAAAGAAGGCTGACTTAGGGTATTAAAATAGTGATACCTGGCTTTAAAAGTTACTAAGCTATCTGTACATCTGGGGAAAAAAATGAATAGAAGTGCAAACCTGAATTATCCTAATTTAATAACACAATCTTAAAGGCAAAGGCATTTTGTTTTTCAGAAAAGTACAAGCTGTACTGCAAGGCTGATAATAAAATGCTAGTAATTTTGAACTGTTGCATACTAATGCTGACTTCCTGATATAATGCCCTCAAGAGGCCATTTATTGGCCATCTTTGCCTTGGAGTTCTGGAAACTGTAGTCCTGACAGAACTGGGGTAGGCTGCATTGGGGTGGACTGTTCTAAAGCCTTATCTACTTTGGAACCTGAGATAAGTTTTGTAGTTTTTTTTAAAATTTTAACAGTTACTTAAGGAGACCAAAATGCTACCTTTATTTTCTTTGCAGAACTGTGGGGCGTCCATTCAGGCAGTAATATGATAAAGATATGGCACACCTGAAATAGCAACTAACTGCTTCCAAATGCTGAACTATTTGGGGAACAACTCCCAGTACTGATCGTTGGGTTGGTAGCCTCCAGTTCTGTATCTGAATGTATGAGTGTGAGAGAGAATACACTTCATTCAGTAAATCCTAGTGATTTTGGGTGGGATAATGGCAGGTCATGAATCAAGTCTAGAGCTTCGCTTGTAATAAGGTCTTGAAGCCAGGGAGGAGACAAGAGAATGGAAAAGAAGGGGGGAAATATGCCCAGTTCATTTTTTAAAACAAAAAACATTCTTTAAAATAGTATGAATGCATTTTGGCAACTAAATAAATGAGATGGAGAAACTTAATAGACACTTGATTTTGACGAAGCCCACTGACTGGCAAAGATATAGTACATCCACTGGAGGGATATACCTAAAAGGATGAGGCAGTTCTGTTCTACAACATGGGACATACATTTTAGTTCCACATCTCATTAAGTATTAAAAAGCCTCAATCATTCCACAAATTCTATATGGTTCTAGTTTGAAATCAGAGAGCCTGAATGCATCTGGAAACTTCTTCAAAGAATACTGTAATAAAGTTCTTTGTGAATGATTATATGGAAAACTTACTAACTGTGCAGTTGGCAGATAAAATCTAGAAGCTGTTCAAAGAAGCACAGTGCATTTCTACATAAGGACTCTGCCAGTTCCAAAACAGCTCTGGATCTCTATGATCTCATTACATTGGCTGAGTTTGGCAGCTAAGTTTATTTATTTCTGGATCAGCTCAGCATATAAAAGCCCTAAAATCTTTCCTTTCCTTTGTTTTTGTTTTTTTGTAGTGGTGAAGCTCTACAGATGTTGTGGGCAGTCCATTTCACCACTGGAGGGAACTCTTACTCCCTCCCTTCTGCACCCCTAACATCTTCTTAAGGGAGCACTGGCTTATTTTAGGAGGGGATTCAATTGGCAAGTATTCTGCCTATTTCCCACTTCTCTTTGGCACGGGAAGAATAGGAGTGCAACAAAGCGCTAGGCTGTTTGGGTTTCCAAATTTCTTTTCTTTCCCTTTTATATGGAGCAGTAGGGAGAAATGAGAGAACTTTGTTATTCTGATGGAGTGGAAAGGTAGCGCTGTAGCAGCACGGTTACCAAGAGTATCTGAATTCCTGAAGGTATTCCCTGTTGCCTCCTCTTCTCCAGTTCAGCCATCACTGCAGGCAACAACCTGATAAAAGGTATTGGAAAAAACACTTCACTGCAAAACTGATAAAATGTATTACCCCACTTCCACAATACTCAGTGGAATGTTTAGTAAAGGAGGAGTGATGGCTTGGTAGCCAAACACCTTTATCCCATTGCAAATATTTAGATTTTTATTTTATTTTATTTATAGTACTGTGCAAAAGTTTTAGGCAGGTGGGAAAAAATGGTGTAAAGTAAGAATGCTTTCAAAAATATATATTGTAATTGTTTATGTTTATCCATTTACAAAATGCAAAGTGAGCAAACAGAAGAGAAATCCAAATCAAATCAATATTTGGTGTGACCACCCTTTGCCTTCAAAACAGCATCAATTCTTCTAGGTACACTTGCACACAGTTTTTGAAGGAACTCGGCAGATAGGTTGTTCCAAATATCTTGGAGAACTAACCACAGATCTCCTGTGGATGTGGGCTGCCTCAAATCCTTCTGTCTCGTCATGTAATCCCAGACAGACTCGATGATGTTGAGATCAGGGCTCTGTGTGGGCCAGACCATCACTTCCAGGACTCCTTGTTCTTCTTTACACTGAAGATAGTTCTTAATGACACTGGCTGAAGGTTTGGGGTCATTGTCCTGCTGCAGAATAAATTTGGGGCCAATCACATGCCTCCCTGATGGTATGGCATGATGGATAAGTATCTGCCTGTATTTCTCAGCATTGAAGACACCATTGATCCTGACCAAATCTCCAACTCCATTTGCAGAAATGCAGCCCCAACTTGCAAGGAACCTCCACCATACTTCACTGTTGCCTGCAGACACTCATTATTATACCACTCTCCAGCCCTTTGGCAAACAAACTGCCTCCTGCTACAGCCAAATATTTCAGATTTTGACTCAGAAGTTCAGACCACCTGCTACCATTTTTCTGCACCCCAGTTCTTATGTTTTCATGCATAGTTGAGTCGCTTAGCCTTGTTTCCACATTGGAGGTATGGCTTTTTGGCTGCAATTTTTCCATGAAGACCACTTTTGGCCAGACTTCTCCAGACAGTAGCTGGGTATGCCTGGGTCCCACTGGTCCACCAGTTCTGTGCTGATGGCACTGCTGGACATCTTCCAATGTCAAAGGGAAGTAAGCATGATGTGTCTTTCATCTGCTGCATTAAGTTTCCTTGGCCAACCACTGCATCTACGGTCCTCAACGTTGCCCATTTCTTTGCACTTCTTCAAAAGAGCTTGAACAGCACATCTTGAAACCCCAGACTGCTTTGAAATTTTTGCCTGGGAGAGACCTTGCTGATGCAGTCTAACTACCTTGTGTCTTGTTGTTGTGCTCAGTCTTGCCATGGTGTATGACCTGTGACATGAAACTGTCTTCCACAACCTCACCTTAGTAGCAGAGTTTGGCTGTTCCTCACCCAGTTTTAAGCCTCCTATACAACTGTTTCTGTTTCAGTTAATGACTGTGTTTCAACCTACATATGAAATTGATGATCATTAGCACCTGCTTGGTACAATTGGTTATCATACACCTGACTCTAATCCTACAAGATCCCTGTGCAAAGTGTGCAAATGTAAGAATTGATGATGGTTTGAAGCCAAAGGGTAGTCACACCAAATGTTGATTTGATTTGGATTTCTTTTCTGTTCACTCACTTTGCATTTTGTAAATTGATAAACATAAACAGTTACAATATATATTTTTGAAAGCATTCTTACTTTACAGCATTTTTTCACGCCTGCCTAAAACTTTTGCACAGTACTGTATTTATTTTGCAGACAACCAGATAAATACAGGCAACGTGTAGAGAAAACTAAGAAGTGTGGAAGGTGCTAGCGATTTATTTCTTTTTGTGCAGAGCAGGGTGAAGTGGAGGTAAGGACTTTTTAAAATTATTATTTTTGGTCTCATAGTCAGCCAGACGTTTAGACTGGATTTGGCATTTTTATCCACCTATTGAGTCCTTCCTAAGGACCTGGGATAGGCAGATGTTGTTGTTTGATGGTGTTAAAGGTATTGTTGCAGGATATAAGCTGTTTCAAGTAAAGCTGCCTTTTGCAATTGATTGATGGTGATTTTGTCAATACTGATGGTGTTCAAGTGGTGCTCCTGATGTTTTGGGATTGCACCCAAGGCATCTATAACTATTGGTACTATCTTTGCTTCCTTTTGCCACAGTCATTCTACTTCTATTTGCAGGTCTTTGTATCTTGTGATTTTCTCCAGTTCCTTCTCTTTTATTTGCTGTCTCCAGGTACTGCAATGTCAACTATCCAGACTTTTTTGTCTTTCTTATCAACAATTGTTAAGTCTGGAGTGTTGTGTGGCAGGTGCTTGTCTGTCTGAATTCTAAAGTCACAGAACACTTTAGCTTCTTCATTTTCTATTGCTTCATCTGTTTTGTGGTCCCACCAGTTCTTGCTTGCAGGCAAATAGTATTTCTTGAAGTTATTCCAATGCACCATTGTTGCTATTCTGTCATGCCATTGTTTGTAGTCAGTCTGTACAATCTTGTTGCAGCAGCTAACTAGATGGTCCACTGTTTCTTCAGCTTCTTTGCAGAGGCAGCATTTGCTGTCTGTTGCTGTCTTCTCAATTCTGGCTTTGTATGCATTTGTTCTTAAGGCTTGGTCTTGTGGAGCCAGAATTAGCCCCTCTGTCTCTTTCTTCAACTTTTCTGCTCTTAGCCATTGCCAGGTCCTGTTATCTGCTTTGCCTGCTAGTTTTTTTTTTGTGTACTGGCCATGTACTCCTTTGCCTTGCCATGTCTCTTTTCTATTCTTCATGTGGTCTTTCTTATAGGCCAGTTTAGTCTCTTCAGTATTCAATAAGCCTTCATGGTGTACTAGCTTCAGTGCATCTTCTTCACTGTCCTTCAGATATTCTTCCAATGCCCTTTTTTCTTCTTTAACTGTCTGGTGTACTTGTAACATTCCACACCCACCTATGCTCCTTGGTAAGCAGAGTCTGTCAGCGTGATTGCATGGATGAAGGGCATGATTCATTGTCATTATTTTTCTGGTCTTCCTATCCAAGGTTTTCAGTTCAGCTTGAGTCCAGTTCGCTATTCCAGCTGTATATCTAATACTGGAATTGCCCAGGTGGTAATCGCCTTGATGGAATTTCTGCCACTGAGTTTGGACTAAGATCTTCTTAACTCTTCTGACGCATTCACTACTAACCTTCTTCTTGACTTCAGTGTGCTTGATGTTGTCAGCCTGAAGGATGCCCAGGTTTTTGTAGTGATCTTCTTCATCCAGACTCTTGATGTTATTTCCATTGGGCATCTTGATTCCTTCAGTTTTCACTATGTTTCCCCTGTTGATGGTAAGGGTGGCACAATTAGCAATACAGTAGCTTGGCACAAACACCAACTGTATTACTACTACTATTATTATTATTATTATTATTATTATTATTATTATTAGGCTGTTATTGATCAATTGCAGGGACAGCACTGATTGGCTTTCAGTATTCTCAGCTGGTTCTCAGTATTCCAGCACTGATAGGAATGAAGGTGATCACCAGGTCCACTTCAAAGTGTGTCTGGAAATGTTCATGGTGAGGATGGGGTGGGATGGAAATGCTTAAAAAAAGGTCATGGGAGGAAAAATGCCAATGATGTTGGCTACATTTGTTATACAGAATGGGATTTGCCATTAATATTGCAGTGGAGAAATTTTGTTAACAAGATTGACATTTCAATAAACTGATCTTAATTATCAATACTTTGAAATTCTGAGTGGTGGACTGCCTATCTCAAAACACTAGGACCCGCAGCTTTTAAAATAATTTGTTCCTTGTAGGTGATCTCTTTTTAAAAGA
Source organism: Liasis olivaceus (assembly GCA_030867105.1). Classification (NCBI taxonomy): domain Eukaryota; kingdom Metazoa; phylum Chordata; class Lepidosauria; order Squamata; family Pythonidae; genus Liasis; species Liasis olivaceus. The sequence goes on along the minus strand of CM061349.1, from coordinate 94,935,542 downwards.
AACCCAGACCCTCTAGTTGTAATTCATTTTTTATTTCAAAAATGATTTTTATAAGCAATTTTTGCTTTGGTTCAAGAGAATTATAAATCATTATAACAGAGCCAGACACTTCAAACATTTTGTAAGAGCTTTGTGCCCAATGACATCAAAGGCAAGACTGAGATTCATCATTACAGCATGAATGTATGGCTATTCATTAATATATTACAATCAGGATTCTCTACACTAATAGAGATTTTCTGGATTTGTTGTGACTTTTCTCTTAGATAAAATACCTCTTGTTCCCTGACCCCTATAAAACAAATCAGATCAAATCAAATCTTTATTACAATCATAGACCAGCATAGCTATAAAGCAAAAAGACTGTGCAAGGGAGGGCTTCTTATAGGCTCTTGATACCTAAAGAAGATACTAAAGATCTGCTGAACCTCAAACTAGATATGACTTTAGCTATGTTTTTCAATCCAAAGATTGGAACATCTTTCTCTTTTTTATAATGAGCAGCAATTAACTTGGGGTAGGAGGTAATCAGGACTAAGTTGGGCTATCTAACCTACTCCCCCTTGTTCTGTTTGCATCCTAAAAAATGCTCCCCTCCAGGTACACTTTGCTGCAAAGGGGGGAACTGTACAAATCTGTTATTTACATGTTCTGGTATGAGCTAGTCTGATCTGCTTCACTCAAACTAATGTGTAAGTGTAAGCTATCAGTTTTTGTATTTTCCAATGTTCCAATACAATTCTTGGCTTGAAAATGCAAAAACAAACAAAAATATTCAAGATTAATTAAATACAATTTTTGAATACATTTTTCAATCAGACAAAGAGAAAAAAGGATTAATAGAATGTGCTAATGGAATGTAACAGAATAATGGGTAAACATATGTGAAAGTAACAATGGACTAGAAACAAACAGATTCTTCTGTCCCTAAAAACAGCTGTTTTAGGGGTTGGGATCATTTTAAATGGGAACAGATTGTGGCTTACATGTGAGGGTGGGAAATGATTGGTAACAGGCAGTTGCAGCAAAGGGTTCTGTTACTGTCTGAAACTGCAACAAAAATATTTATTTGCCTATTATATTTTTAATCTGCCCTATAACCAATTTTCTCTCATTAAGAAGCCAGTCTGTAAAATGGTAAACTCTCAAAGCATTTGGTAACTAATGTGCCTTGTAATCTATCAGAATTTCTTTAAATGAATCATTCACAAAAGACAGTGGACTGTTACTTGTGTTTAATCTGAACTATCACAACCCCAGAGTTAGTTGAAGTACACTGGAAGGGAGAGGAGCACTATCCCTTTTCCTTTGATCTTGTTATTCTCTTTAAATTCTTTAATTCATAGATGGTTCTTCCTTTAACTTTTCTTATCAAAACCAAATGAAACCTTTATCTTTGGTAAACAGTATACTCGGTATTTGAATCTTGGGAAGAAACTGTTGGAAAAACGTTATTTATACTTATATTAAGTATAAGTCTCAATGCTGTCAACACTGGACTTCTAATTCTCCTGTGCTCATCTTATGGTGCAGGCCCCTAAGACACACTATTCAAAGCAATTGAAGAGCAACTATTCCCCCACTTCATTTACAAAGGCAATCTTAAGTTTGATGGTCTCACAGAGTATAATATTTCAGAGGTAATATTTCTTTGCACTGTAGCATATGGCCACTGTTCAGTGCTCTTTTCATGCTTAAATCAACAAAATATTTAGTCAGAATATTTGTTAGATGCAAATATCAAAGAATGTGGTAACAGACCCCCTCCTTCTATATAAAGGTGGGTCAATCATTCTGTATCCTCCTACAGTGAGCAAATCCTACTCCTGGGTGCCTTCTTGACGCTAACTATACAATCTATGAAAATATTCATGATATACTCGCAGGTCTGTCAAGATCAGCTCCATGTTTCCTGGAGTGAACATAACAAAAAGCAACATGGAAAGATCTCCCTTGCTCCTTAGCTAGGCCTTGCTATGCATATGGATAAACTATAGTGCATAAAAATGCAGGGTTTTTGACTGTAGGGTTATTATGACTTTGTTTGTATGCTCAATCTAAATGTGGATAAATTGTTTTCTCTCATTCTGATTTGCTTCAGTTCTCCAGATGCCTAGAGAAGGTATTTCAAAGAGAATATACAATTTATTATTATTTCTTAGTAGTAATTCAACAGCTATTGTTCAATAATGGGTCAAATTTTCTCATGGGTGTTGAGCATTCAAATAGCAGGTGCACATGTCCAGCAAAAAGTTGTTTCGATCCAAAGTGAAAAAGGTAGGTGTGCTTCCTTAAAGTTGCCATGCCTTTTCCTGGATTTGCACAGTAGCAGTGCAATCCCAGGAAAATATATGTTTGAATAAATGTAGATTATGGGGGTGGTAACAGAATGTAGTGAGTTTGTCACAACCTTTCAGTGCATCCTCAACTCAAATGCATATTTTCCAGGGTCAGCACAGCTGCTGCACAAGCCCAGAAAAGGAGGCATCTACAGGTGTAGCAAGTGTGCTCATGGCCATTCTAAAGCATCTTTTCCATTTTGGATCCAACAAGTGCACTTCATGATGTAGATAGAGGGTCAAGGTACAGCTTCTGATTGGTTGCTGGGTGTGCCCTTAATAGGAATCTGAAAGCTTTTGGATGATGATGTTCTGGATAATGGCCTTGTTTCACAATTCTCTATATGGCCCATGCTTTAAATGAAAGTGTTTTGGGATTCAATCATGCCCCATTCCAGTTAATTTTTAGTTTGTAGTTGGAAACTTCATTGCACAGATGGAAGAGATTGCCTTTCTTTCTGTTTGGCTGAAGTTGGTTGATAGCATAACAGATGGTCAATTCTTCTGATGCTGCTGTTTGTATCCTCCTACCTTGGATAAATTCAATTCATTTAGTTACTGTGTCTCATATCAGCATAGAAGACACTTTTTTCTGTGTGGATGGATAGGTTCATCATTCATATCAAGGTTAAAGAGGAGTGATCGGAGTGCACTTTCTTGTGGCAAGCCATTCCATTGGTTACATTTGCCTCCAGGTGCAGCACAGACACATTGATTTTCAATGGTTATTCATAAAGAAATAATGGAAATATGTTAGTCTAGGGAATTAAGATCCCTCCTGGTATTGCTGCCACCACCAAATCTTTTCCTGATTTGGAATTCTTTCTCTTTATTTTGATAATATGGAACATGAGGAGAATATGGATAGGTTCAATAAGTAGTGTAATGTTAGAAAGAATAATCAAGTAATATTTATTGTTCAACTTAAAAGTGTCAACTGAAATTCACATTTTTCTGTACTGAATAAAATATCAAGTTTTCTGTTGATAAAACAGTGTTTTAACTTGGATTAAAAAATTGTTTTTGGCTTTGTATCAAATTAATTTAGGATTACAGTTTAAATTAATCTTTGGAGATTATTCTCCTAGCTTCTTGACTGAAATTATGCCCATTTAACCAGTCACTCTCACTGCTGGAAGATATATATGGGTAAAGATACAAAGCTTTCCTTGGATATGTCCTTCTACTCAAACCTCCCAACTGGAGACCACCACAACCTTAGCCCATTCTATATTCCTTCTATCAGGAATCCAGCTGAGAGGTAAGTGACAGATTTTGTAAGTGACAGGTTTCATTTACCAAGTCATTACAACTTGTTTCACTTTTGGAAGAGAATTAGCATTCCTGGAAGTAGATTGGACCTATGTGTCCAGCAAGGAAGTCGTTAACAGATCCATAACTGTAGAAAAATGGAAAAATATATCAAAGTCCAGAATAACAATCAGATGATTAGTAGATGGTAACATATTTATCAGAGGTAAAGACAGATATATTTAATTGCAACCAATTACATTTAATTGCAACCAATTAATTGCAACCAATATTTCTAATTCTTTTGACATCAGATTAGAATGCCTACTAGCATAACAGTAATATCAGGATATCCTGACCAATAACAAAACTGTGATATATAGGCTCAATTCAAACAATGAGTATAAAAATATATAGTTGTTGAAAGTGTAGTAAAGACCAATAATCTCTGACAGTCTATTCTGCATACATTTTTTTCCACTGAAATCCATCATAAAAAATTGCCAATGAAGAACAATGGAAAGCAATCTGACTGACTGTGTTTGGATATTTTGTTGTTGACCCACTACCTGATTTTTGTCTTCCTTAGTCACCTGTGCACAGAGTATCCATTGCCTTAAGGCCCCATCCTACAACCAATCATAAGCCTGCTCTCTTACACTAATTTCCATACCACTTGCTGCTGTGTCAGCTCTTCTTCTGTTTGCTTGAACATGAATGTTATCCATGTATTGTGAACTACTTCTGGGATGGGTTGGAAACAAACTGATTAGATTTAACTAACACATGCATAGGCCCAGCCGTCTCTAAGTTCAGACTTATTATAATGTCTCAATAAGAATGTTTCACTTTCATGGTTACAAAGATGGATTTCTCTGTTTAAAATACCTGCCACTATTTCATTTCATAACTGTTCTCAGTGGGGCCTGCCATGTTCATGGGGTAACTCAGTATTCCTCAGCTAAGGATGTACCTCCTTAGTTATGGTCACCTTATAGTTCCATGTGTCATGAAAACCCAGAAAGTGGGTTAATACAGTAACCAGTACAGGTAGCCCCCAGTTAAGAGCAAGTTCCGTTCCCAAGGTCTGTCCTTAAGTTGAATGTGTAAGTCAGAACAGTACTATTGTATAGTGTAATTAACATGTAGCATTGTGTTAACTTGAACCACTATGTATTTAACTCAAATCATTGTGTATTTAACTCAAATTTTGCTACAATAGGTTCTGTTCTTAACTATGGGTCGTCTGTAAACTGAGTGTTTTTAACCCAGGGACTACCTGTATACCTAATGGGGGGAGAACAAGTGAACAAAGAGACATTACAATAAAGTGCTTCAAGGTTATTAATTATGTAAAGCACATTGTGGTTATCCCTTAAAAACATGAGTGTACCAGGCCAGATAATATGCCTACTGAAGAATCTATATAATGACCCGGAAGTAACAGTAGGAAAGGAATATGGAATATTCAGAATAGGGAAAGGGGTGCACCAAGCCTGTATACTGTCACCTAATTTATGCCAAATATATCATGAAGAATCCTGTCTAGAAGAAATTAAAAATCGGAATAAAAATTGCTGGGAGAAACATCAACAACCTCAGACATCCTGATGTTACCATTTTATAGCTGGAAATGAGGAAGACTTAAGGAATCTCTTGTTGAATATGGAAGAAGAAAGTACAAAAGCCAGATTATTGCTCAATTTTAAAAATGTTAAGATTAGGCCAACAGGCAATGCCATTCCAGTGCAAATAGGGAGAAAAGACATTGAAGAAGTAACAGACCTTATTTTGCTAGGTTCAAACATTCACAGGGATGGTGACTGTAACCATAAAATAAAGAGACTAGACAAAATATTAATGTACCGAGACATCACACTGACAACAAAGGTGCATACTGTCATGGGTTTCTCAGCTGTGACATATGATTGGAAAAGGTGGATCATCAGAAAGGCTGAATGAAGAAAACTGATGCATTAGAATTGTGATGCTGGAGAAAATTGTTGAGAATACTTTGGACTGAAAGAAGAACAAATAATTCAATACTACATTAAGGAAAACCAGATCATTCATGGGAAGTGGTACTAATACAGGTAGTCTTTGTTTAGTGACTGCCTCGAACAGTGACTGTTCACAGTTACAATGGTGATGAAAAAGTAACTTTGCAACCAATGCCTGCATTTATGACCTTCACAGTCATATGTGTGTTTGCCACTACAGTCAGTTAATATGTGTTGTCCTGTGCCCGACCCATTTTTCCTCCCTTTTTCCCCCTCACAGGGCGGAGAGATTGCTTAAACAAACTATCTTTTCCTGAGCTGCTTTTCTTCACAGTGCAGCACCTCCCTAAAAAGTGCTAACTACAAGTTAACAAATTAAGCTCTGTGACCTTAATTAATTAATTAGGATCCTCAAACTGGCTCAGGCAGCTGCCTGACACTGACAAGACCCTAATTAATTTCACACTGTAGGCTTTTGTTTGCCTTCTAAGCAGCTGGTAACTCCTGGCTAGGCAACAGTGGTGCTAGTGCCTTCCTTTCGATATATATTCCCCATTGCGTGCCTGCTTACTCTCTTGTAATCCCTTCCTTTCCAATGAATGTAAATACAAACATCAGTTCTCTTGCTAATTATCCCAGCACCAGGGTGAGCATTCCAAAGGGTGGGGAGTAAGGAAAAAGGGCTATAAGATTTGCCCTTTTACCCAATTTCCCCCGAGTCAATTTCTGGAAACCTTCTCTGCCATTTGGGGTCACCCGGCTGCTTGGGGTCATATCCTTCTGACTCTGTAAAGCGAAGGAAAGCTGAAATAAAGTCATAAGCACAGTCACGGTCATGTGATGTTTCACTTAACAACCTCCTCACTTAAAGACTAAGTTGCCAGTCCCAACTGTGACCACTAAATGAGGACTACCTGTAATGAAGTCAGAGTTTCAATATTTTGGACACAAAATATGAAGACAAGAATCATTAAAGAAGACCCCGATGCTTGGAAAAATCAAAGACAATAAAAAAATCATAGTGAAATTATGTCTATCATGTCATGAACAATTGGAAACAACTGAACAAATGAACAACAGCATTATTTTTGTGGACTCCATTGTTGCATATATCAGAGTTTAGAAATTAGTTTAAAAGGCCACAGATTAGATCTGACATTAAGAACACAATATTTATCTGGGTTTGATATTGTGGTGCTGTGGCGCTTGGTTGCATGTTTATAACAGATATAAATTATGTAAACCAGATATTCTTCCAACAAATTTCCATGGACATGCAAGTTTGCATTAGATCACTGCATCATTGTTATTGAAGTAAATATTTCTCTCTATAGCTAGGTAATTAGCTTCTTTGTGCTGCCAATAAAAGGTTTAGTTAGTAGGAGAAAAAGAGAATGCTGGTAACATAGATATAGACTAAGATATATACTATTTCATAAACAGATGCCCAGAGAAACAAATGAAATTGTAAAATGTTGACATTCTTACTATGTACTATGAAATAGGTTGAACAATGTGTTCTTAAAAACATATATGACAAATTATTTATTTAACCCTCACTTTTGGGAGCACAGATATATCCTCATTTGATTAAATAACACTAGTTCTCCAGTGATATTCACAGAAAGAGGACAGAGGTATTTCTGTTAGTAAATACAAAAATGTAAAGCTCCAGAACTGTAGAAGATATAGTGAAAACGTGCAATGAATCGATCCTTTCAGTATTATAACAAATAAGGAATATGGATTCCCTCTTCTTTCTAAATGTCAGCAATTATGCATACTTTTAATGAGACTCAAAAAGAAAACCAGTGGAATGTTATTTGTTGATTGAGTAGATTAGATATTGATTTTTATTTATATTTCAAATTTGTCACCTCCCATCTCACTGCAGAGTGACTCTGTATATTAAGAACAAAAGCAGCTTTGGAATGAACATGGAAATGAAGATAATTATTCTTTGTTGTAACCTGATTAAAATGGAAGTAGTATGCAGAACAGAATTATTATTAATAATAAAGCTATTATAAGTTAAATTCATTGACTCATGATTTCCAGAAGCAAATGTATGAAATCTGAGGAAAAAAACTTTCCAAAATCAAATATTATTGAACAATGACTTATGGATTGGAGACTTTTCATACATAGAAAAAAGTTTTTTTTCAGACAGTGAACTTAATGAATTGCAACAAAAACAATAAAAACATCAAAAACGAAATATTTGAAAAAGAAAAATGTGCTACAAAATTAGTAGAAGAACAAATTAACCTAAGTATTCATTGGGATGGAGGTAAAGAAAATTTGGAAAAGCCAATCAAAGTAATAAAACAGAACTATAATTTCTGATCATCAATAGCAATTTAGAGAATTTTTTTTTTTGGAATGCATGAAGGAAACTGTAAGACAAAGATTACCTCCTTTGAAATCTACTCAAAAGAAACATTTAAATAAAATTTTGCAAGATAAATTTTTTGTATGGTTGCCCAATCAAATATGACAAAAGAGACTAACCAACTCATGTACAGTCTCACAGATGTAGTAAAATAGAACTGGGTTGTACATTGAAAGCAAGCCACCAGACCAAAGATCAGGTGTCAAGGTAGAAATTTAGATTGGAAAATAAAATCAATTTTGAAAAGATATTAGCAACCTACAAAATCTAAAGCAACAAAAACTGTAAAATAAGAAAAGAAAAATAACTTTGAAAAAGTGATACAACCTGCACAACAAATGATTGTCAAAGACATGGAAACATTAAAACAGAGTGTAGTATCAGCTTCTAAGAAAATTGAATAATATGGAAGAAGGATCAAGCAATTCCAAAATATATTTCAGACAAATTGACTGTGATTTTTTCAAAGCTTAACTGAAAGCACAAAACCAGTTGAATCCCTTGGGGGGGGGGGGGGGAGGCCAAACCTGAACTAATAGAAAATATTGTAGTAACAGTAGAAATTGTAAAAGAATGCACTAAGAATTAAATTGTACCAGAAAAAGATGAACTTAATGGATTTTGGCTCAAACATCTTTCCATTTTACATTCTTGTTTTGCAGATCATTTCATCAAATGTTGCAGCAAGGATTAATAGATGACTGGCTTACCACAGGCTGAAAGTTTCTGATGATGGAAGACAAGACAAAAGAAAAAATACTCAACAATGTTCAGCCAATCACTTCTCAGCCTACAACATTCAAGCTGTTAACAAGAATCACTGCCAGTCACATCAAATTCATTACATCCTGTAGAGTGAAAAGAGAATTTCAAAAATTCTAGAGGTACGATAGAACAACTCTTGATTGATAAAACAATATTTTAAAAAACTCCAAAAGGCATAAAACAAATCTTTACATGGCTTGGATTGATTACAAAGCGAACATTTGATTCACTGCCCCATAGTTGGATTAAAAAATGTTTGGATGTGTTTGGAATTAATCAAACTGAAATGAGGAAAGCTGGAAGGAGTAATTTTGAGATTTGTAGGGAATGATAGTGGTATGCCAAAGAGTGCAATTGAAATGGATGCTTTTAAACCAATAAAAAAAGGATGAAAAGTAAGTCATAAATGCTGTGAGTATGTTGGAAAATAGTAAGGCTGCAGATGTACGGTAGATGTAGTTAATCTGTAGTTTAACTAGAGAAATATGAAAATATCAGTGTGGTTTGCTCTTGGAATGGCTATGCAACTTGTTTTAGATGTGCCTATTCCTTGGGATGGAAGTAATGATGTTGTTGATCTCCTATACAAAGGGAAAGGTAGCAACAGTGAATGCAAGTGTGTCTAGAACTCTGATCGAAAGAGTGCAGGAACTGACAATGAGCACAATTGGGAAAATACAGTGCAGCTTTTTGGAGACAGGGGCTGTGCACACAAGACCTTTGCTCTTCAACGTGTCACTGAGAAATGTATGAATGTGAGAAAGTTTAGTACTGAGAAACCATCTTAATGTGAATAAGTTGAAATTATAGAATGTTTTACACAAATATGGAGTTGAAGTTTGGTTGCTGAATATAGTAAGAACAATGTATGATGCTGGCATGAGAATTAATGAATGATTAGTAAATGCTTCAACATTGGTCTGGGAGTGAGACAAGGTGTGTTGTCCTCTTACTTGTTTTATAGATTAATGTATAAGGAATACTGGTGGTGATGGCAAGGTGTGTTGGTTGGACATGTGAATGTACATGTACTTGTATATGCAGATGATGCTACATAGTTGGATAGGACCCTGAGTCATTTGCAGTGAATATCAGATAGACAGTGTGAATGCAAAAAGAAGTGTGGATTTGAAATTAATGTATCAAGGAGCAAGGTAGCTGTGTCCAACAGGAAAAAATGGAGTGAATGATTGCAAGTCTATGATAAAAAACTAGAGCAAATAAATGAATTTATGTACCTTTGCTAAAGATGAGAAAATGCTTGGAGAAATTTTAAGACATGCAAGAGTGAATGACTAGTACTAAAGCAGTATGTTATAGTGATTTGGTCACAGAGAGAGAATAAGTGAGGATCAAAATGCAAAACAAATATAAAAGGAAAAGGAAATGGGTTGAGAAGAAGACAGAGATCGTGGTGACTGAACAGAGCTGAACAGATCTGCAAAACGAGGAATGAAAAAATTGAAGAACAAAAGACATTGTAGGGGTTTTTGTATGAACATGAAGTAAGAATGGTTGGCAGGGATAGAATGGTATAGAAAAGATTAGTGAATGGTGTTGGTGTAAATTAGATTGACTATTTCTCCCATTTCATGCTATTAATTTCTTTGGCTTAGTTCTAACTGCACATTGCATAATGTAGCTTATCTCAGAAGGGTTCAGTGTGGTGGGTATATATGCATGTATACAGCAACAAAGAGAGCCAATGTGGCAGGGTGGTTAAGGCATCAGGCTGGAAACCAGGAGACCATGAGTTCTTAGGCATGAAACCAGCCGGGTGACCCTGGGCCAGCCACTCTGTCTCAGCCCTAGGAAGTAGGCAATAGCAAGCCACTTGCAAAACAACTTGCCACGAAAAGTGCAGGGACTAATCCAGGGGGCAGCAGGAATCAATACTGACTCAAAGGAACAAACAAAAAACAAACAGCAAAAAAGGCTACAGAGAAAAATTGATTCCTTAGACAGTGAAAAGATAAATAGTCACAAATCTTTGGCAAGAAGAGGAACACAGAAAAGAAATGGTATATTGCAGTATTCCCAATTCTGATTAAAATAGGGATGTCACCAAAGTTTGTAATTACATGTTCCAAAATTAAAATCTATTTAGTGCATATGGATGTCAGTTTTATTAACAGAAAAGCATCCCCACCAAAATTCTCCTTTGGCGCAGAATATAAAAGATGGCCATGTTCATATAAAATCAGTAAACCAGCACACCAGACTCTCTAAGCCTGCTGCTTAATTATGCGTGCACCAATTTCAGTTAATTTAAACCACAAACTCTTACTCACTGCAGTGAAATATATGAACAAATCCCCAGCTTAGTAATCTTTTGTTGATATCTGTCCTGCCAACCTGGTCAGTTCCCTCTTTTGATTTTTGCTAATATTTAAGGTAATGGTCGTCCTCCATTCATGCCTCCAATGCCCTCTCCTATTCTAAGGGTGTTTGCTTTGGAAAGAGAAGAGGAAGAGGCTCTTCAATTAAGCCTGGTGCTGAGAAATAACAGAGGAAATGCACAAAAAAGATCAATGTGTATGCAAAAACACTATGTTAGGAGAGACAAATGCTCGTAATATACTCATAATACCTCACAGAGTACCAAACTGATGTGAAAGAAATTCACATATCACACACCGAGAAGTCCTGAAGTTCAGATTGCCGAGGTCACCATTATGAACAACTGCATATGTGTCAATTTTGAGCTACTCTAAAACAGTGGAAATCTTCAAAGGTGAGCTAGGGTCTTTCTCCACAGATAGTCTGAATGTGTCCAAGATTAAAAGATTTGGACATACAATAAGTAATCATTTTATTTTCTATATTACTTTAGCCCATCCTGAGCATGCCACTGTCAATTCATGAACATTCATACAACCAAAGGAATTAGTATTTCCAGCTATTATGCCTAAAACAGTTGAATTGCCAATTCACATTTTCTTTTGCCTTGTTATTTAGCAAAAAAAAAAAAAACGCTCTATTTTGGAGTTACCATGGATTTTGTGTATCTTGGCATTATACTATGTTATAGGGAAAATCCTACAAGCCTTGTTAAGAAGCTTGATCTCTCTTTGGCAGTGTGTTCTTGGCTTTGCTAAGACGTTCTGCAGATTGTATAAGGATTTCTATTTCTACATGTCAGTGAAAGAAACTCATAGACAGCCAGAAATCTTTGTAGCTTGTTCATCTGTTATATTCAGACCTTAAGGTTATCAAACTTCCTCAAGAGTCAATGCTGAGAAAGAATGCCACTGAAAGGAAAGGTTGTGTGAATTGTCACCTTCTTTCTATTTAGATTAATTTCATGGATTATCAGTAGGAATATGGCTGTGGCAATTTTATTGTTATGCCAATCCTATTCCACATTAATTAGCACTACTCATGAGTAAGATAAGCATTACAGATTTCAGTGGGTTTGCCCTACATATGAGGAAGTTTGGATCCAACACAAAGTCTGCAACTTTTCCTCAGATGATTACAGAAGATCATATGATCAATTACCATAGTTAATAATGCAGACATCCTTAATAGAGTAGGTGTTTGCTTCCTGAAATTGCTTGGATCTACCCTAACCATGTTGGTGGAAGCAGCATATATTGGGTAGCATGGAAGCAACCAGAGTGCTCTAGTAACTAGACTGTTAATAACTATGAATCAGGTCTTATACCTTTACTTAATTCTCATAATGATTGAACATTGGAGATGAGGCCCTAGCCCTACTTAGCAGAATGAAAAGAAGGGATTTCCAAATGGTTGGCTGACCACATTTTGAATTATTTTTTAAAAGACTATCAAAAGAGAGGGCATCTATAAGTCTGTAGTCCAAAATCAGACATCTGCACCATTGCCTCTGCAGCACTGTGTGTCTTCCTGTAGTAGTCCTTGAGAAGACTATTGCTAGAGTATGTCAGGATAATAGCAAAAGAGGAAAGGGGAGAGAAACCTTCTACTTTCCTTTTCTGCCATCTTGCCTACCTCTATGTGAATAGAAAGAGTATACCTAGCACTAGGGCAGAAGAGGGATGGTCTAGGGAGGAGGAATACCCAATTGGTATTTTTGAGCTTTAACTATTAGCCATGTTGGCTGGTTTTATAGGCATTGTAGCCTAAAATATCTAGAAGGCATCAGGTTATCTATCCTGGGTAGAAGCAAAAATGGCAACAAAGACAGTAAGCCAGTCTGAGCAATTTAGACTGGTTCAAGACATTTTTGCAGATGATTCCCTCAGGTCTACTTTTCAGCAAGGGACAGGATCTGAGAGGAGTAATAGGGCCAGGAAACATAGGAAGGATTCTTCAACTGTGCTCCCACTCCTGCCTCTGACTGTTTATGTCTTCTGGAACTCTGTGGAACTCTTAAGTGTCTGCTTCTCCCTGTTCTTTTCCTTTGCCCCAGATCACTGCTGGACTCACATCCTCTTGACTTGTTTTTAGCCACTCCCTCACCAGACTGGACACCTGTATGAGTCTGAAAAGTACTGAGTACCTAGTTAAACTGGGCCATTTCATTTGTATATGCATGAAAAACTCAGGCCCTGAATTTTGGTCTTTCTAGTTGTGGGGCAGAATGAGGACCTCACAGTTTACTATGACTATGACTATTACGATGAAGATGGGCAAAGTGTCTTCCATGATTTCATAGAATCCTGGGGTTCGAAGAGACCTTGGAGGTATACTCCAACCCTCTGCCCAGGATAGGAATCCTCATAACATCCCAGACAAATGGCTATCCAACCTTTGCTTGAAAACTTCTAGTGATAGAACATCCACAATTCCAGGAGGCCTAATCTCAGGAGTTTTAAGATTCAAACATCCACTATCATGTACATTTTTACAGAAATAAGAAAGATGGATGATAATGTCAATAAAACAGAAAGGTGTTTTATTAATATTTCAATATACAGGGTTTTTTTAGTCCATTCTCAGTGAAACTCTTTTCTCTTTGGATCTCAGTTACCCTCTGCTTTTCTGCATTAGCCTCCTTTTCTGTTATCAGCTGACAGAGCACAATGGGGACAGAGAGTGGTGTGCCTTTTCTTAGTACTACCCCTCTTATCACACTTGAACCATCAGACATATCTAAACACTAGTTCTTCACATTCATTTTTCAACAATTCTTTTACCCATCCCTCTCTTTTTATGCTCTGCAGAGATTTTCATGTTGTCATGACTTGTAGTTAATGTTATTTTTCTTTTCATCTTCTTGCACTCTCTGTTTCTCTGTACTGCTCAAATACTTTTAGGTTCATCCTTTCCTGGTTTACAGCATGGATCTGGCTGGTTTACAATGGTTGCTTGTTTGTTTGCAGCTCACTTTATAGCCATGTGCATCCTTTCCCAATTCTATCTGCATTATGAATGGGAAAATTCTTCTTTTCCCCTGCAGTTTCTTTTCTGTCTGACAGAGGTCCCCATCCCAATTTTGGGGAATTTTGAAGATGAAGATAGCTGTGGTCCAGGCCCAAAATGTATAAAATCAAAGGAGCACCAGAGCATACAGATACATTTTGGGTATTTTTATGTATTTTTAGTACTCCACTGCTAATTTTCACTGGAAGCTTATTCAAAAGATGGGCACTATCATGAAAAATGCCCTTTATTCCACCCCCCTGCAAATGGGTATCAGCAGGCTTTGGTACAATGAGAAAGATATACTCACCAAAAGATGGGATTAGAAGGCTATTCAGAAGCAGGTGATTCTTGAGACAGTATGATCCTGAATTGTTTAAGGCCTTATAAACCAACATCCTGATAAAATAACCTGACAATGTATCTTGAAAGTTAATTGGCAGGCAGGACATTCAGTACATGCATTAGGTGGGTGCAGTAAAGAATTCACTGAATTACTGAGGTGAAATTCTATAATGATTGCATTCTCCAGACCATTGCTGGGCACATACAGTACTTTACAATATTCCAGTACAGAAGTTGCCAGCGCATGGGCTATTGTGGCAGCATTGTTCCTGTCCAGGAAAGGTTATATCTGTCATGCAATCAGACTCATAGTAGGTATTCTTGGCCACTAAAACCACAGAGACAAATATACACACACCTTTGGATTATATACAGGTGGTCCCTGGGTTAAGAATGCCTGGTTTAAGGACGACTCATAGTTAAGAATGGAGCCTACTGTAGCAAAATTCGAGTTAAATACACAGTGAGTTGAAGTAAATACACAATGGTTTGAGTTAATTACACAGTACTACTTATACAGTATTATACAATAATACTGTTCTGGCTTACATACAAATCTGACTTAAGGACAAACCTTTGGAACAGAACTGGGGACTACCGGCATATATTTCCTGAATGGAAAGTGCAATCCATCCAGAACAAGTAAACTACTGCATTGTTGAACTTAAGAGCCACCTACTCCAACAATTTCAGCCCCATTGCCAGCTTACCATTCTCTCCAGCCAATTACTGACTGATCTGGATATAACCCAGAACCAGAGTGACATATCATGGATGACATTTTACTCCGAGTCCCCTAATGGCCATTCACAGCAGTCTCATATAGATGTTCAATAGCAGTGGGGATAAAATGATGCCCTGTAGAACCTCACAGGGGGCTGATTCACAGTCTCTCAATGCCATTTTCTGAAAACGACTCTGCATGTAGGAGCAGACAAACTACGTCCTCTCATGAAACAGATACAAGAGGACACCAGGGTTGGTGAACTACTTAGAAGTCAAGGTGACAGAACCGTCCCCCCCCCCCCAACTGTGCCTGAGTAATTTCTGCAGACATTAGACACACTTCATACTACATGTCACAGGACTTCTGGCAACTTCACTAGTTGAGAGATCTACAGTATTGCAGGATGCAGAAAATACTAGGAAATGCACAGGGGGAAAAAAAGAGCATAAATGGGCTGTGGATGCATCTCTAGGTAAGAAAGAAAAAGAGGGGAAGCTGACAGATGGAGCTAAAGAGAGGTTTGTGAGTTGGGCAATCAAAGTCGTATGGAATTTATGGATTTCCATCCCTAAAAAGATGACAGGCTCCCTTTGCATTTTCCAGCAGACAGCTCTGAAGACATTTAATTGCTCTTCTTTGTTTGGACTGATGATGAAGTTGATTATTTTTAACAATTATGTCTTTGCGTTATTTTAAAACTGTTTGGAAAGTTAATAACTTGGAACTCTCACTGTTTTGTTATTTTCAATTTCTTAGAAGTAACTCATGTGAGACAACTTTTTATCACCGAAGAGTGACATAAACCCCCTTACATAAAATAAATACAGGTGGGTACCGCAACAAGAGGATACTATGAGGTTTAAAAATAAAGAGGAAATTGCTGCAAGACAATGTTACAAGATGGAAATCTGTATCAAACTGCAGTGGGTTGTATTCAATAGTGTACTTCCATCATCAGAACCGGCACCCTGTGTCCCCCAAATCTACACTAATGATTAGGGTATTGGGCAAATATTTTGCAAGACTCTAAGAAAAAAAGGGACACAGGAGGCTACTTTCTTAATGATGGATGTAGTCCCATATCACCCAAAATGAACTAAATTTTTAAATTCAACTTTGTATTTGCTTTCGAACCAGTTATGCACAACATCGGTTTCTGAATTCAAAGGCAAAAGGAAACAAAATGCATCTGCAAATTTTTAAGGCTATCATAGAGAACCCAAATCATTCCTTTCTCATTCAGAAGCAGAACCTATTTAATGGTTGATCTCATAAAACTTCACAAGGTCTAGATCTTACTATTCATGAACATATGGAAAATATATTAGGAAACAAGACATCTCTATTTTTCTTCTGCTGTGAAGATTTATATGAGTATCTGTGACCAATTGTCTTAAGCAGCTTAGAGCAGGTCAAAGTGCAAGAATATTTTGTTATTCAATAGACCTTTATTATTTCATTATACTTTTTATGGTCCACATGTAAGATTCAATGCTTAATTTTTCTGAGTAAAAGTTTTCATAAATTGCTGCTGCTGCTGCTAGCTGAAAAGTGTCAGCCATACAAATTTTTGATTACGGTATGAGGGCCAAATCCAGTAAATTACTTAGACTGATCAACTATTTTCATATACTAACCTTATTAATGTTATGCATATGTAGAGCTGATCTAATTTCCCCCCCTAAGCAGAAAAAATCATTCCCTTTCAAATCAGTCTATATGCTTTGGAAGAGTTGAGCAAGCAAAATTAGATGAGTCAGAGAAAATGTTATCCTCCCGGAAGATCTTCAGTTAAAAAATACTGCAAATGCACCATTGCCATAAACCTTTTTTGCAACCTTATTCTTACAGTTAGCAACTGGTCAGAATACTGTAAAGTTTACATAAGGACCTCAGTGCCTGTGAGGCTGCAAATCAAAACGAACTTTTCTGCTAAGCCAACAAGATAAGCCTGCATCTGATACCGCAATAGGAGAGAGATCGGGGTCTTACTCGGAAGCAAGCCTCACTGAAATTAATAGGGTTTGTTTCTGAATAAACCTGCAGCAGACCCAGATGCATGTTTCTCAAACTATTCAACTCAAGCAGTTAAAAATAAAACAGGGAAATCTACTGCTTCAGGTAAAATATTGCTTCCTGAAACAACCCATAGCCAAGTCCACTGTTAAAACATTTAGAAAGTTCCTAAATGATTTCCATGTTAAAAAAAAAAAAAAGTTTATTCAGTTACTTTCCTGGAAATATTACAGAACGGCTTTTCTAGGCTGACATTGACACAAATACTCCCTGCCTCAACTTTTCTTCCATTGGAAAGTTGACTCTTCTGTCTCCTGATATTAAGAACAGATACTGACTTTGAATAGAGTATTGTTTCACGGCCAGATCAGTAGCAGCAACTTCCCATTTTCTTGCAATGTCGATTTCCAGACTTGGTCAGTTTGAGCTTTGCAATGTTCATTATCCACTACCATCAGATATTCTCTTTTTTCCTACACAGCATTGCTATTGGTGGATATCTCAGCCTCTTTCCTTCATTTTTAATGAGAATGCCAGCAATAAATCCCTTCTGATCACTTTCACTTCTTACTGGGAGTAAATAAGAATATTCCCAGTGGTGTGTTAATCTCAGTTGGCACTGTTTTAATCAACTGATCTCAAAGAGGATGTGAACTCACATGCAGCCTACCACCCACTTGGGTTTTTTCCTAACTAATAGGGTTGACTATGTTACATGGAACGTCTGCTGCTTGTACTGTAATTTAAACCAAGCCACCCTGGCCTTCATGCTCTCATTGCTGGCCCACAGAAGCTTATCTTTTTGTTTTGTTTCATAGCATCAAGGCTGAAGAACCAGCAGTATCAGGAGCAAGGATTTTATAAATGTATTTGGTACCCGTTTCAAAATGCAAAATAAATCTGTTGCTTCCAACTCCCTGCACAAACACTTTTGGAGTGGGGCAAGAGGGAGTTTCTTTCTTTCTCACAGATTTTGAAATCTGCCTTTACACTGCTAGAGCAAATGAGGAAACAGTTACAGGATGTTGGCTTACAACAAATTTGGATCTGCCAGATAAGCTTATCTTTTCTTATTGTGGTAAAGTCAGTATGGTAAAAACTTAATCCAGATTGTTGAAATAAAATGCGGACTAGGCTCCTGACCAGCAACTTTTTTGCACTGGGTTTATTGGAGGCATTTTCACATCTCCCTCTTTAATCATTGATCTGAATTTGCTGAGAGGTCTCCTGCTTCAGGCTTAGTACCTTTAAAAAGTAATCAATAATGTTCATTAAGTAATAAGGAAAAATGATGATTGCTGACAGGTAAAGTATAATTATAGGGGATATAAGAAGAAAAAAAAGAAGTGACAAAGCCATTTCAGCAATCAGTACTTTGTGTGTATGTGTGCACGTGGTACTGTCACTCAAAGTTTCACACAAGTCTGGAAAAGTTGTTGCTGTAAATTTATGTAATGAAAGCAGTGGTTATTTGCATTAAGTTTTGATTGCTACATACAAACTAAAACTTTCAGCATGATGCATATCACAATGAAATTGAAGTACCTGGCTTTAAGCCAAAGGAGTTCTATTGATAACTTGGTTTAAATTTTAGGATTTCATCTTAAATGGATTTGGTTTCCTAGGCTACAAATTAGCAGCGGCCTCAGGGTTGTTCATTAAAAAAGTATTACATACTTTTAAAGGTCGTTTTGGTAAAAAAAAAATCTGCACAAATGCAAACAAGTATATATATGCCCCTTTTCATTCCATGCTAACACTCTTTTATTAAAACTTCATTACTTCCCATGTAGATTGTTCCTATGCGCCAACACACTCTTGTGTGTTTAAACGTGGGTTCACTTGGTGATAAATACTAAGAAGTTAAACGAAAGGATCACAAAAGAGGTAGATTCTATGAAAGATGTAAAGGAAATCACATATAGTAAGTGTAGGTAACTTTGTCCCATACAGATGTAATGGACTTGCAAGCATGAACGGAGCCAGTTTTGCTCAACAGTGTTAAATGCAGCATATAGGGAAGTGACAAAGGAGGTGCAAACAAAACATTTCATAGTTTGTTCAGAAAGTGGGGAATACACCGGCCACAGCTTTATTGCTTGCAGCTAATGTGAGGCTTTGGTGCAGCCTAGGGCATGAATCTAAATAACTACGATTGCCAGCTTCTTTGGGGGCAGTGCAATGCTTCAACTTTGATTCCAAAAGATGCTTCAGAGGGCACCCTTGTTTTCAACTTTATAAAGCACCTGCACCTTTTCCTGGGATTATGTGGCAATCCAAAAAGGTATTTGGGAGGGCATTATTGGCAAAATAAAGCCAATTCCTGTGTGTTGGGTTAAGGAGCCCACTTTTTAAAACTGCTGCACTCTTAACAGGTTAAAAGTCCTTGCTAACATGCTGATATTATTTCTGGGATAATCCAAAAATATTTCTAGCTACCAAAGATTTATACAGTAAGCGCTGAATATATTTTGCATTAAATCAGGCTAGATAGATATAATTACATTATATAGATAAAAATACAATTCCTACCCAACTAGTATAAAGTAGCTTCTGAAAACTCCATTCACCAATAGCATGGACTGTACTACTCTCCTGGCCCCCATGCCTGGGAAAACAGCAGGTCTTCGAGGCCTTCTGCAAGGTGAGCAGAGTCAGGGCCAGCCAAACCTTGGGCAGTAGGGTGTTCTAGAGGGCAGGTGCAGCTACGGAAAAGGAACATTTCCTGAACCCCATTAGATGACAATCCATAATAGTCATGACCCAGCACATGCCCCTCCTACCTGACCTAATGGGATGGGTAGAAACAGTGGGAGACAGACTCAAATACCCTGGCCCCATGCCACATAGGGCTTTATAGTAGTAACCAGCACCTTGATCTGCACACAGAAGCAAATTGGAAGCCAGTGCAGTTTGCAGAGCGAAAGTGTAACATGGGGATGACAAGACACACCCATAATTGCTTGCACCACTGCATTCGGTCCAATTGAAGCTTCTGGATGTTCTTCAAGGATGCATTGCAGTAATCCACTTAGGAAGTGACCAAACCACCAGTGACTGTGCACAGTGCCTCCTGATCTAGGCGTACAAGCGCCGCTGCCCCCTCCTTCCCCCTGGCCACAGCTGCCATCTGCTCTTTGAACAGGAGCCATGAGTACAACTCCATCCAGAACTAAAGATGGAAAATCATAAGATTCAGGAGGCTCTAACACCCATCTTGGCAGAGTTGAGCTGAAACCTGTTCATCACCATCTAGACCCCCACAGGCTCCACTTGACTGGTCAGGGATGGAGATATACTGCTGACTATCATGAGCATATTTATGGTACCTCACACCACACTGTCAAATGACCTTACTCAGTGGCTTCATGTAGATATTAAACAGGAGTGGGGATAGACAAGTCCTGAGGCACTCCACATAAGAGGTGTTGGAACTGACCCCAGAGGAAGCATAATACTGTGTCCCTCGCTCCCAACCCCCAGAGCTGGTCCAGAAGGATACCATGGTTGATGGTTTCAAAGGTTGCTAAGAGATCAAGGAGAGCAGGATGGATGTACTACATTCATCTCACTCCCTCCCTAGGTCATCCACATATGTAACCAATTCTGTTTCAGTTCTAAACCCTGCCCTGCAACCCAACTGGAAAAGGGCCAGATAATCTGCTTCATCCAGGACCCTCTGATGCTGCAAGCCATCCACCTTCTCCCTAAAAAGGGAAGGTTGGAGACAGGGCAAAAATTGTCTAAAATGGTCAGATCCAGGAATGGCTTCTTGAGGAGGGGTGAACCAATGCCTCTTTAAGGGATGGTGGAACCCTCTCTCAAGGATGCATTCACCACTGCCCAGACACCACCACATGTTGTCTCCCAGGCAACCTTGGATCCAACACTGAGGTGATGGAATCTACAGCTCTGAGAACTCTGTCCACCTCCTTGAAACTAACAGGGTTAACCTCAATCCACATAACTGAGTTAGAAAGTGCAGGGTTTGCACCAAGGCCAGAGTCCAACTTGGAGCAAATTGGAGCAACTTTATTTGCAAGATGCCTAGCATATTCCTCCCCATGGCCCTTTAAGTGAATCTCTAGCTCTGACTTCCCCAGAAGGGATTGGGTCACCTGAAACAGGCCTACTGCATGATCATCTGCAGATGCAATAAAGGCAGAAAAGTAATGACACTTTGCTGCCCTTATCAACACAAGGTGGGCCTCAGTAGTGGCTCTAGATTGTGTTTTATCAGTTCTGCTCCATTTTGCCCCTCAGCAGCACTCTAGGTGTCTCCTCCTTTGCTTCATCTCACTAAGCTTCTCAATAAACCAAAGGGAAACCAGAGGTCCACAGAAGGGGAGAGACTGCATAGGCACGATCCTATCCAAAGCTCCACTCACCCTCTCATTCCAAGCAGCAACTAAGGTTTTGGCTATACTTTCAGGAATAACCTCAAATTCCCTCTGGACCCCTTTGGGTCCATCAGATGTTTGGGATGGACAAATCAAATAGGCCCCACTTTGTGTAGCAGGAAGTGGCTGCAGAACTCTCTAAGGCAATCAGAAAGTGATCTGACCATGACAAGGGAATGATGGAAATCTCCCCCAACTTCAGATCATGTTGCTACTGCCTTGACAGGGATCCTATATCCAACTTGGGACCACCACTATGCGTTGGGCCCTTGATTACATGGGTCAGGTTCATGGCAGCCATGATGTCCATGAACTCCTGAACTGCTTCCAACTCCAGCCTCAGACAAGACAGATTAAAATTCTCCAATACCATAAGCCTGGGAAACTGCACTGCCAACCTGGCCATGGAATCCAGGAGGTCAGGCGGGAAGGCTACCATGCAACAGGGTGGCTGGTCAAAAGTAACAATCACATCTGATCCTTAGAGCACAATTTAACAAACTTGAATCTCACATCCACTCACCTATGGGACAGCACCTCTGAATGCCATCAGAGAGTTCTGGGTAACCAGGGCCACTGTACTACCCCATGCCCTGGGGTTTCAGCTGATGCCACACTCAAACCCAGATGGGCAAATCTCTGAGACAGCAGTCCCTCCCTCAGCACCCATCTTGGTAATGTACACCAGGTCTGCCCTCTCATCCATGATCAAATCATAGATGATGGAGGCCTTTTTACTGGGAGACCTGGCGTTTAGTAACCAGGGGTTAGAACAGAGCATAGGAGGCCAGAACATGGCACTGCCATCACACAGCAGCATCAAATTCTCCAAGCCCATACCCTGTTTCCCACCATATCTCCCTCTACCCATGACCACATTGATATTCCTGCTTGCCCTCCACCTCCTCCCTCCCTCACACCAATCCCCAGGCTAGGGACTCCCAATTACTTCCAACCTACCACCTTCCACACCAAGGGCCACAGAATTACTTCTACCTCTAGCACTCAGCAGATCCTACCAACCCAATTGAACCCCCTTCCAAAGCTCTAACCAAACGCTCTTACCTACCCAAGCCCTCCTGGAACCCTGCCTGCTCTCACCAGGCCATCAGAGCACCACATACCCTAACACATCTGAGGCAGATCAGAGGCAATTCTACCTCAAGCCTGGGAGTCATTCTTTAGTCTTTGGCTGTTCATCATGCCTATAGGAGAAGTACCCAGGGCTATAGCTAGTCTCGTAGTATAGACACCAGTATGGGATCTCTTCTTCTGCTCTAGGGTGGGTCAAGGTCACCGTAAGCCAACAAAATATGTGGACTGCACAATCAAACCAAGAAGCCCAGCCAGCACAGATGGGAAAGATTGACATTTCTTCTTAAATTCTTAATCTATCCATTGTCCAGCTCATGTTCCAAGGCTGCTTTTCACCCCAGTAATTATCCTTTGGTTGCTTTTTTCTCATGGGAGAAATAAGGCAAAAAATAAAATAAATAAATAACAACCTAACCCAGCGTGAAGCAACGCCTGCTTCATGAACATCTACAGCAAGAGTGGAAAAACTCTTTTCTGTCAAGGATTGGTGGGAGGAAGGTGGGCCAAACTGCCCCAAGCTAAAGTTGGTGAGTCTTTGTTATCTTTCTTATTGGTTCCACTCCTCTTTCTCTCTCAGGTTACATACAAGAATTGAGCTGTTTTTGTCAGAGTCAAATGTCTTTTGAAATTAGGCATAATTCTTCCTGAAATTAGGCCAAGGATCACATATGGCCTATGGCAACAGATTGCCTGCTGATCTACAAGATGTACAGAGAAACAGATAAAAAACATATTAATTTAGAATGTGTGTTTGTGTGTGTGTGTATATTTGAACTAGAACAGCTTTCTTTGGTTTGGGTGCCTTCTAGATGCACTTTAACTCCCAGAATTCCCCAGTCAATATGACTGGGAATTGAAGTCAATATTCCAGAGAATTCTGGGAATTGAAGTCCACGTATCTGAAAGGTGCCATAGATTAGATAAAGAATCAAATAGGTGTGTTCCTGGTAAAAAATAAATTGTATTGATATACTCATTTTTACTGACCTGTAAAGGAAAATTTCAAGTTTACTTCTGGATTTGGAAAGGAATCACAATATTCTGTTTTATATAGTGAAACCTGAAATATTTTTATTTTTAAGGTTTGGGCTTTTTATTTACTCATTCTTAATTGCAAGAAGCACTAATTAAGTAGTGACCTTGGCATGCATGTTTCTCAAATCCCTAGACTGCTAGAGGCTGCAAGTGTAATGGAATAATAACTATACAATTAAGCCTTATTAGGACTGTAATTAATGCAATATCCTACATTAGGAGCACAACTAAAATCAAGAGGCCGTGAAATCAAATGCCACTAAATTCAAAGATACCACATCCATTGCCTTTATTATTTTAGGTGAATTCAGTATAATCTGCACAGATTTAAAGAATTAACTTTGGACACGTTAATTAGATTCAATGTATAGCCCAGATTTGTTGGGCTATATACATGTTTCAGAAAGTAACAAAACACTAATAGGAAAACCATCACTGACTGGAAACTTTTCATACAACCTGATCTATTCTTATCCAGGTAGCAGTTCTGTTGAGTGCTAAATCTTTGGGGTTTTGTTTCTGTGGCCCATATCAAATGTTTGCAGCCCGAGTGGCCTCTATACATTTTCTTCATGGCACCAGCATTCTAATTTGTGTGAAAACCTTCCTTTATGGACTTTTTATACATGAAGGTTTAAGAATGATGGACAGAGGGGCAGAACCAATATCCTCACTGCTATTTGTCTCTCGCATGTCAGTGCTATATGCACTGTTAAAGACTGAAGATGAATTCTGTTATGATCCGTCCACAGTGGAATCTCTTGTTTTCCTGTCCTAGTGAAAATCTCTTGATACATGCACTCTAGCTTAAGTCTTTCCAATTTTCTACTCCATTACTTAGAAGTTAGAACAGAATTTATCCAATTTCCCAAATGATATGAAGCATAAGAAAATAAAGAATGAAGTAGGGAAATCCTGCAGCATATGGCTTCTGGAATTCTTTCCCAACTCCTTTACCAGCAGTGATCTTATGTTCACATTATGTGTCCAGTGGAAGCACAGGACAGGCTGCATATGTTCCATTTTGGGTCATGTGACCATGAGAGGAGCTTAGAATGGATCAGTCATTCTGCATTGCTGCCCAACTGCTTCTGTCTTCCATGGGAATCCATGCATTGAGGGAATTAACTAACAAAATATGCCTAAAATATTAAGTTCAGGTCTCTCTTTACCTTGGCCTCTTTGACTGTGCTGCCATATCGAGTGAAGTGAGATGACCAGAGATTTAGAAGTCTATGAGGCATGTTTGGACAAACCCAATCAATTAACAATTCCAGATGATCACCAATGGGAACAACAGATTGTTCTGTGGCTTGCCTATGAGATACATAAAGGTTCCTCGTGTACCTCATTGGATATTGCTTTGCTAACTAAATTTTTATTGTTTTTTATCACTTTTTACTTGTAAGCCACCTAGACTCACTTATAAAGTGAGATGGGTGGTGTATAAATTTGATTAATAAAATAAATAAAAATAACTTCCCTACCTCACTTACTCAGGTTTTTTTTTTTTTTTTTTGCTATGGACAGTGGCTCTTGGGGAGGCATCTTACCTCCTGCATAATTAATCTCCTTTTAGTCCATAACTGTGCCATATTTACTAATATTATTCCCAAAATATCATTTGGTTTAAGTACTAGAAGAATTGGACCAGATCCATTTCCAAGGGTGAGTGTGAAGTGTTGTGTTCCAACACTAGATGAGGAAAACTCATAAGTGACCTTTAAAGTGTCAGAGCATTTCAGGAGCTGGCATGTTGATCTCATGCCCAGGGGACAGTTGGGGATCTAAGTATTTGGTGCATGGTGACATGAGATGAAGATTAATGGTGCTTTGGATCCAGTGTGGGCATCCTCTTTGAACCTGTCAGGAGCTCCTTAAAGGAGCAGCGTCTTTTCCTGCACACAGAGCAGCACGCAGTAGCTATGCAAGTCAGGAAAATACATGTTTGAGTCAAGGAAGAATTAATGAGGCTACCTTCATTATATATTCTGAACACAGGTGAGTATGAGTTTGCAAAGCTACAGTATCATGTGAGCTCAGGAAAAAGTGTAGCTCTTTAAAGGAGCTACTGACAGATACAGTAAGGTTCCCACACCAGATCCAACGCAGTTAAACTGAATTCTACACACTTCTATGCTCCCTATGCTTTGGGTTGAAGTGGAGAATTACTGTATTTTTCCGACTATAAGATGATACTTTTTTCTAAAATCCTTACCCTAAAAATTGAAGGGCGTCTTATTTAAGAAAGTCAGCCGAGGCAAAACTGCCCGTCCTTTGTCTCTGCAGACAGGCTTCCTCCTATTGCTAGCCTCCAATCACGAGTGAAATAGCTTGTCTCCCAAACAGACTTCCTCCAATCACGAGCCTTATGTAACTGACGTCAGCTGATGCTGAACAAACCAATTAGAGGAAGGCTTTTGCAGAGAGAAGCTATGGGAAGTTTCACTCGTGCTTGAATGGAATCAGTTATGCAAAAGAGCATGGAAATAGAGCTGCAGAGAGACGGTTTGGACCTCCTCCCACCGAGTGTATCAGGTCAATGTTAACTAATTACTAAATAAAAATGTGTTCTGCACTATCTTTAAAATATTGATTTCTTAATTTGGGGTTGGAAAAATGGGGGTCGTCTTGTACATGGGGGCGTCTTATTGTCAGAAAAATACGGTAGGTAGCAACTGTTTGCCTATGACTAGATCTTTATCCAGTGCCAAATCATTTTACCAAATCTGTATAGATTTGGAGCTGCAGTTTCTTCAGCCACTTCTTGGTTCAGTCTATCTTCTCAACATCACAAAATCCTTGTGGCTCCAATATGCAGCCCTGGACTAAGTGGCTATATGAGAAAACACTAAAATGTAATGGCTTTATGAGTAGAGTGTTTTATTTTCTAAAGTTTTCAGTCCTAAATCCTTAAACACTAATATATATACACATATATTATACTATGTATACCAAGGATCTTAATTCAAATGTATCACAGAGGATACATCAGGTATGTAGCCTGGGGGCTATAATCAAGTCTGTTTATTTGTTTGTTTGTTCTTAAATAAAAAAATCTCTATAAGCCACCTTGAGTAATCACTACTGGAAAAAAATGAGCTAGAAATTGAATACACACACAATATGAATTTCCCATCTATGGTTTGTTTCCATGTGTGATGCTTTCTGAGCTCATTATAAATAGTATGATTTCCCCATCTTTTCCATGTTTTTGGATGGCCAGATGGATGGAGCAAATCATGTTTGGTGACACAGAAAATGTATTTATTAGCCAGAATCTTTTTAGAAATGGCTGTGCTTATGGCAAGGCAACACGAAAGAAAAGCAGTACTAATAGAATATGTGTGATGAAGGGCACTTGCCCATACATTTGTCCTCCAATGAAAGCAATGTTCAAAGCATATTTACTACCTGACCTTTCCTTAGAGGAAATGTACATTATTACAGATGCATTTTATTAGCAGATTTTTTCTACATTCACAGAGAAGAATGTTCAGTAAAAATGACTGATGCCCTTGCAGCCTAGAAGATTTCCAGTACTTAAGTCATGAATACATATTTGGCAGATGCAGGTCTAGCACGCACACAAAAAATTGTATGCAGATTAGCCTTCTTTTCAAGTTTTAGCTTTTGGGTATAGCAATAAAAGCTTCAGAAAGCTCCATCTGATGTGAAAATGGGGGAAGGGGATATGTCTCTGTGATATGGCTAAAGAATAACAGACTAAAATTCCTTCTGTTCAATCAACAGCCATGTAAAGATTTTAAACATTCTTGCTAAATATAAAGTATACATGAAATGGCCTTAACTAGTTAATGGTTACAAGAGAGTTCTATATTAATGCAAACAGGTCAACTTTTTAAATGATTCTGTCATTTAAATGCGGTGTGAAGGTTTCAGCGCAAATCACTGGAAGGTATATTTCTTTTTCTTTTTTAAGAGCGGGCTAATGCAGTATTATGTTTTATGATGCAATAAAATTATGTGCTAAAATTATGCCCATAAATGTAGGCAAATATAAACCAAGCTATTAGTTATGTTTTCTCAGATAAAAGTGATTAGCATAGCTATCAAACTCTTCTCCCATTTGAATAACAGAATTATGTCTGAAATCTAATGCTTGTTTTCCAAGCTGATTCTTTACAAGAACAAATGTAAATCGAGCCATCAGTTCTGTGTTTAAAAATAAATGCCGGGGTCTAGCCTCTTTCTGATCATATACTAGTTACTGCTATTGAAAAGAAAGGGGCTGTTTTTGACAAAACAGTGTCAAAAAAGAAAGCCACTTTGGATGAGATTCAGATATTATTGGTAGCAACTTGACATATACCATTATTTTTCATGAAATATTTTCCACAGGCTTTAGAGAGGAAAGCTGCTGAAGGATTATCAAATCTCGCCTGAACTCTTCAGCCCAAACCAATATATTGAGGCCTGAGCTTCCACACGTAGCTTATCTTGTCAGATGCCTCACCTCTTTTAAATATAGGGGAAATTGTTGAGTGCTGGTTACATGCAAAGACAACCTATGAATTATTTATGAAATTGACGGTCACCTTCCCCCCCCACCAGCAAATTAATTTGTATTTGACAGCAATTGCTATGATGGCATCCTATCCAGGAGACCCAAGGTATATAATTTAAATCTGAACAGAACAAATTAATGCTGATTACTTTATAAACAATTCCAAAGCTGGACTTGTGTTGCCTGTCTGGGCAGATCAAAACAGATATTTCAGGGAGAGAGAAATATATATTCTCCATCCAGTCTAATAGCTATCATAATAAGCAGAGTTCAGAATTACAGCTTCATTTTTATTGACATGATGCAATAAAGCACAATAACATCTGTAGGCATCCTTCCCCACAAAAAACAAAAAAAAACCCTATCCCCTTTTCCTGTTTGCATGAAGTTTTTCTAATTTAATAAGTTTTCTTAAGACCATTAGTAGAGGGGGCACAATTACAATCAGGGAGATGAATCAAACCTTAATCTGAGCTCAAAATACTAGTTCAGGGCAGAAGCGGGGGGGGGGGGGCACAGGGACATTATGAGTAAACTGGAGTTGAACCTGAATTTACAATCTTTCATTTATTTCAAGTATGAAAAAGAATAGAACAGGAAAAAAAAGTAGCTAGTAACAAATATAAAAATGGGAAACCAATTCAAACCATCATTCAAAAAACTTACAAGCAACTATAGGCAAACTGTCTTGTCTCCAGAGCTCCCAAGAAGGTTCGGTGAAACATGGTGGTGGAGATGATTAGGGCCAGCAGCAGTGAGTAGGGCTTGGGTGGCATTGTACACAGCCTGGATTGGCATCACTTTGCAAATTTCTATGCACAAACCTTGCATGCTGCCATGACAATCACACCTAGCCTTTTCCCCTTCATTGACATACACCCAGTCACACTCTACCTCACACATTCACAGCTTGATATGAGGACAAGTATACGGGGAGCTTCAGCCTCTCCCTTCTACATGGATGGCTCTTTGTGAAAAGAAGGTAAACTAGGCAGTGACTTAGGCCTTGAGGTGATAAAGACTGGAGCAGGTGAGATACTGAATTCATCCTTTGTGTTTCTCAGGCAGAGGGATGAAAGCTAGATATAGCATTAGTGGTTGGAAAGTAAATAACAGATTTTAAAACATATACAGACACTGCTAGGTTGTATCTGAGAAAGAGCTCAGGAGAAGATACTTGCTCTGAACAGGAAAATTAGTATTGCTAGTTACAGTATGTCACTTTAAATTTTGGACAATGAATGTGATGTAAAGTTTCTTTAGGATTAGCATATGGAACCTTTGGACGTCAAGAGTCTTGAGTATAACATTCAGCAGCCTCAGCTATATAGCTAATTATGAGGAGTGATGGGTTATATTCTATTATCTGAAGAGCCCCACCCTTGTCCTGGAGGAGCATAGTCATTTCAATGGGCAATAAGCTCGCCAGGAACTACTGACAAGACGGTCTGTGATATGGTCTTCAATCTTTGATCTAGTCTTACAGGCATCCTGTTTTCAGAGCCAAAGAAAGGAAGGCTAGCTGTTAGGGCTGTGCAAAGACTTTGAAAGAGGTCCTCTGCAACATGCATGGCTTAGGGTCTGGCTGTCTGAAGAACTGCGCAACTCAAGTTGTCTCTGCCTCCTTAAGCTCTGAGACCAGGTGATTAAGCAACGTTATCTTGTGGGACCCAAGAAGCATGCCTACTCTGTTGCATCCCTACCCTCTGGAATGATGTTTCCCCAGAGATTCATGTGGTTCCCACCCTTACGTTGTTTAGGAAATTGTTGAAGACCTGGCTGTTCTCACAGCTTCGGAAACAGGGTAATTGTGGAACCCTTTCTGCTGTGGGTGGTTTATAGTTGGTATTCTGTTCTTCCAGTTGGTTTTTTTTTTTTTTTTAATATGTATTGTTCTTATTTGGAAGCTTCCCAAAGTCATCAAGGAGTCAGGTATCCTTGGAATGTGATGAAATAAATAATAAATGTTGGAGCACATCTAAAGCACCTCTTTTCAAATCATTGAAGCAGCCATGCTGCAAATGACTTGCAACAATGCAACTCCTTTAACCCTCCATAAAGAGATTTTTCATACGTGCTCCTGAGTCTTATGAAGTATCTCTTTTGAAGGCTCCGCACAGTCCTCCTAGCTCCATGAATTTGCTCTAAGTCCCTGGCAAAGAATGTTCTTTATGTTGGTTGACATTCATTCCATTTTTCAGCAGTGTCCCTGGGTCCCCTCTAAAATACTTATGAGTATCTGTGAGGGGGAAAAAAAAATTGTGTTTCTCATAGTGAGTTAACGATCAGTGTGAGTGATGATGTTTGCTTTTCCAAATATATATAGTACTTAACAGTGAAATGTCTCATCTAAACTGTACTCTGCAGTCTGAGGGTTCCGAAGGGAAAAAGAAAAGAAAAGAAACACTGAATTCCTTTGATGATTAACAATCGTACAACAGTCTGAATGTCTAGAGAGAGAACCCACTCATTTCCCCCACACTTTTCTCCTTAATAAAATGGTAACAAATAGATGGAAATTCTGAGAACATTCAAGTCTTGCCAACATGAGGTTGGGCTCACACTGATAGTTAAATCACTAAGACCCACCATTTTTACATGCCAAGACTATTTCCTCTCTTTTACTGCGTAATAAAACAGCACACACCCCTTTTTTTTTTCATGCTTAACATGTTTGGGATCCATACATCCTTGTGGAGGCACATAAGAGCTTTTCAGGGTTGGAAACCAAAATGCCAACATTGGTTAAAAATAGGCTTCGCGGTAATGCTATTCATCATAAACAATTTTAAGTGCCTCAGAAGACACATGTAGAATCAGTTCTTTGGGCCTTTACTGACTAGGCCAGTGATGGCAAACCTATGACACACGTGTCAAAGTTGACATGCCATGACATTTTGAGTGACACGCCAGCATTCAGCAACACCTGACAACAACTATTCTCCCTGTCTGAGTTACCAAAGAAACTGAGTTTGTTTTACCTGTATTTCATTTTTGTAATTATTTAATGCTTCTTTATACTTAGCACCACACATGACTGGACTGTATTTATTTTTTTAAATAAATGAATATGTAAAGAATTGTTTCTGTTTTGTTCAGGGAGGGGGGACACATCAGCAGAGTCAAGTTAGGCATTCTTTGAATTTTGGACACACCAAGCCCAAAAGGTTCACCATCACTGGACTAGACCAATAATGAATGAACTGCATGACTTAAGGATAGCATGTTGCTAAATTCCGCGGCAGCCATGCTTGTATTGAAGCTAGGCTGCTGTCCTAAAGGCTCCTTTTTCTATTAAAAAAAGATCCCAGAAAAGGAGCGTTTAGCAATGGAGCCCCAAAAACCCTTGCATTGGCAGCTGGTTAAAGAGTCAGATCAGGTGGGTAATGACTTACTCCCCAGGGGTTCAGCCCATTCCAAAATGAAATCCTTGACTTCTAAAACTGCTGCAGAAGAAACCCAGCCATTGCCTGCTGGCACAGGTGGTCAGATAATTAGATACTGCTACAGTTAGATCCTAACAAATTGAAATCATCTGGATGGGTTGGCAGTAAGAAAAGAAGCTGACTGTTATTTTACTTCTGTTTCCAACAGAGCAACCAAACCACCACAGTGGCCTTTGTGAGTGGCTCACCCAGCATTACAGAAGAGGCTGTGGAGAAGGAAGGTGCTAAGAAGTCGCCTAATGATGATTTTACTGTCAGCAACTCAGTTACAGCTTGATAATGGTAGGTAGGAGGGGAAACCAAGCAGTGGACTATAGGGATCTACAGGGAGGGACGATACATTGGTCTGAAAGACATCTTTGCAAGAAGATGTGAAAAGCCAATGGGGAATGATGATATGTAAATATGTAATATCTGTGCATTAGAAATCCCTAGTCTTTTACAAAAATAAAATATAATATTTTAATAAGAAAATGGTAAGCCTTTGTGCAGAGATGTATAATCAAGTAAAATCAGTCCCACAAGTAATAAGGATTACATGTAAATAATACAGTATTAAATTTATAAATTGCATTCTCCATCTACCGAGGGCCACACATATTGGTAAGCTAAAATGAAAGGTGATGGCAAGGAATGGTCTAAAAGAAGTCCCTCTGAAGTAAGTGGTGCTTACTCGCAAGTAAACAGGTTTGGAATGCTGCTTTAATCTAATCAAATTCCAGTCACCAAAAGGTTTTCTCTGCATGTCATAAGCACCCTAGAGACATGTACTCTATGCTCTGCGTTTAGCTGAATTTAGCTGAATGTGTTTATCTGAATTTGCCTTAGGAGCACCTCTATCTCTGATACTTATATGCTATTAAAAAACCCAACCGCATTAAAAAGAAACTTTTTCAACAAATAAAACAGCTCTTATTAAAAAAAACCTGTAGAATATTTTATCCGATTTTAATTTGAAATGGTACCTTTGCTACAGACAACAACTCTTTCTGGACAAGTTCCAAAGTATGATGAGTTGATTACACAGCAGAAGCACAGTGTCTATTGTTGGCACACTCCATGTAGACATTATGGCAAATGCATGGAGGCAACAGGACCAGTGACGCATGAGCCCAGTTCACCAGATATGCATATGTATAATTCTTAATACTGGTTAGAAGAGCAAATGCAGCTTGCACCATGTATAGTGAGCCCAAAACTCTTGAGTGTTGCAATGATGGGTTGAATACCATATTGCACCAGCTACATTAATATTAAGCATCCCTGGCTAAGAAGCCTGTCAGGTGTAGCGGGTGGTTGAGATCCAGTATTGCTCTTTGAAGGAGATGGACTGCTGGTCTGACTGTTACTTTGTGAGCAGCCATGGGCTTCTGTAAGTAGTGAGTTTTGTGTTGGCGATGCCCATACCACTGAGAATAGGGATAGCAGGGGATTGCAATTTCTCCTTATAAAATACCTATAAATGTACTAGCAGAGATCATTCAAGATGCAGATGTAAAATATCCACTTCGATATTGCCAGAGGAAAAGCTGTCATGTTATGCTTAATATAGTGTGTTTAATAAACGGTACTCCTTTTCTTCTGTATCAGAATCCATCGGAATTGGGCAGCTATAACACATTTGAATGAATGAATGAATAAATGAATAGATAAATAAAAGAATAAATGCATGCCTATTCCTAATCAGTTTCCTATTGCTTTGAGTAGATTAAACCAAGTTTGCCAAGTTCTCAGTTCATAGGATTTCAGTCTGCTAACCACACAGGCTGAGACACAAGGACAGGACAGTGCTCACACCCCTGGCAGAATCCTACATTTCCATAGAAAGTTTCCACTGAGATCCCTGGATCCCGCTGGGAAAAAGTGTTGCATTTTGACTGTACTGCTGCTGCATGAAGAGCCCCAGCAAAAAGGAAATGAATCCGAAATCAGTCATACTCGCTTCTTACAGCTATTAGCATCCATGCTGCTTGGAGCCAGCTTTTTCAATCAGCTGCATTGTTTTACCTTGGCTAACCACAAGCTTGCCATTTGCCTGCCCTGGATCTCATGAGAGTATAGCAACACTCATCTCACACTTTTTTTTTCCCCTTTAAATTGTGCTGCCACTAGCAACATGAAAGTGGGGAGAGAATGAACTCAGCATGCCAGCAAAAAGACAGCAGTTTACACATGGCCTCAAGTGTACATTGGCTGAAAGGGAAAGCTGGCTAAAAATGAAGTTGTCAGCCCTACTAAGAGAATGAAATCTAATTTGCCTCAGGAGAGAAAAGACACCTCCCTGCCCGGTTCTCCAGTAGCAGCCTAAATTCCTGATCAGAGCACAGCCAAGACATTTGCCGAGAAATGAAGTGTTCAAGCCTTCCTAATTGTATTTAGATGTTTCAAGTGGAGGAAGTTCCCCCTTCAAAACAACTTGTATAAACAAGAGTTGCACATGTTCAGCTGCACTATGTTCCCTGGCTCTTTTCTGCTCTTGCTCGGTCTTTCTCCCTTTCCCTCCTTACAACTCATATACTGTGGAAATATACGTACTAAACCTTTCCCCAGCTTTTAGCGTCATCTTTTTTGTTGTCTTTCCCAAGTATGGTTACAGAAACGTTACTTTTAATAAGGTATGTCTCCCTAGATATTTTAATTTCCCCTGTAGAATGTAATACGCCATGTGGGAATTGGTGGCAATTTTGGACTCTTTTCCCCCCCCCCCCCTTGGTGACTTTGAATCAGTTTTTGACTCCTGGTGACTGCCTGGACCAGTCCCTGCAGTTTCCTTGGCAAGGTTTTTCAGAAGTTGCTTGCCCCTGCCTTCTTCTTCCTAGGGTTGAGAGTGAGTTTGATGTGATTGACACAATCAAAGGCTTTTCTATAATCACATACTGTGTCTGTGCACATAGTGACTTCGGTGTTCTTTGGCTTTCTCAATTATCCAGTGGGTATCAGCAATAATGTCTTGTGTTTCTTGGCCTTTTCTAAAGCCAGCTTGAACATCTGGCATCTCTTTTTCCATGTAGGGCTCTAATCTGCATTGGATGATTCTAAGCATTATTTTGGTAGCATGTCAAACTAAGGATATTGTACAATAGTTTGCACACTCTGTTAAGTCTCCTTTTTTTGGTATTGGAATGTAGATTGGCTTCTTCCAATTGGTTGGCCACTGTGTCATTCTCCAGATTTGCTGGCATAGCTTGGTTAGAACCTTGACAGATTCTTCTTCTGTTGCTTGTCATATTTCAGTGGATATTAGCCTTCTGTAGCCTTCTGACTTGGTAATGACTAAGGTGCTGATCTAACTTCATCTTCTAGTATTAGAGGTTCTTGTAAGTAAGGAATATCTTCTAAGGTATCTTGGATGTTGACATCTCTTCTGTATAGTGTTTCAATATACTCCTTCCATCTTCCTTTGATCTATTTTGAATTGGTTACTATCTGTCCATTGGCATCCTTTAGCATACCACTTTGAAGTTAGGACCTCCTTCTGAGTTCAGAGATATTTTCTATATCTGTTTCCATCTTCAATGCCTTTACAGATGTTGTAATACTGCTTCTTGTCTCTTCCAACAGCTCTCTGAAACTCTTTGTTAAGTTCCTTTCTGAGATTTGCCCTTCTTGACTTTGGCTTCTCTTCTCTTCTTGGCAATTTTGACTGTTTGTTTG
Source organism: Liasis olivaceus (assembly GCA_030867105.1). Lineage (NCBI taxonomy): Eukaryota > Metazoa > Chordata > Lepidosauria > Squamata > Pythonidae > Liasis > Liasis olivaceus. The sequence goes on along the minus strand of CM061349.1, from coordinate 94,900,200 downwards.
ACATCCAGTTTGCTTTCTTCTTTTTCTTCATTTCTGGCACTTTTTTTTCACATTCATCCTTAATGACTTCTTTAAGTTCATTCCATAATTCATTTGGTTCTCTATCAATGAATTTCAGGACTTCAAAGTGATTCCTGATGTTCTCCTTGAAAATGGTGGGTATATGTTCAAAATCATATCATGGAGACTGACGGGATTTCTTCTTTTTTAGCTTAACTTGGAGCTTGCTCATGAGCAGTTCATGATCTGTTTCACAATCAGTACTTGGTCATGTCTTTGATGCTATAATTGAGCTCCTCCACCTCATTTTAGCAATAATATAGTCAATCTGATTTTTATAAACTCCATCTGGTGATGTTCGTGTATAGAGGTGTCATTTTGGTTGTTTGAAGACAGTGTTAGCTATGAAGAAATCATTGGAATGGCAGAAATAGATAAATCAGTCTCCTGCTTCATTTTGGTTTCCTAAGCTATACAATCCAACTACATTTTTCTCTTTCATGTTTCCAAATTTGGCATTCCAATCTCCAATCATAAGCAGCACAGCTGCTTGCATATTCTGTTAATTTCAAATTGAACTTGATCACAGAAGTCATCAACCTCCTCTTCTGCATTGGTGGTTGGAGCATAAACTGGAATGATAGTCATATTAAAGGGTTGCCCACAAAGTCTAATTGATATTATTAGGTCATTGATTGCATTGTAGCCAAGTACTGCCAAGTACTGTTCTTGCTATATCCTTCCTAACCTTAAAAGCAACAGTTTCTTCTTTGTTTTTCATGTCCTAAGTAATAAACAATGTCATCTTTTGACTGAAAGTGTCCTACCCCAGTCCATCCCAATTTGCTGATGCCTAATATGTTAATTTGTAGTAGTTTCATTTCATCTTTCACTGTGTTGAGCTTTCCTGTGTTCATGCTTCTTATGTTCCACGTTCCTACTGTAATTCTATCTTTGCAGCTTCAGATTTTCTTTTCCTGTATGGCAACATCAGCAAGTAGACATCCTGAAGGCTTTAATCTGTCCATGTCATAAACACCATTAGTACTCCAAAAGATTTTCAGCTCTTCCTCAGTAACCTAAGGTGCCCATCATCTGGCATTACATTGTCAATCATTTAATATTTTCTATCCATGTGGTTTTCTTGGTAAAAATACAGGAGTGGCTTACCATTGCCTTTGCCTGCACAGTATGAGTTAATGCCTTTGCCATTGTTGCTAAAGTGATTGTCTGCCTCTGGCATTTTCCTATAATGCTGTTGCCCGATATAGGTGTCTTCTTGCTTTAGCTGAGCAGCTGGAATGACCTTCATGCCTTGGGTGACCCTGCTGGGAATATATACTCTTGGCATATTCTCCCAATGTTCTTTGCTCATCCCTCCCAGGAACCACATCTCCACCCCCACCGTGATGAGGCAGCACAGCAGGACTTGAGGGGAGGTGGGCTATCAGATTACCTTCACCATTATAGACCAGTTGATTGTCAGAGGAGGACTTGCTCCATGGATCAAGATGTCATCTGCAGTTGTTGGTGGCCAGACCTTCTCTGTAGTGGCCCCTGCATTCTGGAATGTCCTCCTCCACCCTCAAAATTTGAGAGATGCCTATGGTAACATCCTTTTGGTATTTCTTTATCCAAGCCTTCCTGATATAAATATGGGAAAAATGGATCTTTAATTGAATGTTGTGTTTTTGTTAATGAATTATTTTACTGTGTATTTTATTTCTGTTTCATTGATAAACCACATTGAGAAGCTTCATCATATGAAGCAGCATAAAAATATACTAAATAAATGCCATCTGGGCAGATTTTCCAAAGAAGAGGAATGAAATATATTATTTTCCCCCTTGATCTGAACTGAGGGAAATTAGACAGAGGGACATGGATTTTTTTACTCTGACTTATATGCATGAAAACAGATATGCAAAAAAGTGATGGGACACTCTGCTTCTTTTCACATACTTATCTTTCTCCATGAAAGTCAACTTGCATACTTGCAATGAGATAAGAGAAAGGGTTGGATCGGGTGATGGAAGGTGTATGCAAACATGTTTCTTTTAACTGCCTCTCCTGAATCCCCATCTAAATGGATGCTTATGGGGATCATGAAAGCCAGCAATGAAACATGAAATATTGTTTTAAATCAGTAAAAAGCACTGAGGATTGTAAAAGTATGTCTTAACTTTTCCTTTAAAAAAACAATAAAGCCAAAATGAATGCATTCTGTACTTTAGAAGTGATACAGGAGGAAACGCCTTCTCAGAGACCCAAAAAGTAAATCTCAGTAAGAGCAGTGTCCTCAAAAGAGCCTGGCTTATACTTTTAAAAGACTAGATGTGTTCAAAATTAGATGGGCTTTACCTTACCTGCAGAAGGAATTAGCAAGTAGTAATAACATCATGCAATCTTAATATCACGTACTAGTTAGCAGCTCAGTTGCTGCATTGTGCACCAACTGTAATAGTCTAATTGTGACAAAACTATTGATGTGGATAACTAGTGTCAAATCAAAGTGGATCAACTGCAGAAAGGTCATAGCTGGCACATTAAACTTATGGAAACCTGCGTCTTCAGATGCTATAGATGATAACTCCTACTAGTCCCTGATAGCATGACCAGTGGTAAAATGTTCTGGGAACAGTAATACTAAATACCTACTCATGACATTGGATCAAGAAGAATTCCCAATTATAAATCAACCCTTTTAGGGAAACACAACTCTTTTAAAGACAGAACCCCAATCTGATTTTCTGCTAATAGCCCTTTATCCAGCCAATTATTGAAATTAGGTAATATTCAAGAGTGTTGGCTGCTTCCTTGCCATCAGATAGGCTGAGAGCTACATATTGCATGAGTAAGGCCAAGTATTTTCCTTATTAAATTCAAGGCATATACTTTTAAACTCCAGATTGCTGAAGGGCTAAGAGTATATGATGTTCTGGGCTGGTCTAGACATGTAATGGGGCAAGGAAAACTCCAAATGAGGAATTTGGTCTGATAGTATCTAACACTGGACTGCAGGTTTTGAATCCCTACAAACCCCACTTTCCACGCACTGCCTAAAGGGACGGGATTGCATTGTGGAGCCTAGCTGTCTTGCCTATTATTTTTATCGTTATTGAAGGGCTTAGCTGTTTTTGCTTGTAGTCATTGTTGTTTTGAAGTGCTGTATAAATAAGGCATAGCCATAATTATATATATTAAAAAGAGAGGAAGGTTTTTTTTTTTAAGTTGGTCTGGCGCTCTCAATATGAAAACACATAGAAACTAAAGCGAGTCGACTCAAAAGCAAATTGAATGGGGGCAGTTCATATATCACAGAGCATATGTTTATTTCCAAGAGGTTTCTGGTTCACTCTATGGCACTGCTAAGAAAATCTTGGGGGCGGGGGGGAAGCTTGCCCAAAACTCTGGACAGCGACCGTAGACAATTCAGTACAGAGCTAGATGGATTTGGTATCAGCCTGACTTGGTATAAGGTAGTTTGCTATGTACATATGTGCATCCATGTCACACTTTGTAACTCCATTCAGAAGGAGAACATTTGCTTTAGGATGTATAGTAATTGTCAGCCATCAAAAAGAACTTGAAAGAAATGCCTTCATACAGTGAATGATTAACACCTGGCCAAAAGCTGCAAGAGAGAGCAACAGAAGCTATAACCATCAGCATTTTAATAGATATTTCAGAAGCTTCTGAAGGAAAAAGCATTAGGCTGTACAAGTATAAGAAATATGTAAGCTCAGAATCCAATAGACTGAATATGACAAAGTATGGTTTGTTACAACATTAGGAAATCATACATCCTCACTCTATATCTATTTCACACATATGTATTGTATGTGTGTAATTTGTTGATGGCAAGCTGTCATATAGATGGACGTGAAGGCATTGCTAAAAGAAATGCTACTCAGTAAGTAAGTTGACCACTTCTATCCTCTGCTTAAAAGTATATTTTGGCACTATCCCATTTAATAGCGAAAGACCTAATTCTAAAACTAAACCTTTAACAACATGAATACTGATGCATTTCCTGTGGAATTTTTTCCCAACTGAAGACATTGCTGAATTACATACATCATATTTTACTTAATTTGAAATAAATTGGCACGTATTTGCTTTCATCTGGAGCATGGCGAAACCATTGCAGCTTTTCCATATGCACTTGACTTTGTGCTTAGTATAATTAAAATATCTGCTTTCAACCTGCTGCTTTCTAGCTGGGTAAGAGCTGCAACTTCCAGCATTCCCAGCAGAAGCGTCACTAATCATGCTGGCGAAGGACAATGGATATTGTAGTGGAGCACACCTCCAGGAAACTAAGCTAGGGAAAGCTAATGTACATCCTGTACTTCAATTTCTTCAGAAGAAACATGTTCAAGACCAAATGCATACTGTCCTATCTTATTTAGAAAGGGAAATATTTATTTCTGAAGAAGAAAGGGAAAAAAAAGAGGGTGTTTGAATTTATTTATTTTTTTGCTCATTCTAGTTAATTCCATCAACTTTATGCCAGCTGCTGTATAGGAGTGCCAATACAGATATTATTTGGGCCAAGTACAGTGAACATTTCATTAATTAGGAAATGTTTATGCAATCCACTTCCTTAACAGCTCTAGGAAGTTTACAAAGATACAATATAAACATTTATAAAAACATTAAAAGCATAACATTCAGAAAATGCCTGGGTAAATAAATAAATTTAAAGGCGCTTCCTAAACTTTAGATGGAGGCAGCCTACGTCAACTTCAACAGCAGTTAAACACTTTGCCATGACATTCTCCATTGAGAGAATTACTGTTATTCAAATATTATTGTTGACATTATCATGGCCAATGAAATCACATGTAAAATGCTACTCATGATGGTCTATCATTTATTTTATTCAAAACATTGGTCTTCTTCCATCCCACTTCACCTTTATAAAAACAGAGACTATATTGTAATAGTTGTGTCATTCTTCTGTGTATGCCTGATAAAATCAGTATACAAAGGCCTTGTTCCCATAAATTTTGAAAAAGAAAATCTAAATAAATGGTGGATCAGAAAAGCAGTATTCACCAGTCATACTCCATCTGACATAAACACATGCATCCAGAAAGCATAGTCTGGACTGATCTGAATATTACATGGTCTATCCATTGCTTGCAAGATAAGAACACGATTTTACCACTTCATGGTGAATTTTTCTACTCACACTACCAACATTTCCTTCATGACATGTCATGTCATGTCATGTCATGTCATGTCATGTGCTTTCCTGGCTATATCACAATCCTTGTTAACGTAATACAGGGAACATCATTGAACCATGATGACTTTTCATGTGGTTACATAAGTGCAGTGTCATGGGAATAAAATTTGCCACAGAGGGGCTGAGCCAGGGGACTTACCTTCTGGTAATCTTTCCCATGCAACACTTAGAAACAATATTTCATCAAAGCATGGGGAAGAGGCTGCATATTTGTTCTAATGTGCACTGAAATGAGACAGTAATTTAAGTAGGGTTGGACCTGATGGATACCTGAAGAGGAGATCAGCAGGTTGACCCCCCCCCAAAAAAAAAATCTTTCTCGGAGAAGGCAAACCTTTTCAACATTGTTCCCAAGAAAACAGTATGGATGTCCATGTAGTGCTCAAGAGGTAGTTCAACTTAAGAGAAACTATTTTCTTTTTCTGCCAGTGGATCATTAATGAAATCCATTAACAATGGATTTCTAGTGCTGTTATGATAGACCAGAGGCTGATAGTAATACTACATTAGGGATATATGTAAAAGCATAATTGAAGTCACATTTGGGCTGTTTTCATGCTTCCTTTAAGCTTCAGTGTGGAATAAAATTCTGTTGAATTGCATGACCTCATAGACTATATTTCATGGTTCTAATTGAAATGTGGTTAAAATCGTTTTGTATTTAAACAATTCCAAACATTTCAACAGTGAAAAAGGATCAGTTTAAAAGAAGGTCTATATTTTTGTTTCCTCTGGGTGTATTCATAAAATGCAAACCTACACAAAACATTCATCATTAATTAATACTAGCACTATAACCTATATAAAACAATTAAAGCATTTAGAGACCTTAAAGGAGCTATTATTGTGCCTTGACCCTTTCAGATATATACTCCCCAAAGGACAAAAAGTGATCCATTAATATGTATGTATTATTACTTTTCAGGGAAGGCAGTATAAGAGTGCTGATGTCTGTGAATTTGGAAGCATTTATAGGTTATAGACAATCTGTGGTTGACTTGCATTTTTAAGTGCAATATCCTCTAAAGGCTAAAAAGCATAATTAATTCCTTTCTACATATGGTATGGTAAATGATATTTTATATCTATAAACACACACACATACACACACACTTTCTTGGGCATTCTTTGTGTGGTTCTTAGGAAATTTTAGACAATCCTGGCAAGAGGCAACCAAAAGGACTTTTAAGGAGATGTTTTTTTTCTTCCTTTAAAAATACAGCAATTCTGGTATGATAAATTTTGGCCGTGTTGGGTAAATGGAACAGAGAGAGTAATCCCCACAGCATTGCTCCTGTGTCATCTTCTTTCATTTCACTGAATTTTGTGAAGCAATCTTTCTCAAAAAATGGATTCAAGATTCAAAAACCTGACTAATATGATGCTTTATTTTGCTTTTTTTGTTTTGTTTTTAGTTTATCCTGCTTTAAGGCTTCTACTGAGAAACCTTACATTCTGTTGCTTTAATGAGGCTGATATAAAAAGACGTGGTGCGCAGGTCTGGAACCACAAGGAAATGACTGGCTCCTTTAGAAATGTATTAAGTGTAGTCAGTTTGCTTTCTGTAAATGAAATAAAAGAAGTACTTAAAAAATTTCCATTCTTCTTCATGATCAGTCTATTGTCACGTCCATTTGGCATTCATTATATGCGAGCCCCAGGCGCCTCCAGTCTTGTACTCAGGCCAGCAGTAATTTGGTTTATAGAGATCATATGGCAAGGAAGCAGACCTTGAAAGACAGAACTCTAAGAAGCATATTTGATGAATTTCCTATGATTTGAGCCTGGGTTTATGCTTTCCTGTTGTGGAACAGACACTCTACAGCACACCGCTGAGGCCCGATGCGCCTGAATGAGGGCCAATTAGATGACAATGGGTGCGCTGTTTTTTCGCACATCTCAGGTTGCATTTCCTATATGGGAGAAGTAGGACAGCGGGCGGGGGAGAAAAGAGCCTTGTATGGGATCCAAACCTGGGCAGGAAACCACACAGAGCGAAGGCTGCCTTTGTCGTTAACAATTAATGTAACCACGAAAGCTGGAAAAATACTCGTCTTATATGATTAGGAGAAATGCAGCTGGAGCCGCTGGTCTCCTAGTCTCCTATCTTTCTTTGCTCATACACGGCAAGAGCTCAGGCAATCACACTGCCATGGCACTTGCAAATAAGTGTTCCAGAAACTCCTGATCCTTCTAGCAGTTTTAATAGGGATGGTTAAGCAAAGGCTCTCTTGGCTATAAGTTAGCAAAGTTTCAAAGAATCTTTTGTTTGGCATTTCATAAATCACAAAATGTAACTTTCTAGTTCTCATGAACCACAATCCCAAGAAATGTGATATGCGATGGGACATGCTCTAATGGCAAACTTTTTTTTTTAACAGCAGAACGTTTTATTAAGCAGCTTCATATGTAATATATGGAAGAGGCAATAAAATATGGATGTTCTCCTGAAATTATATAAGCCATTAAACAAGCACTTGCCTAAACATCTTATTGGAAAGTGGTTTGTATGAAAAATAGAGGGGCCAGCACTCAAACCTGGTTAGTAGTCACCTTTAATGTGTGGTGGTAAGTTGCATATGCCAGAGATGCTTCTGGATGTCAGTACTAAATTTCAAAACCACAGTAGGAGTATAAAAATGGCATATTTTCATTGGCTGATGTATCAGCAGTAAATGAGTGTGTCTGATAAAGCATGAAAAGGAGTCTGAGAGTAGCACCCAAGGATTAAAAGCCATCCCATGCATACTTTGTATGTGCTTATGTATGTGTGAGATCATAAATCAACCACTCACTTCTGCATTTGTCTAATCAGAATTAAATCCCATTGAGTTCAATGTGATTTCGTTTCAAGTAAATGTGCTGAAAGGTTGATTTTGGAGAAGCTGAGCCCTATTCATGAATCTGTCATGGAAAGTACTTGAGATGTGATCATGTTGTTATTACCTAGTCTTGTATTTTGGTACTTCAGGTGCTTCACATCTAAATTGTGGAACCGAAAGCAGGTTCCATCTCTGAATCTTGACTCCATTCAGCCCTAGTGATGATCTAAATTTGTAGCATCCTTTTCAATACTTTAAAATGTACAATATGTACCTATTTTACCATTTCTTTTTCATCAGTTCTTAATGCAAATGGGTGAGCAATCAGAGGTGATGATTTGCCAGAATTTCTCTATTGAGTCTTTTGGCAGATCTAAGGTTAGGTTTTTTGATCCCATTTTCTATTTCCCAGCCTAGAAATGGTTGTTTTAAACCAACTGAAGAATCAAGTGCATTATGTGAAAGGGACATAAAGCTACTCCTAAAACCAGTTATTCTACTTTAAAGTCTTTATAGGCACAACATTCATGGACAATATTTGTTTTGCATGTGTACTGCTTGGATGTCAAAAAAGAAGTCAGCTTTTGTATTTTCACAGCAAGACTTATCTTTCTGGTAGCTGAGGAATTACTTTTATGATGCTACCTTAGATTGGCTCTGATCTCCTTATGTTGGTTCTGATTGGACACTTAAGAATTTGGGGCTTCTGAACGTAAAGCATGTGCAGTGCCCCAAACTATAATCTCTCCCCTAATTTCAGTGGGAACCAGATCAGGCTTGAACAGGTGTGGGCTTATCTAATCCCACACCTGTTTGAATCTGCAATCCTCAAAGTATGCAGATTAAACATTATGACAAAGTTGCAGGGCAATTCAAGTTGCTTTAAAAACATGATCTGCATTCCTGATCCATCTGTCTCACACATACACATCAGTATATATTGCCACATGCTCATACTTCTCTTTATTACTTCTTATGTAACTTATAAATGCCACTTTTCATTAACGTGACCAAAATGTCATCAAGTAGTTTAATGCTCTTTAATGTCCTTGTATCATTTACATTTTTTGAACAGTGTGGAAATGAATTCCATCTGTGGGCTCCCTAACATCAAAAAACTTTGACAGGCTATTTAGAGGTGCTCCTTCACATTCCATTAGTGTGTACAATGTCAGGTTGGCAGGAGTCAAAGTTAGGCTATGCCGAGTGCTCCGTCTTTGCTCCCACCACTGCCTAATACAATAGATCACTCACCTCTGAAAATCAAAGTCAATCATAGCATATCTTGGCCTGGACAGGAGCCTGAAGGCTCCAGAAGAAGCATGAAGCCTAAATAAAAACTGAGAAATGAGCTGGTGGAAGAAAGAGGGGAAAAAATCCAGATCTTTTCCCATTACATAGGACAAACCTCCAGAATCACTTTCTTCATCACATGGCTAAGCAGATTTGCTGGCAGGCCATCTGAGTCCTACATTGGTAATTACACTATACACACACACACATGCATCTAGGGCTCAAGGATGCTTTGAAATTTGTAGCATACAAATGGTGACTAGTAAACACGTGCTATATATGATGCATACGCTCTTAGCTCTCTTTTATCTAGTAGTGCTGTTCTTAATATCAAGATGATTTGGCTCTCTCAGCCTTTAACAACCTGGTAGAATTCCATATATGCAGGACTACAATTCTTATGTCCAGAATTCTATATCAATTTTGTCTACCAGCTATTTATTTCATTAAATTTATTATAGCCACTCACTCCAGTGGACTCTGGGCAGCTTACAAAATAGGTTACTAACTTAAAACACTGAGTCCCCCAGCAACACTGAGACAACCAGGCCTGAGATCAAAGCCAGCTTTAAGGGCTTTTTGGAACCCCAAGGCAGAGGGTACTATCTGTATCTTCCAAATCCCTTGCCACAGAAAGAGAATTATTACATTTATTTCCTCAAAAGCATAGGCTATCACCATTGGGCTTCATATTTTCTCATAGAAAGGTCAAAAGTAATGCTAACCTCATTCATTCATTCATTCATTCATTCATTCATTCATTCAATTTATGCCACCAACTATTTACAGACTCATGGTGGCTTACAACAGAATTAAAACATTGATTATAAAACATAAATATATAAATAATAAAACATGTACAATAGGTTTAAAACAACAACATTAACACCACAACATTAAACTGTCCACAGTAAGAACAAATAACCTCATAACATCAAAACAAATTAAATCATAATTAATATCATTTTACCCATCACACATAATGGTATAAAAGAAAACAGTACAATTAAAAATCACCAACACCAGTAAGACATCAACCATCAAAGGCCCTCCCAAATAGTTCAACTTTTAATATTTCCTTTTTTAGTATTGTTTTTAATTCTGGATGTATTATGTATTTTATATATACTTACAGTTTTAATGTTTTTTATACGTCGCCCAGAGTCCCCTATTGTGGGGGAGATGGGCGGGGGAGAAATCCAACAAATAAATAAATAAATAAATAAATAAATAATATTTTCCAGAAGGCCACTACACTGGGGGCAAGCCTGACATTCAAAGGAAGGCTGTTTCATAATCTTGGAACCATTGCAGAAAGACATTATCTATTGGCTTCACCCTCCAATCTCATGAAAAAGTGGGATCCCCAAGGGTTTCTCCCACAAAGAACATAACAGATAAGTCCATTCTAGTTGGAGAAGGTGGTCCCGTAGGTAATTTGGTCAGAAAAGGCTTTATAGGTCCAAAGCAGCACTCTGAATACTTGGAAGCCTACTTGTAATCATTGCAGGCTTTAAGGCCAGATGTGATGTGCTCCAGGCAGTTAACACCTGCCATTACAACAGCCACTGCATTTTGTACCAATCGGAGCTTCTGGATGATCCTCAAAGGTAGTCCCATGCAGAGCACATAGTAATAGTCTAATTGTGTGGTGATGATGGCATGAGTTACTGCTGTGAAGTTTATCGGAAACCATGGATGCTATTATTGGTCCTTTAAAGTTTGCCAGAAACCAAATTGAAAAGGCTGCCTACGGCCCTAGGACTAATTTAAAAATCCCTCTGTAAGAGAACGGTTCAGATTGCTGGTAAGAGTATCTACCCATTCCCTGCTTGTTTCAGGGCCAGCTGCTAAGCAGCCTGAATATTTTATCCCTAAGGAAATATGATCATGAACAATAACTAAAAACAAGGTAGGGAAAGCATGCAGAGCAGGGGTCCTGAAATTCTTTTCCACCCCTTAATAATACTCCTGCTCTAGGCCAGGTAAATGGGAGCAAGAAGGGATGCCTGGAACAGACAGCAGCCTTCTGAAGTGATACTCCCTTAGGGATGCACTGGGGAAAATTCTCAGGATTTTTTTTTCTCTGCAGCCCTTCACCTGAGTAGGCCCATTTCCAAACTTTGGATTTCTTTTGCTAGCTGCTCTCTGCATACCAAATTTGGTCCCATTCTGTACAGCTTTTGGAGAGTTATTATGCTGACCAACAGAGAGATAGAGTCCTGACCCTCTACATGCGGCCTGGGGAATTCTGAGAGGTGAAGTCCACACATCTTAAAGTTCCCAAGGTTGAGAAACACTGCTCTGCATAATCTCTTTCCAAATTCCATTGGATTGAAAAGAAATAAACAGATGAGAGCCTGGATTGGAATAACCCTGATAATAAAAATTCTGAACACATGCCTTTCAGCATCTACACTCATCAAAGTCAGGATGCCATCATGGATGCAGGATTACAGTAAGTCTTATTTCCCCTGTGATCCAAAAGCATTGGCTTAGAAATTAGCACCATTTTGTTTCATCAGTTTGGAAAGTAAAAATAGAATGAGCATATGTAGGCAGTTATATACCTGACTATACCCTCACAATGTACAGTTCTATAAAAATCCAGTTTAGCTCTTTTTTACTGTCCACATTACTATGACAGTATTCTTATCTGGGGAATTGCTATGGATTTGAAACCATTTATGTTCCAGTTCTAACACATATTAGCATAACTTTATACGCAACTTTCTATAATATACATAGCTGTTAATGCAAATTGCCCCAGACTCTTTTTTGTAATTATAAAGTACTTTTGTTCTTTAATACATAAATTGCTTACCCCAGGGAAGTGAACTACCCTTATTTGTACATAATTTTCAGTAGCATACCATCATTTCATACACAGTTTTTCTTTGGGGGGGGGGGATGCTGATCAATGTTAGCGCCTTTGTATCTATGTAACACTCAAGGCAGTTTACAGAAATGAAAAATACATGTTATAAAACAGCATGGAAGCAATATATTTAAATTCAAGGCAGCATTAAAATCAATATCATTATGTGGTAACATTTATGCTGTTGCAAAATCTGATGGGAACAGATATTCATACTTGCTCTTTGTGGAAACTATGAAGGAATTGTATAGCATCCTTACCAGTCACAAAAAAGGCTGTCACAGCAAGCAGTGCTGGTGACTTGTGGCCTGCTCAGGTGGGCTGAAGTGCTGACATCATCAGGGCCCTTTGCCCCTCCTCTATCTTCTGCCATGTTTTAGACAATAAGCTGGCAATGAAGTTGATTGCCGTAGATTTTGGCCTTGGATGAAAACTAGCATCAACTACTTTCTACATCTTATAAAATATGAAAAATAGCCAAGTTTTTTTTTAAAAAAGTATCCTAATAGGGGTTTTCTTGCAATTTGATTTTAATTATAGTATGAGGAAAACGGATGGCAATCTGTTCTCATGGATGGATGATCCAGTCTCTTTTAGTCTGTGATAATTCTGTATGGCTCGTTTATAAGTCTGTTCAAAAAGAAAACTAAAAAAAAAATGTAGGTAAATACATTTATGAATGTAGACGTTGAACACATTTTTATTTACTTGAGATTTAGTGATTGAGATTGGTGTAGTTTCACTACTCATGACCGGTAGTTTATATATTTTAATCATATTATTCTATTTCCTTTTTGTACTTTAAATGATACAAAATATAGGCCAATGTTGCACACCCTCAGCAAATAATAAAATATAGATTTTTAAATGTACTTTTCTTTATTATTTATTATCTCTTAAATGCTTGTTTTATTATATTTATTTATTTATTTATTTTTACATATAGAACCGAAGACAGCAAAATCTAAAGATATTTCAGATCCAAAAGATAACAGTGTTTTTGTACATACAACTAGCCTTAAAGGGGTGCAAATCAGCTTGGTTCAGTTTGAAATATGAACCGAGGAAAATTAGAGAGCGCTCTTCCTTATGGGTGATTTTCTTGTATTCAAATAATGAGAGAAATATTCATAAAACAACCACCGCGACATCCGACCTCAACATATAGGAACACAGGAAACTCATTATATCTTTGGCCTTGCTGGCCCTTGCCAATTCTGAATGGCAAAGTTCAATCCCCTCATCCACAAAACTAGCTCCATAAAATTGTCTTTAAGCCATTTGTTTTTTGAAGCCATAAGAGTCTGTACTTGTAAAAGCAGTAGGCAAACTTTCAAAGACTACAAGATTAAAACAACTGAGCAGCAGAATGGACAAGCTGGAGAGTGTCTGGAGATGCTGATGATCACTCAAAGTGGGTGGGCTGGAGCTTCCAGGATGTCCGTTCTTAAGATAGGTTAAAAGTAAATGAAAGCTTACATGCTGTTTTCTTTTGTAGAAATCCTGTCAACCTTTGTAAGAAATGGTGGTCTCATTTTTTGATGGGTTGAAATTCAGTGGGACAATTGCTGGGGCACTCTGGAACTATTGGAAAATGGATTTAAGGAGCACCCTTGCAGACCACAGATCTTCTAACTCATTTTCGTAGGAATAGATTTTAGTTAAGCAAATTTCTTATTTTATTGGCAGGAAAAAAACATGAAACATAATACCTTTCCTCAATCTGTAGACTAACAACTTTATTGAAAGACTGTAAATAATAGTATTTTTCATCTGTGATAACTGTCAATCATTATTTAATTATTCGTTATATTTTGTCAACATATTTAAATTGCAATTTTGCTCCATTTTTCTTACATTTAGTAATGCATTAAATGTCTTAGAGACTTGCAAAATATACACTGATTAATCAGATTATATCAATCAAATCATTACTGAATCAGTTATAATATTTCCGTTTCCAAACAGAGGTGCCAGTTGCTTTTACAGTATTCATATACAGACAATATGATAAAATGTTACTGCTGTATTTCTTGGCTGGTTGGGAGGGTTGGGGGATATAGGTTTTTTTTTTCTTTCACCAGATACCGGTACTTGCCCAAGATTTATGATGGCTGAAGAGGGGCTAAAGTGGCTTCATCTCTCTTGTTAGGGCAATCTTTGCAAATTCTGCCACTGTTTCGCTGCAGAGCCCTGCTGGAGCTCAAGGCCAATCCTATCATTAGGCAGAGCGAAGAAGCTACCTCAGGAAGCAAATGCTGGCAGTGAAGGATGAAGTGTATGAAGACAAGAGGGGTGTGTTTCATACAGCTTATCCTATGTTCCCTAAACCACCCTGCTGCACTTAGGTAGGTGCTAAGAAATCACAATTCAACTGCCAGTCCAAACAGCTTGTGCGAAAGAAGGGGCAGGGGGTTCCCAACTTGTCCTCCACAGGCAGCAAATCATATGGGGCCAGGCTTGCTGAAGATAATTTCACCTGCGTCATGGCCCAGTGGGCTCTGATGTCTAGGACCCTTCTCACACCAATGTTTATTAAGCAAAGCGGCTATAGGTTGCTGGTAGGTGTTACAAGTTCCCCCATCTCCTAAAGGACAGGAAGCAGCTACTTAGGCCCTGGTAATCTATGTTAAAATCCCCACTGCATCCCCCTTGTTCCCAGGAGTTTTACTTTCTTGTATCAGCAAATTTTACCAAAGGCAAGTTGTGTCTTCATTGTAATTCACTGATGATAGTAAGAGGACACAATATAGTAACCTCAAGTGTATAGTGAATTTGGCAGGCAACATGTCATGAGAAGTGGAGGGTAAGAAAGGTAACACGTGTCTTAGGTATGCAGATGAAAACACAGAAAGACTTGGTGGCACTTCACCAAAGGCAGTTGTACATTATTGGCTAGTGCAGTCTTTCTTCCAAGCATCCACAATCGTGAAACGGCTCTGTTCTGAAGAGCCAGTGAATTGGTACCACATTGGTTTTACAGGCTGAAGCAACATTTTTTGCCTTTAATATGCTTCTAAGATACAGTCTTGGCTCAGAGAATTATAATCTCTGAGACAGAACTGATGGAAATGGGAATCAGTTCTTTAAGTGGCCTTCTATCCCTGCACTGATAAAATTTCTCACCCAAGGCTTGTAAAACATTGCAGAACTTCAGATATGGTATGTAGTTCCAGAATGCAAAAGGAAAAAGTACCCACAAGAATGACATTTAAGCAGTAGCCAACCTACTCTATATATTCCCAAAACTAGTAAGCTCAGCCCTATTGTTTCATCTGAGAGCTTATACCATCTGTAACATCATCAGATGCTTTTAACTCCTTTTACTAATGAATTAATTGCATGGAGAAGATTTCATGAAAATAAGAAGTGCCTGATGAGCTATTAGTTTGAGGATTCATAGTGCATCATATGCAATCTTCTGGGTTGTCAGTCTCCATATGCGATCTTTTAGGTTGTCAGTCCTTCGATGTAGGCGAGTCAAGAAACAGGCATGATGGAGACTCCAGGAATGGTGTTTATTGTAAAAGGTAGAATAACAGAATTTTGAAAGCCTGTCCAAGTTTCTCTCTGTCCTATCTTATGCTATTCAGAATCAAGGTGGGATTATTATGATGTTCTTTCTCATACTTTCTTCTTTCTTAGGACTGTGTAATCTTTTCTGCAAATCCTCCCTTAACAAATGCCTCATTCGTTCCCTGTCCCCAAGGATAGCTTTAAAATCCTTTATGTGTAATCCACTTACACTACTAGTGATATCTAGGATGAAGTGCTGGAAAGTGCACAGCATCAGCAGGAAGAATTCATTTATTTATCCAAATTTATGTGCCCACATGACATATGACTCTAGGCAGCAAACGATCAAAATTAGCAATAATAACATGGGGGAAAAAAAAACCAGGACATGTCATGTGTGGTACAGCACAGATATCCACTTCTACACTCCTGTAAAAAAACCTGACTCACAACTTCCTGATCCAATGCCTGGGTGGGGTGGGGTGGGGTGGGGTGGGGTGGGGAATTTAATGCCTTACTAAAGGCCACCAGGGTTGGGGCTATCTGAATTTCAGGGGAAGAGCATCTGAATCTATTGGGGGGGGGGGTTAGTTATGATGTTCCACAGGGCAGTTGCAGTGACAGAGAAGGTACACCTCCTAGGTCCCATCAGACTGCCCTTAGCATGCCCACCCTGTTTGACTTTGTCCTGCAGATAACTGGGCCCTCTGCTATGAAGGGCTTTACAGGTGACCACCAGTACCTTGAAATATACCCAGAAAACTTCTGGAAGCCAGTGTAGCTTGTGCACTGTTGTAGTGATGTTATATTATTGAGGTGTGCCATAACTATTTGAGCAGCCAGATTCTGGATTAGTTGCAGTTTCTCAGTAGTCTTCAAGAGCAGCCCCATATATAGTATGTGGCAACAGTCCAAACTGGAGATGACCAAGTCTGAGTGACCATGACAGGGTTATCCCATTCAGGAATGGGCGCAGTTGATACACAAGGTATTGTGTACCAAGTTGCATACCAGTTCTGTCTGGGGTTATAAAACCCATTCAGAACCAAAGATGGAAATTTCCCAGACCTAGGGAGCCCTAAATCCAACAGTCACTTAGTCTTGCTAGGGTCAGGTTTAAGCTTGTTTTATCTCATCCAGACCCCTACAACTTCAGACACTCAGAAAGAATTTTGATGGTATCACTTGCTTGACCAGGGGTCAAGATATGCAGCTGACTATCATCAGCATTCTGATATATACCATTGGATAACCTCCCCCTCTTGCCTCATCTCGAAGTTAAACAGGAGTGGGGAGAAGACAGAGTTCTGTGGGACTCTGCAGATCAGAGGCTTAGGGCTAGACCTCTCCCTCCATAGACAAATGCAATGTAATAGGAAACTGTCTTCTTCACTGAATGCATTAATTAAAACTAAATTAAACTGAGTGAATTAATTAGTTTCAGACCGAAAGTATTGTCACGTAACTACTACTTTGATATGAAATCCTCCTCCTCCTCCTCCTCCTCCTCCTCTCAATTTTGGATGAAAAGTTGAATAATTTTATGCTTGCAGTATTGACATCCTAGAATGCTATTGATATTGATAGAATTTTTACTTTTTCTTATTTTCAATACTTTAAGCTTTCTAAATACCTGAATGTTCATAATTCTTAATTATACTACATAAATATTATTGCATTGAAATCTGCATTGAAATAATACAATGTATCAAGATTTATAACACTGCAATAATAGAAAAAAAAAAAAGAATGCTTCTTTAGGTTTGTTCATGCTCATTGCTTTGTCAAGTCCCCACCTGAGCAAAATCAAGAAAGCAAGAAATATACAGATTTCAGTAAAGTATCTTTAATGTTAGTCTGGGATAAATACAGGAGAGGAATTTCCCACCTCATTTATGGTGAGGTAATTAAGGTGGAGTCTCTTTGAATGATTTGAAACACTTCTTCTCAGGTTTCTTTCCACCTGGGCTAAGTTGCTATATATGAGAAAAGCTGTCAACTGACTCACCCACCATCCATGTTTTTTTTTTTTTTGGTCTCTTCTCTCTTCCATTCATTTCCTAGTTTCCCCACAATTTTTCACCCACTTGTTGCATCTTCAGAATCATGCTGCACATCATACCATCTGGGATCCCCCCCCCCAAAAAAAATCCCTATATGTATCTCAGAGATTTCTGTATGGCACCTTGAAGGAGATTAAGCAAAGTTTTAAGCAAACAATTGAATATTACAAAGAATAATTAAATTTAGTATTTATACATACTTGTCAAAAATAGCATCTTCCTCAGTGTTGGTATGAACTCACACCATAAAGTTACTGGACAGTGAAGCTCTATTCATAGTCACTAATATCAGTACAGAACAACTATTTCATCTAGCTTTAGTTATTTATAGCAAACAACAATGGGATATAGAGTACATACCGATGGAAATTTTCCATCCACTTCCTTCAGAGATGTGATTCACCAGATGTACAGGATGCTTCCTAAAAGACAGCAAGTATCATTCATAACAGACCCCCTTAGGTTCCCTGTTGGAAGCCAGCCCCCCAATCTTCATAGCCCGCATTGGCCCTGTCATCAAGCATGGGGAATAAAGGTTGATGATATTTGTTAAAAGCCTGAACATCTGAACTGCAGGGATTTAAGGTTCTGAAATAGTACACAGTTAAACTGGATATTTAATACTTATACTGGAAATGTCAGGATGTGCCTGGTATGAAACCAAGCATAATTTCACTCCTGGTTTTCAAACCTAGTTGCCCTGGGCAACTGTGTGGTTAATGAAAATCTGAACATATAACAAGTATACAATGGCTGCAGTTAACTCTTTCACTGAAAGAGACACTTTGAAAATATGGTGTCTGAAGGCATCCTTAAGGGGAATGTATGTTGGCAGTGAATGAAAGTTTAAAAACATTAAAACATGGGAGGCTTTTAAAAATTTTTGTGTTAATAAAGGTATTGCATTTTTGGCCCCAACTTACTGAGATTTTAAGAAATGCTGAGAACTTATTAGAGTTAATATTGGACTGGAACTTCTTCCAGTTCTAGTGGAGTGAATACAGAATGAACCTGAAGAATAGAATCTCCTATTCCTATTTGGACATGTCACAAAAAAGGGATAGGTTACCTCCTTGTAAAATGGTGCATAAATTCGTGTGATGTCCAAGCTTGGTTTTACATTTTTGTCCTATGCCATTGTAAAAGGTTTCTAACATATAAATCAATTGCTGCAAATTTAAATATTTGGGAGGGCAGAAAACTGAACTGCATCCAAAAAGGCACTGTAGGACTAAGCAGCACAAAAGTGAAAGAAGGTTGAAGAACTACGTCCTTACTGTCGTCCTCATAATTAACTTTCTTTGCGATAAAAATTGCTGCATTATATTTGAGGTGGAAGGGGCCCTACGTCCTTACTGTCGTCCTCATAATTAACTTTCTTTGCAATTAAAAATTGCTGCATTATATTTGAGGTGGAAGGGGCCCTCAATGCAAGAGCTGTTTTCTTTCTTCTTCTTTCTTTTAGTTCTGCAGAAGTAGCATGTGATTTCTTGGGGGCAGAAGTTTTCATCAGAGAATGTGAGACTTATAGAAGGTGCCTGTGCCGAATGTTAGAAGAGCTCCATTTCCTGTCACCCCACTTCTGCCTTTCTCCATTCAGGCACTCCTCTCCCTCCCCCCCCTGCCCCCCGATCCTCAGGAAAGCTTGGGAGATATCGTCAGAGGAAGAAGGGGCAGGAAAGCCCTTCTCTTAAAGGAATTCCAATAATATTCTCAGAATCCTAAGTAGCGATGTTTAGAAGCAGGGGCATATATTCTTTGGAGGGAAAAAAACTGTCCATACCATCAGTTTCGGATATTGGGTTCTGTTGCTTCTTAAAAGTGAGATTTTAATCTTTATTTAAAAATAATAACAGTTTCCTGACCTCTCTCTTGCTCTCCCCATCCCCAAAAGGTTTTCTGACTTAACACAACAGAAGTCTTACTGTTTTTTTTTAAACTATGTTTGCATCTCAATTAACTGCTCAGAAAATGTTGGAATACATTTGATTTTTCCTCCCTTAAGATCATAAGGTGAGCAGTCTTACAGTACCCATTTTGTTTAAACACAAACCCTGTACTGTGGGCCTTTAGTACTTGAAAGGTAAATTACATTCATGCAAAGCCAAACTGATGAACTTCGGAAAGGTACAGCTGCTGAAAGAAATACCTGTGTTTTAAACTTATAAGACTTATTGCCCAGGAACACCACAGTACATTCACTCAAAGATTTAATTTCAAAAAAACTTTCCTTCACTGGAGTAATGGCAACATTGGGCAAGTCTTTCAATAATATGTTGTGAGGAGAAAAAAAACAACATAAAGTTGTTAGTACTGGAAAAGTCAGACACTCCACAAAGTAGAATATTAAGTACTGTGAAGGAACTAGATATTCTGGCACTATTACTTATTTCATTTAAAAATCATTCAGCATCAATTTATTTCATAAACTACAGAAGATTTTGGATCTCAGATTTTTAGCCAGGCATATGCTATGTCTCTCAAAATTAAATTGTAAAGATTCTTAAATACTTCCAGAAATTGCTATGTTGTCAGATAAGAATAGAGGTAAAAAGAGAGTTGAAATAGCTCTAACTTTAAAACATTTAGTAGCCAAATTTTTTTGGAATAGATTTTAATCCTCTACCTTCCATTGCTTATTTTATTTTAATATTAGGGAATTCTTGCTTCTTCACTATTCTTTAATAGCTACTTTTTGCCCATATGGTAGTAGCTTATATATTCAGAACAGCTACTTAGCACTTAGAAAAACATACCATTTATTATCTGTGGACAAGCCATTGTACTCCAAAAGTTCAACTTCCATTCATAAAAGTGCTTTAGTTAAATTGAGATTAAAACACTGCCACATGCTTATGTGTTACAATTAAAGTGTCTCTAAAATTCAGTCTATCTAGAATATATAATATTGGTGAGTATTTGGCCATAAGATCATAGTACTTCAATTGTACTAATTATTACTTTATTCTAAGTACAATTCAATACCTTAAGTTGCTTAAATCTAGGATACATTCAGTTTCCTATAAGTCCATCAGTCTGTCTATCTGTCTGTCTATCGACCCATCCACCATCTTTGGGAAATGCTGTTCTCTAGGCCCCAACAAGGATGGAAGCACATTTGAATGTATAGTGGATGGGCATGGATAGTGAATGAGAGTTTATGCCTTATGTATATGAGCGGTATATGTGATAACCCCACTCACCAGCCCAATAAATTTGTGCAACTCCTGAAGAATTCTGTTGGGATCAGTGTGCCTCTCAACACAAAAATGGTTTAGAATGTCCACATTTAGTTCAAATCAAATTTGGAGCCCCTTAAATCATTCTGACTAAATCAACCCCCCAAATCAGAACATTTAAATTTTAATAGTAAATTATGACCTCCTTCATATTAATAAAATAAAGACTGTGATGAGTTCTCTTATTTTGTGTGTGTGTGCCTTAGAATCATTGCTGATTCCTGGAGACTGCCTGGACAAGTCCCTGCAGTTTTCTTGGCAAGATTTCGGAAGTGGTTTGCCATTGCCTCTCATTGGGGCTGAGAGAGAGAGACTGGCCCAAGATCACCCAGCTGGCTACGTAACTGAGACAGGACTAGAACTCACATTCTCCTAGTTTCTAGCCTAATACCTTTTACCACTACATCAAACTGTCTCTTTTATTTTAGAGAGTATTTTTTTCCTCAAGCATTTCAATTGTTAAATCAAGAATTGGCCATTGAAGACCATCCATTTGCCCTTCAGCATGGGTGGCTTCCCCCTAAAAAACAGTACCTCATTTTCCCTCAGTTTTTATATGGTATCAGAAATAAAATAGCTATTTAAACCTTAGGAAAGGCTTAAAACACTTTATTAAACTTAAAAGAAATGAAAACCAACCTTCTACAGCCATACTATCGTGCTGTGGCCATTTATGTTCCTTAACTTGCCTACTTTGGACAACTACCCTCTGAGATTCATTGTAAGTCCTGTCCCCTTTCTCTTTTATTTGTTAATTTGTGTTTGTAATATGTAATTAGGCAAAGTGCTGAGATCCATGGTTTGAAACATGCGGGCAAGAAATATAAAGTAACATTGCTCACAGATTATCATTTGGTATGGATTGATAAACTTGGGAGTCTTCTACACAAAAACAATAAAATTAAGTGACGGCTTTGCATCCCTTCCTGAGTACAGTATACTATTAATGGGCCTAAATCGGCATTAAAGCCCTTGGGAACTGTTAGATGAACAAAATCAATTTTCTTTGGACAGTTTTGATGGCATTTGAAGGTAATCACTTGTCTTGGATTGAAAATACTTAGCGTGTAGCTCAAATAGTCAAACTGAATTTGAATACTCTGCTACCAAAAAGAGCAATGGATACAGAGAGATGGGCTGCATTTAAACTGAGAATTTGGGTTCAAATTAATTCTTTAAAATGAATATTTTGCTCATGAAATGGCGGGTTTTTGCAATGGAAACTTCATGAGCTACTTTAAAATCAGCATATCTGATACCTCTAATAAATTTGAGGGATTTCAAGTCCAATTATTCTAGAAAATATAGAATTCCTCCTCTTTTTACATTACATTAGAGGTAGATGAAATACCATGCCAATTCCTGTTTGATCCATAGAGAAAGTCAGTGTGAGATATACACTTCAGATCAGTTAATAGGACCAGACAATGAAGGTTTGCTATTTGAGAAACAGCAAGTAGGTATCATTTCTCCAAATGTGCTGAGTAGCAATATTTCCAATCAAAGCAAGATATGCCCCTGACACTCAGAATGTTCCAAAACCTGCTTTGCTTATAGCCAATTAAACAGAACCTATAAATTAATACATCTATAAAGATTATTTATAAGCAATTATTAAATTATGCTTAATTAGATATTCAAGGATCTAGGGAGGGAGAGGACAGAGAAATTGTTATGGGGAGTCCTGATTGACCAAAGGAGTGACATGTGGAACAGGTTAATATCTATGGGCCCATCTACAGATAAATATTGCATATGGAAGACTGTGACTTGGGATGTAAGAGGAGCAAATGGTGAAGGGTGTGGGTTGAAGAATGAAACAAAAGAAACAGAAATATATATGCTTTGTGTCTGTGAAACTAAGAAAAATAATGTAGTAGTTATGAATAAAAATGCCTGATCTCTTCTGACACCTTTTTTGAAATTCCTTATTAAGTTCCTTGATGAGGTCTTTATATTTCTTGATGCTCTCTCCTCTCCTCTCCTCTCCTCTCCTCTCCTCTCCTCTCCTCTCCTCTCCTCTCCTCTCCTCTCCTCTCCTCTCCTCTCCTCTCCTCTCCACAACATCTTTGATTTCATTTTCACAGTTCCTATCAATGAGGTCAGGATTTCAAAATGGTTTCCAATGTTCTCCTTGAAAATGGTGATCACAGTCTCAAAATCATATAATGGAAACTGCTTGGCTTTGCTTGTCCACTTTAGCTTGACTTGGTACTTGCACACAAGCAATCTGTTCCAGAAACAGCCCTTGGCCATGTCTTTGTTGGCTTGTATCAATTATGTAGTTAATTTGATTTTAGTGTGCTCTGTCTGGTGATATCCATATATATAGCTGTTGTTTGGTTGTTTGAAAGATGTGTTAGTAATGGATGAATAATTGTACTGGCAGGAACAAATAAGTTGTTCTTCAGCTTCATTTCTGTTTCCTAGGCTGTAGCATTCAATTATGATATCTTCTTTACTATTTCTAACATTGCCATTCCAGTCACCAACCACAAGCAGCACATCTTGCTTGCATGTTCTGCTGATTTCATATTGAACTCAACCATTAAACTCATAAACTTCCTCTTCTTCTGCATCAATGGTTGGGACATAAACTTAAATATAAATTTGATGAATTTGATGGATAAATAACTGTCATTTTAAAGGGTTGTCTGTGAAAGCTAATTGATATTATTCAGCCACTGACTGCATTGTACCCAAATTCTATCTTTGCTATATCCTTCCTGACAATGAAAGCAATGCCATCGGTTCTTTGTGAGTAATAAACGTTGTGATATTCTGATTGAAAGTATCCAGATTGGATCTATTTCAATTCCCTGATAGCCAAGATTCCATTTTGTAATCAATTCATTTCATCTTTTGTGGTGCTGAGCCTTCCCATACTCACGCTTCTTCCATTCCATCTCCCTACTGTAATTCTATCTTTGCAACTTCAAATTTTCTTTCCTCATCTGGTAACACCAGAAGGCTTTAATCTATTGCACCATCAATACTTTGAAAGATCCTCCGCTTTTTCTCAGTAGCATGTTGAGTACCATCCAACCTGAGGGGCCCATAAACCAATACTACATTGATCCTAAAGCAATACTCCATTGTATATAATTTATCCATGTGTTTTTCTTGGTAAAATATAGCAGGGGTTTACCATTGCCTTCTCTCACACACTATGAAATGATGCCTTTGTTGTCACTAAAGTGATCATCCACCTGCAGCATCTTGAATGACCCTACCAGAAGTAGGCATATACTCTCAGTGTATTTTGCTCATCCTTGCTAGGAATATCTTCCTCCTCCCCAAATATGCCACAGTGAGGCAGCATAGTAGGACTTGGGTGGGTAGAGTATTATACTTGAAAAACTTTCTTTGTTGGCCAAGATTAATAGTCTCAGTTGTAGACTTCAGTGTAATATTGATATAGACAATTAAAAGTCTCTAAGAGAAATTATGGGGAATAATAAATGTTATAAAAATGAAAATTATTCCAAAACTGGTATATAGTATTAAAGGAATTCCTAAGTTAGCAACTTCAAAATATTTTAAACAGATTGATAAGATACTGAGAAAGTTTGTACTGAATAGTCAGGCCCCTAGTTTTTCCTTTTAAAAGTACAAATGATAACCGGTGGGTTTAATTTTCACAATTTTAATTTATACCACTGGGCTTGTATTTTGACTTCCATTGGCTCCTGGAATTCAAATGATTCACTTTAAAAAACCAGCATGGACACAACTGGAAAGCAATGAAAGCCATCTTAACAGCCATCCTGACAGAGTCTAGGTTCCAGGTTTAGTTATCATTCAGTTGTTTTTTCCTACATAAGGAAGACATATGAAAAATATTTTGGGAAGAAGATTTAAATTAGACCTCAACTCTCATGAAGTGTTAGAAATATGAAACAATCCAACTGTGAAAAGTGCCAGCAACAAACTCTTTTTTTTGCGGGGGGGGGGGGGGGAATCTGCAAGCAAAAATGACAATAATACTTTAGATCACATTATTGCTAATCAGTTTTTCAAAGCATCTAATGATTTACAAAAGCAATATGGAGCACCTAATATCAGGCACACAATCTGGGCCTGATGCATTAGCTAGGTCTGAAGTTCCTAAACTATTAATATCATGAGAAAAAGTGTTTGAACTTCTTAAAGCAACAGTTAATTTTTATTTTGAAAAGTTGTATTATGATAGAAATGGGTAATTTGTGGATAATTTTGATTAGTAAATTGGAATACCCTTCGTAACCAATCAAAGGGTTAGGGAATTAAAGAATGATAAATCAGTATTGCATGACCTTAAAATGAGATGAATTCAACCAAAGATATATTTTTGAATGTATAGGACCCCTGAGAAAATGGGTTGGATTTCAGCCCTTGTATATTGGAAATGCATTATGTCAGAAGGCTTTCTGACTCATACATTTTGCTCTATGTTGATACTGTTTTATTTTAATATTCATAGAGTTGTAAATACAGTTCTTGGAGAAGAAATAATGGTGATAGATGTAAATGTGATCATTTGGAATCTACTGAAAAATGAAGAATTTTGTACTGTCTTACTTTGGTGGAAAGACTTCAGTATGCCCAGTTTAAAATTCTGGATGGAAGAAGTATTTATACTATCTACCTATGAATTAACTTTCTACCAATGCCATGGAAAATCTGATTAATATGATTCTATGTGGTCAAACTTTAATTTGATGTTTAAGATATGAGTATTCTAATTAATTAATTAAATTATTTTAATATGTATTAACCTTATAATTTTTTGTTTATTTTTTCTTTGTTTTTTGTTCATTCCCTTCTATGTTTTAATTATTTTCTGGTTTATTTTGCATTACTTTTTGTTATCAATTATTATTATACTTTCTCTTTGGGGTTATTATGTATACATGTATGTATTTGGCCCATATTCTTTAGCAGCCTCCCAGGTGCCAGCACGTTTAGTTTCTTCAAGAAACATAACACTTGAACAGAAACTATTCAATTTTTTAAGGTATTAAAAAGTGAAATGAAAGTCAGTATTCATTATACATTGGTATTCTGAAATGAAGAATCAATATGTCCCGGTATTTTGTAGAATCAGTATGTCCAGGTATTAAAAATGTGAAATATGCTTTAAAAAGAACTTAATTCATCAATACATTTCAAGTTTATTGGGCCCCTCAAACAATGTTTAAAAGGGGATGGACATTAGATTTGTCATCTCATGAACAGCTTTGGCTCTGCTGAACATGGGATATGGCAAAGAGGATAATTTTACATAATTGGCAAGAAATGTATTCTTCTGATTTTAAAAAAATGGATCCAGGATATGAGTTTATTATCTATTCTTTAAAAGTTTCTGTGATGTCAGAATGTGAAGATCACACAATATATTGCTATATGGTCTAGATTTAACAATAATCTTAACAACTAAATTCACTTTATATTATAAATAATTATATGGATCTTTTTTCTATTAATTGGTTTTTTCTTCTTGTTCATCCTATTTAGTTTATTTTAAGCACTATAATACATTTAGCCTTTATTTCTTCACTATATAAACATTTTCTCTTTTCTTATTTTGGGAAGCTTATATGTACAATATTTCTGTACTCTACTTCATCTATTTAAAAAAAGAAAAAAGAAAAGAAGCATCACATGAATTCAACAATTATGTGACACCATAACACTAACTATAGGAACTAGCCAGATAATGAAACGTGGAAACATTTTGCAATTTTCATCTAATGTGCAATGCTTAATTCTGAATTGTGGCACTTACTAGACATTGGGTATTTTGAATAAAAAATGCTGACCCCTATTTTTTAAAAAAGTCACATGCTTCACACATTTTACATATTACATATTACCACTGGTCAGGCAGAAAGGGCATGTTGCAGACCCTGTCAATGAGAGAACGTCAGCTGGCAGGGCCCAGGAAGAGAGCCTTCTCTGCCATTGCCCCCACCCTTTGGAATATTCTCCCCCCAGAGGTGCGGTGGGCCCCTATCCTACGGGCTTTCTGGAAAGGATTAAAGACCTGGCTTTGCCAGCTTGCATGGAGCAATAGGAGCTCAACTTGTCCCTGGAGGTGGTTAGTGCCCTGATGATGCTCCCTGACTTATTCACCAATTCTCCATCATTCTTGGAATTTATTTATTATTACGATTGTTTTTATATTGAAATTTAATTGATTTTATCTCTGCTGTAAACCGTCCAGAGTAGTTTCAATGAGATGGGTGATGACAAATTTGATTGATAAATAAATAAATAAATAAATATTAGTGTTCTCCGTCTGTACACTACTTGCTTATTTCAGTCTAAGCCATTGCAGTCAACATAAAGTGAAGTAGTTCAAATAATCTGAGAGTGTTCAAAGAAGGAAAAGAGATAGGGGACTTGAAAATAGTGGGGGGGGGGGGGGGAAGCCAAATATAGCAAAACTGCTTATTTTATATGGTTTTTAAAATAACAGCTTTATTACTTATTAGGTGAATAGTAACTTACTGAAACTGAACACTTCCTGGGGAAAAAATACACATCTCACTTAATCAAAATATTTGAAGGGAAGGAGCATGCTTAATTTGGGTAATAGTTCATCACTGGACCCACTTTTTGAGGAGGCTGTGAAGCCTTAATTTCATCACTCCATGATTCTGGAGCTGTCAGATTTTCCATTATAAACCTTGCAGTTTGGTAGCTTAGCTCAAAACTCAGATTTTTGCCTTACGCTGTCAGGAAAAAAAGTGTCATCTTTGAGTGTGTGTGTGTGTGTGTGTGTGTGTGTTATACATATCTTTTGTCCCATACTATATTGCTTCATCTGCATATTCCAAGGATTTGGTTTCATCTGTGCAGAGAGACTGGAACTCTTTTTAAAAGTGAGAGAGGTACTATATTTATCTCTATGCTGGCAAATAGTTTTATCTATTGAATTTGGTTTGATTTAGTTCATTTTCTAAAAATTCAAGAAGGTAGAATTTACATTCTTCATAAGAGGAATAATGGAACAGAATATGCAATTAAAAATGAATACCAAAGAAAGTGAAACTGAAAAGGATTCATCCATCTCACAATTTAAGTGGAGGCATTGAAATCTGAATGTCACCCATTTAAAGCTTAGTTTTTGAGTAAGTGTATTTAAAATTATATTGTAGCAATAATCCAGTGGTTTGGGAGAAAAACTAGAAGATTCTTCTCTTGGAGTCATTAAGGGTTGATTCTGAGCATTTTCCAAAAGTGATTAAGACCTGCTACTCTGAGTGGATTTTTAATGACTTGGGTTAAATAGGAACAGAGAACTTTTCAAATAATCTTTGTGTACAAAAACAAAAGCCAGTTAATAATAGAATAAGGAGGAAAATTGCTGAAACTTTTCCTCTGCATCAGTTATCAAAACCGAAAATATAGGTTTTAGTGGTGACTTGACCTCCCAGATGAAAGGTGAGATACAAATGGGAAATAAATGTAAGATAGTAATACTTTCCAAATTAATTAATGCAACCCATATATACAGCAACTTGAGTTGTTCTCTGATGTAAGTTGAATGTGAGTTGTTCATTCAGCCTTCCAATTTAGTTAACAGTAGACAGCCCTGTGACCCGTTGGGTCATCCTTTTAGAGAAAGGTAGTGCAGTCTGATGTGACCAGAATTAACATTAAATTTTAGGCTGACCGTACTTTTTTTTACCTCAGTGCTGAACAGTCCTATGATCACGTAAGAACAGTATATATCATAAATAGAAAAATAATTGTAGTGGCAAACAAACTTCAATAATAAGTCAATTTTTAATTACCTAAACAGATAAACAGAATGACCATGGGAGGGCAAAAAAGCAGTGGGAGTGGGAGTGACTTCCGACTTCCTGCTGGCTTGCCCACTGACCTTGCTTGTGGGAAGCTGGCAGGGAGTGTCAAAAATCATGATCATGTGGACACTACAATGGCCGAATAAAACTGGTCTGAACATTGTGGAAATTTCAGTTCCACAGGAATAATGGGTCCCATATTTTTTACACATTTTTAAGTTAGTGGATTTTAGGTACCTTGATTCAAAAATTATCGCAGTATAATGCACCATTTGGGCTAACTTGGGTACAAACAGATAAACACAATGAGAATTTTAGTAATATATAGATACACTTCTTCCCACTGTTGATTAGTTCCTTGTAACCTAAATGCTGCTAAGGGAAAGCTTAATGAAAATTAGGGCTAGTATGGATGTGTTGTAATGTCAGAACAGACCAACTACTAGCAGGTAGAGGTGGAGGCAAATTAATCAGAGGCAAAGGCAAGGAAAGAGGAAGGAGATAAGCACACTATTGGATTGCACCACAAGTAAGCTTAGTGGACTGGCAACATTTCTGATGAGTCACACAGAGTCTATGCCACAAAAGACAATTTTAGGATAGAAAACATTTGCTTTGGATTTCTGGAATTAAGTCTCCAATGACTTCTGTGCTGTGGAATCTCTCAGTAAATTTAACAAGGGAAAGTATTGGTGGACTGGGTTCAATATTTCATATTATTCTTATACAAAATATTGACCTATCTTTGGACATAGGCTTAGCCCTTCTAGAACTCCTCTATGGGCAGTTCCAGTGAGATACCTATTCCTCTAGCCCCTTTAAAAGGTGTCTGCAATTGGATGTGTTTCCTTAAATTGAAAATTTGGTTTGGTAAATGATGAGGAACAGCTCAGCAAGTCAACTCTTTAAAAGAATACATGTAAGACAAAAAATATGTTTAGTTTCATTTCCAAGTAATATGGCAGGTGCTTTAAGCGTAAAGCAAAACCCAATCAATCACAAACACATTATTCTTCCTATTGTGTGCATACATACACAGACTTGAATTATCTAGCATTACATAATTCATCACTGTATGAAAAGAGCATCTTTTCATTTGAAGACCTTGGTATTTGTAGTTTAAAGATTCTTTAATTTTAAGAGTGATGGTTTCATAGTAGCTTGTTTACGTGCAGCCTTCAACAAACCATTTCACTAATGGGCAAGAGCAGAATGCCTTTCATCCTGGTAAGCAAAACTGCTTAAGGAGGGGGATTACATTACAGCTACTCCAATAGGTCAAATGGAGCTCTTTATTCACAGGGAGAAGAGCTTTTATTTGGCCTAGCACTGCTGTTCCCCATCTTCCTCCCCACAGGAAGGGAACCAAATAAAAAGAAGAGACCTTCAGTGGAACCAGTGGAGGGACAGATTTAGGGAAAGAAGTGACTCACTTCAGATTATGGCCTAAATGGGGTGTTGTGGAAAACATGATCCACTGTAATATGAACCAAAGCAATGGAGATGCCAGGTAAAGTTTCTTTATTGAAGAGACCTAAAACAGCAATCACTGGCCTCCCAGTCAATCAGATCAAGAGACCCAAATACAGATTTACAAAGGATTATATAGTAAAAAATACATAAACTATTCTATTCTATTCTATTCTATTCTATTCTATTCTATTCTATTCTATTCTATTCTATTCTATTCTATTCTATTCTACATTTGTATAGGCAGGAAAAGCCCCTAACTCAGCAATAAAGTAATCACCCAAATCCAAACCTTAAGGCTGGCTCCTTAGTCCTGCCTTCACTCCTGATCTCCATCCCCTCACTATTATATGTATTAGAAAAAGACCCCTTTACACTACCCTGGCCTGATGTTTTTGTACCTCATTATCTTCTTCTGCTTCTTTCCTCAGGGTTACACCAAACTAAATTACAAGGCCAAAGGGTCCCTGGAATCTTTCTAGCTTCCTTGTTTTTTACATAGTTACATTTCTACTGCTAGCAGGGAATATGATTTTAAACAGAAAAATCCATTCTTAACTAAGAACGCTAAAAATCTGCCTTTACAGATATCTTTTCAACTTTCAGATACCACAGTGGCAGTGCTGTACTACATAATTACTTTACTGAAGTGGATGCTGCAAAATTGTGTGTGGGGGGGAGAGATATTCGTTTTGAAAGACACTTTCAAGATCCCCCTATCCCTTTCACTTTCCCTCAGTTTCTAAAAATACTGCAGTTCTGATTGGTGGTGTGAGTAGGTGGGACCATCATTTTCAATTTCCCTGCGGTGCTGCTCAGCACTGTTTCAGATGTTCTCCCTTTCTATGTGCAAAATACCTCCTCCAGGCATCCACTTACGCTCCTTCACTCACAATATACTCCTCCTAAATAGCATTTAAAATTCCAGCCTCTATTCTGAGAATATATTTCTTCCAAATAGCTCCCAATTAAAAAGCTTCTGTCACTTCATTCCAATTGCAGGTATGTATCAAGACAACTGTCTAGACAATCTGTGTTGTATACGGCCGGCATGTCTTTTCCTTTGACTTTTACCCTTATAGCATGGTAACGCAATGTACCATTCCATTGTGAAAACATTATCAACCGGGTTGGTTTTAGCCTTTTCACCCTGTATAAGCACACCTGTGGTAGGCTCGTTTTTATGCTAGATATAAAAGGAGTGACGTATGATGGATTCACTGTCTGGTAGATGTATCATTTTCAAAGCTATTTCTTAAGCTAGGCTGGTTCCACTGATATACAGCCAACTGTTCACGTATTTTTGCTTGAAGTGCATAACACTTTGTATGGGGAGGTGTGGAGGTTGACACTATAAGATGTATTGCTCAGTATGGCTGGGTTGTGTTAATCACTGCCCTATTATTGCCTTTAATATTCACACCCATGTGGCAATTTGTTCTAAAAAGGAAAGATCTTGGATTTTACATATCTCAATAAAAACACGAGAAGACATTGGTGATGGCAGGACCATCACCAATTTTTCTCCCACATTGATTTTGTTGCACAACAGCAATTTGCCTATGTACAATGTAGATTATACAGTTGAAGCCATTTTACAGAAGGTTAACTTGTCACACTTGTTCTATGTATGGCTTGAATTTCTCGCCTGAATTTCTGAAGAAGGCACTCTGCTGGGCACTACACAGCCAGAGCCGATTCTATTTCCAAAATCCTACCAAAAAACAAAACAAAACCTCTCTAGAAATCTAGGCATTACGTGTACAAGGAAACAAAGTCTGAAGGATTGTTTGGCTTCTCTAGGTTCATACATGGATGCTGCTCCAGACGGTTTTTCTTAAAATCCTCACTCCATACCTTGATTTACAAGACTAGCTCTATTTTTTAGTACAGGAATTATGTGGGAGGGCTTCCGGAGGTTCAAATAAGTCTCAAATTAGAATCATTCCAACAGGAAGATGTTCATTAGGTTCATAATGAGATTCTTGCATCATTATATATTTCTCAGTGCATGTTCTTTCTATACAATATAGTCTGCATGTGTAACTCACAATAGTGATAGTTGTGGCTGGGGAAGAAGGAGAGGGAATAATATAGTGGATTCCAGTGGTAAGAATGATATCTATACCCCTTTAATCTAATTTTTGCTTCACATTTTCAAATCTGTTCATAATTAGAGTCTCCAATGTGACTCTGATTTACATTCACCACGGTATCTTATGCCTCCATTTGTTCCACAGTTTCATTTTTACTAATATTAAACAAAAGAATATGGTCTTAGATCAGCTGAAGCTTAGCAACTGCTACTATGTATTATCGGAAGAAGAAAACTTTTCCCGTAGTTTATACTAGGCAAAGTTCAACTGTTTGAAGACCCTCACATTATGTAGCATTAACCCAGGTTTGGTAGAGAGTCTTTCCCTTGTTTCTGGAACACTTTGCAGTAAATTCAGAACAGAAGGGCACTCCTCTGAAATAAAAACGCGTGCTTTGTTGGCTACCAAAGTATGTTTGCTAGTTTCCTACTTCAGAATGAGATGATGGACATTCGGTAGATATTGGACAGCCTAAAGTAAAACCCCATAATTTAAAACATTCCACTTTGCTGCATTCCAAGAAAAACATGAAGCAGTGAACAAAAGCAGCAGTATTATAATAAGAAAACAACTAGGTACATTTCTCTCAAAATTTAGAAACTGGCTAAACATTCCATTTCACGTTCTACTTTTTTATTGGGGTGGGCGAGAAATTTAAGTCTCTAAACCTACCCTAAATATGTGCGTGTTATATATTTTTTGACCAAGATTGAATGTAGCTTGAAAAGACTTACAGAGAAATTATGTTCACGTTGGCTTTTGCAAAGCTTGCCATCTGCAGACTGTTTTGATGGACATGAAAATGTAAATAGGTCTACACCTCTCGGTCCTTTCCTTCCCATTCCATCTGAATGGGAAGAAAACTGCTTAAAGTGTTTCAACCTCAGTCTCAACTGGAAGCAAACTAATTCATATAAACTATTTTTAGGAGCTTGTATACATGGGTATACCTTACCTTTCACCAGAACCCCTTCTTCTAAGTCCTAATATTATAACCTATAGATACAATTACCATACATCCTTTAGATTTATTTATTTTTCAAAAACTTACTTTGTCCTTTATTTTGGCCATTTAACTTTTACCATACCAAGGGTACCACTTGATGCACGCTCTTTCATATTCATGTGAAAAATATGGAAATTGAATTTAAAAAAAAATAAATTTACATATAGTGTTTGATTTTAGATATTATTAAAATATGCATTACTGCAAAATTTAGGCTTAAATTGAAGAATGTAGGGAAAACCACTAGACCACTCAGGTATGACTTAGATCGTATTCCATGTGAGTACACAGTGAAGGTGATGAATAGATTTAGAGGATTAGATTTGGTAGGCAGAGTGCCTGAAGAACTATGGACGGAGGTCTGTAACATTGTACAAGAGGCAGCAACTAAAACCATCCCAAAGAAAAAGAAATGCAAGAAAGCAAAATGGCTGTCTGATGAGGCTTTACAAATAGCTGTGGAAAGAAGGAATGCGAAAAGCAAGGGTGAAAGGGAAAGATATAAGCAACTGAATGCATATTTCCAGAGAATAGCAAGGAGAGATAAGAAGGCCTTCTTAAATGAACAATGCAAAGAAATTGAAGAAAACAATAGAATGGGGAAGACTAGAGATCTCTTCAAGAAAATTGGAGATATCAAAGGAACGTTTAGTGCAAAGAGGGGCATGATAAAGGACAAAAAAGGCAGGGACCTAACAGAAGCAGAAGAGATTAAGAAGAGGTGGCAAGAATACACAGAAGAACTATACAAGAAAGATCTTAATGTCCCTGATGTCCATGCTGGTGTGGTCACTGACCCTGAGCCAGACATCCTAGAGAGTGAAGTCAAGTGGGCCTTAGGAAGCATTGCTAACAACAAAGCTAGTGGAGATGACAGTATTCCAGCTGAGTTATTTAAAATACTAAAAGACAATGCTGTGAAAGTGCTGCACTCAATATACCAGCAAGTTTGGAAAACGCAACAGTGGCCACGGGATTGGAAAAGGTCAGTTTATGTTCCAATTCCAAAGAAGGGCAATGCCAAAGAATGCTCAAACTATCGCACAATTGCACTCATTTCACATGCTAGCAAGGTTATGCTCAAAATCCTACAAGCTAGGCTTCAGCAGTACGTGAACCGAGAACCACCGGATGTACAAGCTGGGTTTCGAAGAGGCAGAGGAACTAGAGATCAAATTGCCAACATTCGCTGGATCATGGAGAAAGCACGAGAGTTCCAGAAAAGCATCTACTTCTGCTTCATTGACTATGCAAAAGCCTTTGATTGTGTGGATCACAACAAACTGTGGCAAATTCTTAAAGAGATGGGGATACCAGACCACCTTACCTGTCTCCTGAGAAATCTGTATGCGGGCCAAGAAGCAACAGTTAGAACCGGTCATGGAACAACCGATTGGTTCAAAATAGGGAAAGGAGTACGACAAGGCTGTATATTGTCACCCTGCTTATATAACCTATATGCAGAGTACATCATGAGAAATGCCAGGCTGGAAGAATCACAAGCCGGAATTAAGATTGCAGGGAGAAACATCAATAACCTCAGATATGCAGACGATACCACCCTAATGGCAGAAAGTGAAGAAGAACCAAAGAGCCTCTTGATGAGGGTGAAAGAGGAGAGTGCGAAAGCTGGCTTGAAACTCAACATTAAAAAAACTAAGATCATGGCATCTGGACCCATGAATCCCTGGCAAATAGAAGGGGTAGAAATGGAAGCAGTAACAGACTTCATTTATTTGGGCTCCAAGATCACCGCAGACGGAGACTGCAGCCATGAAATTAAAAGACGCTTGCTCCTTGGGAGGAAAGCTATGGCAAACCTAGATAGCATATTAAAAAGCAGAGACGTCACCTTGCCGACAAAGATTTGCATAGTCAAAGCTATAGTTTTTCCAGTAGTAATGTATGGCTGTGAGAGCTGGACCATAAAGAAGGCTGAATGCCGAAGAATTGATGCCTTTGAACTGTGGTGCTGGAGAAGACTCTTAAGAGTCCCCTGGACTGCTAGGAGGTCAAACCAGTCAATCTTAAAGGAAATCAACTCTGATTGCTCATTGGAAGGATTGATAATGAAGCTCAAGCTCAGATACTTTGGTCACCTAATGCGAAGAGAGGACTCTTTGGAAAAGACCCTGATGCTGGGAAAGATGGAAGGCAAAAGGAGAAGAGGACGGCAGAGGATGAGATGGCTAGATAGCATCACTGAAGCAATGAGCATGAAATTGAGCAAACTCAGGGAGGCAGTGAAAGATAGGAAGGCCTGGCGCAATATGGTTCATGGGGTCACGAAGAGTCGGACACGACTTAACGACTGAACAACAACAACAGAATATGCATTTTTCTAAAAATTTTCTTGGTTTTGCTCTTGAATTTTCCTTTGTAAAGCCAAATTATAAACATAAACTTTTTTTTTTATCCTTGGGAATCTCTTTCAGATTTATCCTTTTTTCAGGTTTGTCCTTTATTTTTTCCAAGCAAATATGGCCACCATACCTATAGATCATCTGAATGCCACCTAAAATTTCTGATTATCTTTAAGATAGAAGAATTAGAACTAGAATGGAGAATCTCTCCATTAATATGTATCTTTCCCTCTTTGCTTGTTAGTTTTGGTTATGTTTCTAGAACTTTGAATAACCATAGTTTCTTGGGCCACTGTGCAACAGGCAGCATACACATTTTTACCTGTTTCTGCATGAGTTCAAAGTAAACAAACAAAAAAGCCACACAAGGAGTTGTAGACTTTTTAAACATATGTTTCTTTCCATATACACATCTTTGTACACATTTTCAGTATGCCCACTTTTCCTCAGTGTTTGACTACTCTGTCCTAAAGTTTGTATTTGCCATGCGTACGTATACTCAATATAGATATTTCCAAGAATTTTCAAGTTGTGAACCATATTGAAAACTTCTAAAAAGTATCTTAACTGGACAAGTTCATTCCAATTCACATGTAGGTTTGGGAGGTGCGAATTGCTTAAGTTTATACAAACCTTTGGAAGAAATGAATTTCCCTCCATTTCTACTTGCAGTCATGAGCCATAAACAGCACTGGCAGAGAGCAGTATCCTATTATATCATGGGAATGGAGGACTGAAAAATGCACATAACAGCAAACTGAAATGGTTGTGTTTCATAAATTTTGGAAGCTTTAAATTAGTACATAAATGCATATTATCTTTTCTGTAAACCGCCCAGAATCGCTTTTTAACAAGATGGGCGGTGACAAATTTGATATATAAATAAATATATATATATATATAAATATATGATCTGCCATAAAATTAATATCTATTAGCACTCAGTCTGGACCACCAACTCCTCTATTAAAAGATTTGCCAGATTGGATACAGAGTTTGCTCCTGCAGCAGGACGTTCTGTGAGCAACTTCCGCCAAGCACACTCTGGCCAGCTACATGTGGGAGAGGTTATTCTTCCCCAACCAGAATTCTTTAGCACTACCTCCCCATCATTCCCCAATTCTCCAGATTTTTAGGGGGTGTAGAGAGTGCCAAAAGGAAGGAGAAAAGAGGCAAATATTCTCTTTCTTTCCTGTTTCACAATACAGGGCAGCAATCATTCATGGAGCGAGCTGCTATATCAGAGCAGCTGGCCTTTGCGAAGCATCTGCTAGAGATAACACCATCACCCTCTCTCAGTCCAACACACCTCACAGGATGGCTGTTGCGGTTCCCCACACAGGAAGTGGGATTGCTATGTAAGCCAGTTTGAGCTTCTGGATGAAAAATTGGAATATAAATCTAACAAATAAATAAATAGTGGATGTGTTGTATAAAATATGAGTTAGAAGGAGCACTTTCTGCTGGGTATATGTTGTAGAAACATTATCAGAAATGACACCACAAAAACATTTATTGTTACCTTGGAAGACTTGAAAACTAGTTTCAGGTTAGCTTCGCAACAGTCCATCACAACTAATACTTCCAAATCATGGTGTGTCAAATGTATCTCCCAGAGGAAATTCAGTGTGACAACTCCAATATATGCTCTGACCTTCATTGCCTAAAGGACTTTAGCTTTGTTCCTGTTTTTCAACCTTGGCGTTCTGTTCTGGCCTACTCAGGAACTCTTTTTATTTTGCTTTGTATTTGATTATCATGAATATTTTGGAGTCATCTGCGAATGTGGCCATTTGACTATTTACCACAGTGTCTACACAGCACCTTATCATGATTACCCTTTAAGATCCCTGAAAGAAGACATTGTTCAGTTCTTCCATTTCCTTACTTTTATTTATTTATTTAATATTTATTTATATTTCAAATTTAGATACCACCCATCTCACGAAGAAGTGACTCTGGGCGGTTAAACAGGCATTTTACCTGTTTAAAATGCCTTAATCTTACCTTATCTCTACTTCCCATAACAGCAGTGTCTGCTGTTTAATTTATGCTTGTAATTGATTATGAAATTAAAAGGTAACACATTCTATCATGTGTGAGATCATCACCTCCTAGTGGAGATAATCTGCTTTGCCCTCATTACTCCTCTTACTATCCTCTGTTATAGCAATCCTCCAATATTAGGTTAACAGTGATAAGGCTTTCTTGGATCCCATATATGAAAAACCAGGGTTGTGGTCTTCCTGTCTGGATTTTCCAATGGTAAACTCCTGCTTTTTAATCGTGAATAAAGTGGTTTGGTTGCTTTAGGTGAACCAGGTCTGGCCACAAGGCAGACTTAATACAGCTTCTAACAACCATCTTTTGGGGAAATGAACTTTAATAGCGTTTTTATAGCCTATCTCACATTGTAGGCACTGGCCTTCCAGATTAGCTTTTCAGGGACTTAAAAGAATGAAGAAGGAATGTAGGACACCAACCTTTCTTTGGTTGTTACTGAAGATCTAAGCCATGATCACTTGAAATTTGCTGATAACTTTTTCTTCTTTTTCTTGTATATATGACAGCAGCAACTTCTCTTTGCTTTAGAACGTTGTTTAAAATGTTTATGTAAAAGGAGGGGGCAAGGAGGTCTGATTTACATAGCAAAAAACAAACAGGCATACAGACAATAAATGACAAAATATTCTACTACCAGTTTTTCTCCTTTGCTGAGCTCCTTTTGTTGTTAACACTGGACCCACAGCACATTCTTCTCTGTGCAGTTTTGGAAATTCCTT
Source organism: Liasis olivaceus (assembly GCA_030867105.1). Classification (NCBI taxonomy): domain Eukaryota; kingdom Metazoa; phylum Chordata; class Lepidosauria; order Squamata; family Pythonidae; genus Liasis; species Liasis olivaceus. Next base: position 94,861,624 of record CM061349.1, on the reverse strand, counting down.
ATTTAAATCCACAGAACTGCTTCTGTTTCACCTTAAGGGTTTTAAATGGTCCTTCTGTTTGCATTTCATTCTTACATTGGATTAGAACTGGTGGTTATGCTGTTATACCAAACAGAATGCTAATTAATCAAGGATGCAACGGTGAAATTGAAAGAAGCTGCAGAATAGTTTATAATCCTGATTTAGTTCCTTTTATTTAGCATACAAAAGTGTGGGTGGGTGGGGGAGTTTAGGTACTAGTATAAACTACTATATCTCAGATTTACACAGTACTTTTGATTCAATGAGAAAATGAACTTCCTGCACTGATCCATTAACACCAGACATATTTTGTTAATTTTATAGCCTGTCTTTTCTCTGGAACAGCTTACATGGAGACTCCATTATATACCTCTCTTAAACATTCTAGAATGCTTGGTTGTGTAATTTTCTTCAGTTCTTGCAGCTTTTCAGAATCCTCTTGAGTTTAATGCTTGTTCACAAATGTATAAAATTTCCTAAGGATAATGTGATAGGCACAGCTATAAAGCAAGTGTCACAACTTTGTTCATAGCCAATATATATGCTGAGCCTTTGGGTGATATTCCAAAACATTGATGAGGCTAGGATAAAACCTAAATTTGACTCAATTTAAGTTTAAACAAAATCATGTTAAATAATTAAATTCCACACACACTATTTCATTTAAAAATATAATTTGATGTACATTTTAAAGTTGCTCCAGAAATTGTATCCAATGTTTTTGAGGGAGGCACTTACATCACAGTATTGTTGATATGAGGAAAAAAAAAAAGATTAGGAGCACTGAGCAAATGATGAAGTGGAGGATGTAGGAGTTTAACTATGGCTTTGCTCCTAGAGTCTTATCAATGTGGTTTTATGGAGGGTATGTATGTGTATATACAATACACATATGCACACATACATACTCTGTATTTTGTTGTTGTTTTTAACCCCAGTTGTGGAAAGGGAATTTTTTACTGCTCAGAATTGGTTGTGATAGAGCAGCCTATAAACCTTGCAGATGAATGAATGAATGGTATATGGAGGAATTGAACACCACACACAGGACTAATTGGTGATAAAGATGACTTTAAAAGCAGAGACAGGATAATTGAGAGACAATGCAGACAAGGAGAAATGAAAACAGAATTCAGTAGAAATTAACTGTGAAAACATGGCCTTCATGAAGCCCGCTTCCCATCTGAGGGACTGATGAACATTTAAGGAGACAGACATTGTCTGAAGATCTATGAGTTCTTCTAGAAAGGATATGAGCCTGAACCTTCTTCTGTGACACTAAACATTTAAAAAATTCTATAGAAATCAGGGGCTTCCAATGCAAGCATATGCTCAAACTTCTAAATACTTATCATTTGAAGTCAATTTCACTTCATCCCTCTAAGGCTGTAGATAGTTAAATGTGCTCAAACTGTCAATTAAATCATTCAGAATGATTAACTACAGGATTAAGCATGTTATATTTTATTTCCTGGTTCAGTGACTGGTTATCCTTGCACTATTACATGCAAATTCAAATCTTGCAATTGTGCCATCTGATAAAAAAATGTAACTGAATTGACCCACATTTCTCCTGAGCTTCAAAAATGTTTTTGGTTATATTAATCTCTTTTCCTTAAACCCTTAGATGGGTTGGAGCTCATGAATCCTAAAAAGTCTCTTTAAATACATGAACCAGAGAAAGTTAAAATTCCTCTGAAATCTGATGATCTGAAACCTTATTCTACAATGAGTTCCTATTGATTTCAATGGAAATCAAGCATGCTGCTTCTTTTTTACTTGTTGCATCTGTCAAAATAATACGGCTAGAGGTTGACTCAGGAGGGGGAAGGGTAACCTGGGCACCATGACCAAGTCTGAATGCCTGTGAAATGTTTTCCTCCTAGACATTGCTGAAGACAAAACACTACACCGTCTGCAAGGAATAACTCAAGCAGAGAAAATCAACGTCTCTAATGAAGGCAGCACTTTTACAGCATACCTCACAAAGGCCTCTGGACTCTACTTAAGCAATAGCTGCTGAGGTCCTATTTATACTGTGAAGCCCAGCCACAATGTGTCGCTCTATTGCTCAACCCCAGCATTACATAAAATTTATATAGAGGAAACCACAAGTATTACCTTTTTCCTTAAACATTAAATGGTTTCACCAAGAACATATGCATGAGCGTGTGTCTGAGAGGAGGAGATAACTGGACCAGACGTTCTCAATGGGCCACCAGCAACAGCAGACCCCGTCAATTTCTTCTATGATGCCATGGAGTAGTGGCTGTTCCCTTCTATTGCCATTAGTCCAGAGAGGAGACAGGGCCCTGAAGGAGAAAGCAAGCACATGGCACAAGGAAGAGATGCAGGAGCAACTGTCTTGCTTCTATAACTTTCTTGCATCTCTTTTCTGTGCAGCTTCCACAATGGCTCCAGGAAAGACCTAAGAGCCCTTTTTTTTTTTACAAATCTTTACAAGCTTTCTGAGATAGTATCACTGGGCAAATAGCCAAACCATGGTGGCAGAATTTTTCACAGATTTTAGTAGGAAGGACATTGAAATAAAGAAAGAAAAACTAATGCAAAACCCACCAAGCGAAAAAAGGTGATTCCCCCCCCCCCCCACATCTAGTGACAATGTTGTATTATTGTCTTTTTCAATGCAACCTTGAGGCACCATTTTTTAAAAATGCAATTTTGTTGAACAAAATGTTGCAACCTCCTTTGTTTATTCATTAGAATTCAATTCCACCTTCCTTTGTGGAGCTTGAAACAACATAGATAGCACCCTTTCCACTAACTGGCCCAAAGCCACCCAGGGAGTTTCTATGGCTTAGAGAAAACCTGAATCTGTATCCCAGTTCTAGTCCCATGTCTTAACCACTGCACCCCTGGCTCTATGAGGAGGAAAGAGGATACCAATAAGAGATGTTGCCATCAACCATTGTCATCCCCTGCTACCAAGTCCTGAAGAAGAGGAAAAAAAATAATCTGGCAGTGAATGAAATTCAACCTCTGCCTTCTCCCCAACACTGACTAAGCAGCAAAAGACATGATATCAGAAGTCTGTCTGAAAGTCCATTGAATAAAGATCCAACTGCCACAATGTGACAAATGCACAAAGTTCCAACACTGCCATTTCTGATTAGCCGCTTTCTCAGCAGGTCTCCTGTTTTCTCTCTGTCTTCTCTGCTTCACTGTGGAAGCAGATAGAGCTGCCCGGACTGCCTCTTCTTTTTGTTCTACCTACTGGAATAGATCAGTATGTTCCCTATAAAATAGTACAGTCCATTTTTTTTCAAAGAAGAAATAAGACTGTACTTGTCTGTTCATACAAAAGCACATCAGAACATACCATCTTAACAGATATATTATTTGGGGTACTTTCAATGTCACACTTCTATCTACTGTTTCTTACAAACCTTCAACAGCTGCTCTGGAGGGTCTCCAGCAGCTGAAGGACAGAGAACCCAATTCAATAGCAGATTATTGCCTTCCATCAGTGGAGAGACGCCACTGGATTCCAACTTTTGAAGTTTAACCTGGAACACAACTGAGTGGGGTTTGCTGAAGCTTTCCCTTGGGACTGTTGAAATAAAAGCCGTATAAGGAGACCCCTCAAACTGGTAATCATCCTGATATATTTCCATCCATTAAAAACAGAGAAGAGGGAATGCCCTGGCATTCTCTGGACTATTCACTTAAAGAAACTCATTTCCATTCCAACAGCCTTCCTCTTTTGAATTTGTCTGTTCGTGGCATTAAACCTCCCCTTCAGGGTCTCAGTTTAACGAAATCTCGACCATCCAAGTATATCTCACTTTTCCTTCAACACATGTTTCTAATTCATTTCGTTATATATTGTCATGAAACAACCCAGTCTCCCCCTCCTGGCTGTTTTCTGGGAATCCTAAGCAGCAACCGTAGACAGGACTTCTCTCTTTCTTTGGCTTTTTTGTTTTAAAGAACAGTCAAGCCAAACAGATTTAAGTAAACAAATAATCCTACGGAGCCCACAAAAGGTCCCAGTGCCTAGGCTACTGTTTTATGTCTCTCAAGAGAGTTAGGCATGTTGCCAGCATACAGTAAATCTATTCCATATTAAGCATAGTACCAATTGTATTAAGCATAATACCAATATCAGCCATTTGGTTCTGGGATTTCTTAATCACGTTATACTCATCCTCATATGCTTTTCCATTGGGGAATCAAAATAAAAAACAGAGACTTTCTCCTGACCAGAAAAAGAGAGTGGTTTGCCTGCCTACAACATCTGCCTTAATCAGGGTTGACAGAATGGCAGCCCAGAGCCTCGCAAGGCCTTTAATGCAGCTGCAGATGGAACTGGTGAAGTGGGGGAGAAGTAGCTGGTGGCTTACTATGCAAGACCGGGATGGCAGTGCAAGACAGGGCTAAGGAGGGCTGCCAGGAAGGAACTGGGATGCCCTCTTCAAGGTAGGTGAAGGACTGTTCTTCAAGTCCTACCTTTTAATACCTTCCCCCCTCCCAACACCACCCCCTAAATAAAACAACATTATGTTTTGTGATACAAAACTCAGATTATGGCAAATTCTGAAGGATATCTGGGAGGTGCGAATGAGATTTGGCTTACTATGAAATATGGACTGAAGGAAAACTTCAAACACACCAACCATATCATTATCAAGGCCAACATACTAGGCAAGACCAAGGAAGCAAAAACAACTTGGATTGCCATAGGTCTATTTAATGGGACAAATACAGGTTCTTGAAAAGCAGCAGTTATAATCTTGTTGAAGCACTTTTCCCCACATCTCTTAGCACCTGGACTGAATTGTCTTTTCTGAGAGAAACATTTACCTGACTCCTCTCCAGGTTTCCCACAATCTTGCCCAATAGCCAACATAGCTATTCTTAAATGGCTAAGGCTGATATTGTCATTGCTTAACTAATTGTATATTTTGTGGAAGTTTGGAGCCTGAAGAGGTTACACATCTTCTTCCAGGGAGCTCAGAGTGGCATTTTTTTTTTTTGCATACAGTCTCTAGCATAGCCTCCCCCTGCTGATCAGCGGATGGATGGGAAATAGCTAGTAGCAGGGACGGAGCTTGACTTCTAAAGACCTATTTTCCTTGTTGCTCACAGGAAGCAGCATCAAGAGAAGATTATGAGAGGTGGATCCCTTTCCTTCTTTTAGACTCCGTATGCTGCTTACTGGATTGGTAGAAATAGAGGAGCAGCTCTGGCAATTATGTGTCTTTGAGAAGGATGCAGCACAGAAAGGGGCCAGGGGAAAGGAGCAGTAAAAAGTGAGAAACAATGGAGTATCCACACCCTTTGTCTTTGTCTCCAACCACTGCTGATGTGTAACTCTAAGGGAGTTTCTCAGGGAGGGAATGTGGATCCTAGAGGGAGGTGTAGTCGGAATCATACTCCTGTTGTGATGTGAAGACTGAAGGCCAATGTTTCCAGCCCAACCCAACCCTAATCTGCAAAAATAAGTAGCAACAGGTTTGCTCTCTCTCTTTCTCTCTCTCCTAAGTCCTCAGGTTGTTACCTGCAAATCAATTTTGTGCTGTGGTTACTTTGACTGAATTCTAACATTTCTAGAATATTGCAAAAAAGAAGTGCTGAAATATATTTTTTAAAAAAGTGTAAGATATTTGATGAAAAAAAAATCTGACAGTTACAAATGCTTTGATTTACCTTCAAAACACTTTGTTTTATTCTCTCTGTTCTATTACTACCCCACTGACATCTATTATTCTATTAACCAGTAGCCAGCTTGATAAAATAAATGGCACTCCCGCTTCTGCCTTTTTTTATATACCTGAAAATGTATTACTCTTCTGCTAATGCTAAGCACATATATTTAATACCTTCAGTAGGTCAAAATCATGCATTTAGCACTTTGTCAGTTTAGCTCCTTGATATACATCATTATAGTCAACTGCCAGTCATTTCACCTGCTAATGATCTGATATAAAAGAAGAGATCAAAATTAATGACAGCATAAGAAAGCTCTAGGTTAATTTCTCTGAGCTACAATACTTGATATTTTCCCACATGCAGCATGTTATTAAAAGTCTATTTTTTACTGAAAGCAATTCAATATAAATGAGAGAAAAGGACATTCAGGTCAATATTATTTAAGAGTTCATCGCTATGCATTGATTTTTCTGACTAAGACTGTTAATTGAACAGAAAACGCTGAACAAAAAACGTATTTTGAAGCCCATAAGGTGTTTCCCTGAAATATGTCATTTCTTGCAATGTCTGAAAGTTTCTTCCAGGCAGAAACTATAGAAGCTGAACATCTGTCTTGTCATGTAGGCAGATATTAGGATTAAATTAACTAGAAATGAATAGAATGATACATGACAGGGTGCAGATGTCCCAGCCACAGTGTGATAATTTCATTGCAAAACTATGTAATGAATTCCATACATTACAGAAATACAAATGTACCACTTTAGGTAATTGTGATGAAAAGGTATAATATGCAGTGCATAAACAGACGGCAACCCAAGGGCATTTTTTCAATGTTCACTATGCCTCTTCAGTCATTTCAAAATGATTTTATTCGGTTTAATGTAAGCCTATTATCGAATCCTGGCTGGGTACTTTCCCCCCCTTCGTTCTGCATTTCGGAATCTGGATTTCATCGTGGCATTAGAAAACTTATTGCATGCCTACTTTTCCAATAGATTGGTTTGCTTCCTTTTCCTCTGCCTGTATTGTGCCTTAATGTACTACACTAAAATTTTCTGGATCTGGAAACACTTTAAAAGCTCTGGGGCTTTATACAGTTTCTAACTGAGGTCTGTACGCAGCTGAGCTTAAGAGGAATGGTTCATGTTTTATCCCAAGTTATGAGAGACAGATCAATTGGCCTCTTTGTTCATGATTTTTAGGTGACCAATACCTCCTTTTGTCAGATCTTTACAGGGTTTTAGCTGAATGATAATTTTGATGGCTGATTGGTTTTATTGTGTTCATTTTTCTTGAATCAATTGTCAATTTATAGTTATGAACTGCCTGAGGGATCAAAACACTGTAATTGTTGTATAGATAAACTTTATTTTTGGTCCATCCAGCCCAATACAATCTACTGTGATTAGCAGTGGCTCTCCAGAGGCCTAAGGCAGAGATTTCTCCATCACCTGCCATTTGATCCTTTTTAAAGGGAACATGTCAAGGATTTAAATCCAGGATCTTATTACCTCCCGATTCCAGAAGACCAACGTACTTCATCTAGACCTTATGTAGGTCTAATACATGGTATTTTGCCAACGCCTGACTTAGGAACAATGCCTGCCTTAGAGTGAATTAGAACAACAGCAACATTTTGATAAATTTTTGTTGTTCAGTCGTTAAGTCGTGTCCGACTCTTCGTGACCCCATGAACCATATTGCGCCGGGCCTTCCTACCTTTCACTGCCTCCCTGAGTTTGCTCAGTTTCATGCTCATTGCTTCAGTGATGCTATCTAGCCATCTCATCCTCTGCCGTCCTCTTCTCCTTTTGCCTTCCATCTTTCCCAGCATCAGGGTCTTTTCCAAAGAGTCCTCTCTTCGCATTAGGTGACCAAAATATCTGAGCTTGAGCTTCATTATCAATCCTTCCAATGAGCAATCAGAGTTGATTTCCTTTAAGATTGACTGGTTTGAACTCCTAGCAGTCCAGGGGACTCTTAAGAGTCTTCTCCAGCACCACAGTTCAAAGGCATCAATTCTTCGGCGTTCAGCCTTCTTTATGGTCCAGCTCTCACAGCCAAACTGTTAAAAAAAAAAAAAGTCTCTTTGAGCCAATGGCCAGTTTGAGATCTGAAGAGGTCAATAATTTATAATCTACCAGGTCAGAGGCTAGGATAGGAGAGAAGTGGCATTATAACTTTGTTCTAAAGTAGAACCTTTAATACTCTCCCTTTATTTATTTGTTTATTTATTTGAATTTATATGGCTGTCCATCTCAAATTCATAATTCTGGGCAGCTAACAACAATAAAAACACACAAAAATACATAGTGTATGTATGTGTGTGTGTGTGTGGATAGTGTATGTGTGAATATGTATATGTTTGTGTATGTGTGTGTGTGTATAGATAAACAAAACTACCACCAACAAATCAACATAGCCATTGCACAGGCTCTGTCACTCATCCAGATCCCAAACCCTTTAAATCTTTGACTGCCCAATGCATCAACAATGCATCAGTTTTTTAAGTCTTTTACTGTCACAAAGCATCAACAGAACATTCTGCCAATCTTAATTTTATCTCCTGTCCTCTTAGCACTGGTTTTGTCGAAGAAGAAGTTGTTCCATTTAGGTGCCACCTATCTCCCGGCCATGTTACTCTGGTGACATTACTCAAGTGCCTGCGTCCATGAGTAGAGTCTACCACTTTACACACCTTAACCTTTCACTATGAGAGTTCCATTCAAGAGGAAGCATTTGCAAGTATGTAAAAGCTTCTGTCTGAAGACAACCACGGTGTATGCATGTGGACTAGCTCTTTAGAGAGACCTCAAACATGACTTGGGGAAGGGAGAGCTACTCACTGCTCATCCCATGGGGAATTCTACTTTGTAATGTATTGCCTGAACAGGGCCAATGTATTTCGGACATCTGGCCAAAAGTAAGATAGACATCATCAATAGATGGCCACTATAAGATGATTGACTATTATCCCAAATTTACACCAGAACACATCACATCCTTAACTCAGTGGACCATGTAGTAAATTTTGAATATGGGCCAGGGTTCTATAAAGTGATATCATAGTGGCTGCAGGGATGCAATATAAAAGAGCAATCCTATAATCTATACTCAAAAGTAAGACCCATGGAGCTCAATCAGACTTGCTTCCAAAAAGAGAGTACAGGATTGGAACCTAGCATGCAGTTCAAGGACAAATACATCATAATTCCAAGACCTTCCAGTTTTATAGTTTATGTTAGTTATTTCAAACTTTCTTAGAAACAAAATGCCAACTTGTCATTTAATTGGCATATATTTTAAAAGACAGGGAAAGAACATTTCATTTTCTTACACTGAAAAAAATAATTTGGGTGATCAAGGCTCATTCCACACCCCACCTCCAAGTCCAGCTTAATTCACTTAAATGAACTTGTTTTCTGACTGGATCAGTTCTAGGATAAGTTAATTGGGCACGGCTGGAAATAAAATGTTATCTTTATGAAGATGTAAGTCATATGAAACTTCTTGGATTTCAGTGACAGTGTTTCATTGTTTACTTCTATTATTCTAAGAAAAGGAATGCACAAACTCAGCCCAGTAGAAATAATTTCGGATAATCGCACTCCATTACCCTCAGTGAAATTGAGCCGGTGCACTCTACCTAGCTGACATAGCATGGAAACAGAAAAATAAACACACTAATGCACTCAAAATAATCAACTGACATAAGGGAGACTGAAAATGCAACATTGTTATTCCCAATATAGACAACTATGCACATCCTACCATATATTCTTGGTGGTACATACCATTCCAGAGAACCAGTGGTAATCGAAATATTGTTCCTTAGTACCAGCTTTGCTTCTGTGTTTCTGTCTCTATCTTTAAATACACCTCTATCTCTTTCATTTCTAGCTCTGTCACCAACTCTCTCATCTCCAGTTCTAGTTCTAGTTCTAGTTCTAGTGCTGTAGCTCTCTATCACAGACAGAACTGATTGTAGTAAAAGGGGCATACTTCACTTATTGTTAGACTCAAAGTCCACCAGTTAAAGCCAGATGCAAGATGGGTAGCTTGGAAGGATTGAGAGATATTATGGGTTACTTTGGGCCAATCATCATCCTCAGCCTGACTGCCTTACAGGATAAATTGCTGTGGCCATGAAAATCAGAGGAGGAATTACTGTATACCTTGAGCTCCTGTAGGTAATACAGGAAAGAAATCTTATCAATCACACAATAAGGAAACATCCAACCTGGGAATTGGTCTTCTATTTCTTTATCAAATTTGCCTGTTCCCATTTCTAATAAAATGGGGGAAGGGATTATTTTCAGTATTGTAACTAACAGTTGAAAGTCAGAAAATCTTTCCTTATGTTGCAAATCATCCATTGGATCCCAGTCTCCTTATTGCAAACCACTGATCTATTGTTAGGAGCGTGTGTGTGTGTGTGTGTGTGTGTGTGTGTGTGTGTGTTAGCTGCAACCTACTGGTGGCAATTGTGCTTACATAATTCTGCTTATATAATCATACAATTCTGTTTATATACTCACACAAAGTATTTTTTTTTCTCCATAGGCACTTACCTAAACCAGTCAGCCCCTTCAAATATATAATTATTGATTTTAAAAAGAGTTCAGATTAATGGGAAAACAAAAGAAAACACGGGTAAGAGCAGAGGGGAAAAAGTGAATAGAAGTATAATTCTGTCAGACTAATTTTTCCTGAATAGCTGAATTTCTCCATTACAAGTTCAATTCAGCCTATTTATGAATTTGGCAGTATTCATACAAGTATTCATATGCATCTTTGTGTACATTTTTGCCAATATATGCATTTTTGTATGCATTATTTCTTGTATGTGCACTTTCTGCAAACACGTTTCCATAGAAAAATGCATTTTTGTATGCACCTTTCTTTAACATACATCTTTGGAGGCATATTTTCTCTGTTTATACATTTCTGTACTGCCTGAGTCATGAACCTTATCAAAATATACCGTAAAGTGAGGATTTCAGCATAAATGCATATTTTGAATACTCCAATATATTATAGGCACAGTAATTGGAAAGCTCTGATGTGCCAAATTTCTCATCTATCCATGCGACTCGCATCTTTAAAACTAGCAAATAAAATTGTTTATTTTATTTTTTTATTTATTATCAAACTTGTATGCCACCCATCTCCCCCAACGGGTGACTCTGGGCGGCTCACAATAATAAAAAAGGAAAAAACATGAGTCCCTCCAACAATGGGTAAAATCTATAAATAATTTAAAAAGAAACATACATTAAAAATGTCCTAAGAACCTCCTAATTTTTAGCCCTAAAAACCTGCAAGATGCTGGGGCGGGGGAGCAAACCCATCACCCCACCAGCCATCTCCACAGGTGCGGGCCCCCATCTGGTCCCCAGGCCTTCTGGCAGAGCCAGGATTTAATCCCTTTCCTGAAGGCCATGAGGGTAGGGGCACACCGGACCTCAGGAGGCAAGATGTTCCATAGGGTGGGAGCCGCAGCAGAAAAGGCTCTCTGCCTAGACCCCACCAATCGAAATTCCTTGACCGGTGGGGTCTGCAACCTGCCCCTTCTGCTGGACCGAGTGGGGCGGGCTGAAATGACCGGGGTGAGGCGGTTCCTCAGATTACCTGGTCCTGTGCCATGAAGGGCTTTAAAGGTGATAACCAACACCTTGAATTGGACCCGGAAACAAACTGGTAACCAATGCAGCTCACGCAACAGTGGTGTTATACATGCCCTCCTAGGGGCATTGAGAACTGTCCGCGCCACTGCATTCTGTACCAGCTGTAGCTTCCGGATAGTCTTATATTCCGGATATTGCAAGAACTCAAACTTTTATAGAATTCGTTAGCTCCCAAAATAAAAGCTCAGGTTGCAACTTGAAAAAAAAGTTCTGAACTGGCTTCCTCATACTTTCAAAAGATGTTTAATTATTCTATGAGCTATATTTTGTGATACTGAAGCATATCTTAGATATTAACAGTGCAAAAGAAAACTCTCCTTAGTTAGCCAATGACTAACAGTCAGTTTTTAAATTCCTATTCAGCCACCTTCTGCTCCATATGTCCACCAGAATTGATCTTCCTCTGGGTATCTACTTTGAGTTTTCTGATGAAGTGTCCAGAGAGGTCAAAATGTTTACTGAAAGGCATACCTCCTATAAAATCCTATTCAGAGAAAGAATTAAGAATGCCTCCAACTATGCATGAAGAATGTGTCTTCTTATACGGATTGCAATATTCTGGCAATCCAGAGTATAGCTGTTCTTGCAAGCACTAAACTGGAATTCCTATTTTAGAGAGAAAAAAATAATGGCTTTTATCAAAGACCTATTTGTTTGTTTTAGATGTCTTGCAAAAAAGTTCCAAAGCATATCACTCAAAGTTGCTCACTATGACTCTTTACATTTTATAAAATAGCCACATCCTAGAAAAATATGGATGAGTATGAAATAAATGTTTGGATAAGTACATTTTACATTAGCAGTTGTGGGTGCATATGAAATAGAAATCCACAGGTTGGTGACAACTGCATATTACACTGCAGTGAATACTGTTACTGGAAGAACCATTCTGGGGGAAATTTAGCCACATTTTGAATCAATGTGATCCAGAAAGGGAAAAAATATGTTGAATTATATGAATATATAAGTGGGGATATGAACATATAAGTGGGTAAAGAAAAAGTTATTAGGTCATATGGAGATCCAAGAATGCATCAAAATAGTAAGTGGTGAGTATCTCCTTAGAATGCATCCATTTGTTTCAAATATGTGGTTTAAGTGTAAGTCTGTTTATATATACAAGTAGCAAAGAAATAAATATAAATCTCAAAACATGACTGATTTCATTGGTGGTGATGCAAAATTTAGAGAATGAATGAAGAATAGAAGGCTGTAGGACAGACCATCTTCAGTAATGTCAAGTGTCTTAGAAAAAAATGGGATTTGACAATCTCACAAGATTTTTGATTTTTTTTCTTTATGAGTGGGGGAAAAGGAACGATGCTGCTGTGCAGCCTAAGATACAAAACAAAATAATTCAGGTTCTACTCTGTTTTATAAGAAACAACTTTGTTTAATTAATGACCTAACAACCGTGGCTAATGTTTTGGAGTAATGCTAGTCATAGAGGAAAATTCAGAGCAACCATTAGTCTACAGAAGAGATAATTGCTCACACAACAATTGAAAAAGCTTTTTTATAGCAATGGCTGGTCAAATATATATTAATAGGAATTAAAAATCTTCTAGGGGTGTAATGACTTTGATTAATAAGTGTTTAAAATTTGTAGTGGAACAATAAATTAGTGACCAAGAACAACTTTTTAAAAAATCGGTGATTAAATGCTTTAATAACCATATTGCATTTATTTTTTACTATGGCCCTACTAAGGACCATCCAGATGTTTTACATAAATGTTTTGAATACATTTTAATTTAGCTGTAAATTATATACTTATTGATGGATATTTTAATCAAGTTTTAGAACCTTTGCTGATTTTTCTAGCTATGTTGAACTTATCTGTAAAAAATGCTACGTGCTCATAATTTAATAGACATATGGTGACTTTTATATCTTTCATGGCAAGAATATACTTTTTTCAATTCCACATCAGACTGATTACTTCTTACTATCTTGACCTTCACTTAATCAGTGAGGTCATTTGTATTTGTATTGATTATTTCTTAGTATCTTGACCGTTAGAGTACAAGATAGATAACGTAATATAGATCCTATTGCAACATCTGTTAATGCTCCAAGAACATTATCAGTTGCTGTAACAGAAAGTCATTCTATTTTTTCCAGATGCTACTTAAAGTCCTAATTACTGAAAAAGTTACATTCTGGAAAACAAAGGAAACAAAACTTTGAAGATTTTTTTAATACAGACACCTGTGAACATAATGGTTGATTGAGATGCTTTTATGACATATAGTTGTGCTCATGGAAAAAGAATCAAACATCTATACAAGAAAAAAATTAAAATTAAGATAAATAAATGTTGAGTAAATAGGCAAGACAACCTATACTGGAACAATATAAAGCTTTTATATCTGCTAAACTGGAATTTAATGCCCTTTATTTGCTTGATATACTGTATACTATTTCTTAAACTGCATAAGCAAAGATGTATGGGAGTAAGGAGAGAAAGACCTGGTAAATTATTGGCCTTTTGAAGGTTACTAAGAAAGAAATTAAGATTTTTTAAAATAAAAATAATTATTTCAAAGATTACACATGATCAAGCTCTTTATAGGATTACACCTTTATAGTGGACAATATTAAAAGCTATGAAAACAGGAAACCTTCACTGTTCTGATGGCTATCCTATTGATTGATAAAAGATATATTGACTTTTTGCTCCTATATTGCTGGAGGTTTATAATTATGTTTTTTAGAATAAAGTTTTCCCAGACTTCCTTTAATGAGGTTTATAAAACAGTGGTTTTGAAGGATGGCAAAGATTCTGCTAATTCTCCAAGCCATCATCAAATTCCTTTCCTTGTTATGCCAAAATATTCACAGCTACCCAGGCACATCAATTATAGATACTACCTTTGTTTATCCTGCACATCTAGTTTCATCAAATCCTCAGATAATATTACATTACTAATTGACATTTTACATATATAGTCGGAAAAATTGGAATCAGTGGTGTTGACCTTCTTAGATGTGGAAAAGACCATTGATATTGTGCAGTTCAAATTTCTGGAGCAAGTTTTGACCAAATATGGATTTTGTTTTCATTAATTTGATGAAAATGTGTTACTCTTCAGCCAGAATTGTTATAGATGGATTTATTTTCTTACCTATTAAAATGTCTCATAGAATTCAAGGCTGTCTTTTTCATCAACTTGTATTTAATATTATATTAGAATCACTGGCTTTTCTTATCAAGCAATCAAAGCATTTCTAGGCATAAAAATGGCTGAACCCAACTTATTATATGCTAATGATACATTATGTCTTATTTCATCATTACAAATGTTATCTACCCATATTTGATATTTATTTATTTATTTACTATCAGAAATATCATTGGAATAATCTCATACTTTTTGTAAGGCTGCAATGTGTCTATGGATATCTATAAAAATTGTAGGTTTATTTAATATTGGAAATAATTATCCCATGGCAAAAATCCATACTTGTAAATCACCATTTTTATTGTTACAGCAATCTCAGAAAAATATTAGGCTGGGAAGTAAAGACTGGCCAAAGATCACATAATGATGAAGGGGAGGGGACAACTGCTACCCTTCTCAGGCAGAAAAATGAGACTTTTCTGTCTCTGTGGATCTGTTTTTCTCCTGTTCGTCTTGCCTAAAAGAGACAGGGGTCCACACTGTTGCATGCTTGAAAGACAGAATGTGTAATTATTGCAGAGTTTCTATGTTTATAGTCCTGCATCTGTGCTGTCAAATGGAAGGAATAAACAGAAGCTTGTGGTTTGTGTTAACATTCTTCAGTGTGGGCCAGGTATTTATTAACTTTCAGCAAAGCAAGGAAGTTGATTTTCATCCAAAAATGGAGTAATGAACAATGTTTGTATTATTGTTGTACATACAATAGCTGTATTTGAACAGTAAGCATGAGTGAGTGCACAAATGTTGTATAGGACTTCGATGCTAGAGTTAACTGCGGGCTATTCCAGTTGCTGCCTCTGAGAATCATCATTGTTTTTTATCTGACTCTGGGGGAGATATTGAATGTATGGTTCCATAATATTCATCAACAGGCTATAAATCTAACAGACATATATAAATCTAACAAATAACAAAATTTGCAATTTTGCAATGGTATATTTTTGATACACTCAACTGCAATGTATAGGTATATAAATGTTATTTTGATTTATTCTTTTTTCAATAAATAAAATATTATTCTTTGATTTCTTTACTCAAACAACAGTTGTCATGAATTTAATCCAAACAATATAGGTAGTCCTCAAAGTTACGATGGTGCTGAAAAAAGTGACTTACAACCGGTTCTCTGTTGCAGCGTCCCCATGCTCATGTGATCAAAATTCAGGCGTTGGCAATCGGCATGCATTTATGACAGTTGCAGCATCCCGGGGTCACATGGTCACCATTTGCAACCTTCCCAGCGAGGTTCCGACAAGCAAAATCAGTGGGGAACCATGTGATTCACTTAACCATTGCATGATTCGCTTAACGACCACCACAACATATGTCTCAAAATCAGGTGCGGTCATGTGATGCCTTGCTTAATAACCGTACCACTTAATGATGAATTTTCCAGTCGCTATTGTGGTCTAAGTTGAGGACTACCTGTACTTTAATGTCCACTATTGCTTAAAAGTCAGCTGCTACGGCTGACATCCTATGAAAAAAGATAATGTACAATATTACTAATTTCTACCAAATCAGTTTGTCATCTCAGGCATTATTGCATAAAATTAATTTTATGTCTTGGAGGAAAAATGCTCTGGAGTCTTTACTTATTTTTGTTTTAAAATCCAGAACATTGGGCCTATAGAGGATATTGTGATTTCTAACTTTATGTTATGCTTTCAGAGCAGAAGTGCTTTCTTTGCAGCAATATTCAAGACTTCAAGTCTTTATTCATTTATTTATCACACTGAATTCCCTAAAAAGAAAAGACTTATTCTATGCAAAAACACTGCTCCAGTGGATAATCACAAATTCCATTTAAATATTTGATACATAAAATTACTTTTGCTGTCTAGCTCACTCAGTCATGTGGCAGGATATCATGTTCTAAGCACTATGGTTGCTATTCAATACAATAAGGAATGGAGAAAACCATTGACAGCAGCTAACTTTTCAAAGCTCTTCTGTTTGACAGATAAAATTCAGCACGTAGATAAATGCATTATTTTCCCTTTTTAAATTTCAAAGAGCTACAGAAGCCAAAAATCAATTAAAAAAAACATTTAAGAAATTTGACATAAAGCAGCATGAGATTTCTGGACCACGCTATTAAGAGCTTCCTTGTACACTTTGATATGAAATGAAATCTAATGGATATAATCCAGAGAATGACATTATAATCCACCAAAGAAGCTTATGGATGTCACTATGCAAGGTTTCTATGGTCATCAGGGACTTATATTCGGTAGTAGAGTGCATGCATGGTACCCACACAATTTAAATCCTTTCCATCTTTATTTAAAAAAATGATTCGGAAGGAGGTAGAAAAAAACCTTTTCTATCAGAGATGTTGTTTAGAAAGTAGCCAATACAGAAATTCTACCTAGTGTTAGATATCCTTAATGAACACAGAGAGCTAACATCTCAGAGTGAATAAAGTTCATTGCAGCTACCAACGGAAGCATCCTTTCTAATCCAAGGATTATGAGATTCCCTCGACTGATTTGTGAACTTCATAGGTTTCTTCCCATTCTTTGAGAATAGCCCAGTAGCTTATATCACCTGGAAACTGAGTAAAAAATGGGGACAAATGTACTCTTATAATCCAACCATCTCCACTTATGTACATAATTAAGTTAGCAATATTGCTGAAAGTAACTCCTAAACAGTCCTGGAAGAATTCTAAATGGTCCTCAAAACACATCCATACATTCCATGTGTACATCATGAGGTATGGAGTTCCTGACTCTCTGCATTTTGCCACGTTACTCTAAAAATATTATTTGAATGGCCAGAATAGTCTATTCCGCTTTAAAAGTAGGTGATCTTCAGAGCTGCAATATTCCTTTCCCCACAAAATGTCAGGTAGCAAACAGCATTTTTATGCCTCCCAAAGCAGTTGGCTTACAGCAGTGTTTCTCAACCTTGGTAACTTTAAGTTGTGTGGACTTCAACTCCCAGAATTTCCATGAGTTGAAGTCCATACATCTTAAAGTTGCCAGGGTTGAGAAACACTGGCTTAGAGAAAGAGTGCAGAGGATCTAGTGGGCAGTAAAGGAACAAGAATCTAGGAGCTAAAATACTACCTCTTATTGTCAACACAGCCTAACAATCTTCATTTCTTCTCTGACTTGGGTAAGAACAGTACAAAATAATAGGCCTGCTTTATACATTGCTGAACTAATACTTTCAAATCAGGTTGGGGGGGATGTCATCATTTTTCTTACTTCCCTTTTAGAAAAAAGATACTGAATCACTGAGAGTTGCCAATCTGGTAAAACCAAACCTGACATGCTCTTAAACATATATTTAGGCTACACTAAAGAAGAACACATCTTGCATACTGTGAAGTTTGGAGTGCAAGGATAACTGCATTTCAATGTGTTGTCTGGGGAACTCTGAAGAGGGCGGGTGATGTTTATAGTATGGATTTGGGTTCACCCAGGACATTCATAGATCCTCACCTAGAAACCACCGGAGAGCTGAGTAAAGGTCAAATATTACTGACTATTGCCTTGTCCAAGAAAGCTTGACTTTGCATGCCCAGAAATTACTTGAGATACTTGGTGAAAATGTAATAGAACCATTCCAGAGTCTGTCAACTCTCTTTATTACAAAACAACTTGGTTCTATTCATTATTTAATTGCTGTAATTGTCTTCCTTCCTATATGGAACTCAAGATTTCATACATGGAATCCACAGCGGTGTCCCATCCACAGATTCACCAAACTCATCCTACTTAGTTTCAGCAAGAAGGCATCATAATTTGTTTTCCTTGTGACACAGTAGATTGTCTCCGCTTTTTCTCCTCCCTACTTACCTTTAAAGGATTTCTTAATTCTTCCCTTTTTATTGTTATAATTGATTTTTAAAATCAAGTTTTACTGGGATATATTAATACTGGATCCAAGAAAGGGAAGCTAGTAAATACTTTTGAACATGTTCAAAAGTTGCAAAAGGTTTCTGATATGCATCTTTGACATTTAGATCAATGCTCATAGTCCCTGGGCAATCTTGTGCCCTAGCACAACTCCTGTTTGAAATTAGTCCATGACTTCCTTACACATATAACAGGATGGTATAAACGACATGAGTGATTGTTTGTAAAGTTTAGGTTGGCACCATACATATGTATGCATGTATGTATTTTAAAAGGGTATGTACAGTACTTTCCACTATTAAATCCATGCTAAAATATTCATGGGCTACAACAGGAGGAAGTACAAGAGAATGAATATTTCCCAGTGTCACAACAGTAGCTTTATCATGCATCACAGCCTTTTTTGGCCTAGTGGAAGAGAGTTATGTAATACCATGTAACTTGCTGGCATGCACATTACAGCTGCCCTCAGGCTCCCTTCAGCACTTCACTTTTTGTACAACGTTCAAGTTTTGTTCTGCAGGATATGCATATTTCGCAAACACAGTCTAATGGAAAGTGTTACATGTTTGGCTGATCGTGCAGTTTTGCTTCTGGAGCAGCAAATGCACGCAATTCTGCTTTTGGAAGGGAAGCAACTGAACTTGCTGGGAGGGAAAAGAGTCAGTTCATACAACCATATGTTTGGTGGTGTTGAATTATGGAAGCAACTACAAAAGGACCTATTTGGCAAACTCCATTTCAGAGGCATTTGTCTAATTTATGCTTCAATGTACATTAAAATCAAGTATTCAGCTGTTGGCTCAATCTTCTCTTTGAAAGTTTTTTTCCGACATAGAACCTAGGATCTTACCAGATAGCCAAGGCTCACGGACAATTGTTTAAAGTCCATTTACAGTACTTTCTTTGAACAACAGCCATATGTGCATTAGTGTGTATCCATATATTGGTATCCCTGCATATATATATATATATATATATATATATATATATATATATATACAAATAATTATTAATCCACTGAATTTAAAAGGTAGCACATATATTGCATAGCAACTTACAGAAGTTTTCACTCATCTTACATTATTCGTGATTTTTTCTAACCAACTTGCAGACACACTGCCCCTACAAATTCATCAAATGATCAAAATCAATGGTTAATGATTCAGAACAGTAAAATATGGACTTTTAAAATATATATATATATTTAAAGTTTTAAAAATCCAGTAAAGATGGGATCCTATTATTTTGTGAGGACAGAGTTTCAGAATTGGCCCATTGCCAAAGTAAGGTCTTGTGCCGACCCCAAAAATTCAGCAGCTCTTACTTACTTCCAAGGCAGAAAGCAGGGCATCAAGCATGGTTTACAAATCACAATGACTAAGTTCACACATCATGCAATGCTAAAACTGAAACAAGGAATGGTGTAATGCAGACAATGAGATCCGCAGGGATCTTGAGGATCAAGTAAACTTTCTTTATACCCTGTGTCTTCATATAAAGTTTGGAAAGTTGGCCATAACCCAACATGAGCCAAGCCTGTAGCCAGACAAAATTGTTCTCTCCATAAGAGGGGCAGAAACAGAATTAAAAGCCTTAAATAAAGACAGACATCCTCAGAGAAACTTGTGGTGATAAGGGGAGACATCATGATTCTCAAAGGGCAAGAAGACAATATGCTCCAATGGCTAGAACCTATCAATTCATGTTATAAGTTTGGCACCAACAGAAATCTGTTTTTTCATGTAACTGAAATGACCTAAAATAAACTAAAAAGCAAGGAAGGTAATATTTTAACATCTGAAAAATGCACTTAGCAGCTTTTGGGGAGCAGGTGCTAAGTGTGCAGGGCAGTTGGGAGTTCTTAATTTTTATGGAGCAGGACTTGGAACTTTTCTTAGTTTTAGGGTATTCAGTAGAACTGCCATATAATTTTAAGGATTTTACCTTAAAATCACATGAACTGCTTTAATGATTTTTAGCAATTATGCTGCTAAAATTTGGCAAAGTAGTGGGAAATTAAAAAAAAAAAACCTATGCCTAATTTTCTGTGGTTGTTCTTTACCTTTATCTTCGAGATCCTTCTGACTACATTGCTTTGGCATCCCGTTAATACTGCACTTCAAGGTGAATTTTAAAATGCAAGGGCTATGTTGTCCTGAGCTGGATTGTTGAGCTTTGCTCTGTGTGTGCACTCTGTCCATGTTCTTGTATCATTGTAATGTTAATACTATTAATGTAAATACAATTTATGTTGCTGAGAAGTTCAAGTAGTTCTCCCCCCTGGAGAGTCTGGCGAGATTCTGTCTTGTGGTTGAAAGCTAATAAAAGCTACCGAACTAGACCTGCACTGTCTCATGGAGTTCTTTGGGCTGAACCTGACATCAATCCCGCCAGACTGAATCTAAACTTCCCAAGCCAGCAAGCAAACACCGCAAATTCCTTCGGGTGGTGCCAGTCTCATCCTCTTAACCTTCCCACGCTCCAGATGGGGGCTAAGGCAATGCTTATCTCCCCACGCGTGGCCTTCACCAAACCAATCCACCACACCAGGTGATCCCTCCTCTGTTTTGTACTGTAAAGAAAACCATTTGGCAGACAGTGATGATATATCCCACATTCCCATTTTCATCAGCTTCCTGAGCCTAAATTGTGCACGTAATGGGATGTGCCAACATGCATTGCTTCATGCACCAAGTCCCACTGCTTTTCTTCAGCCTGGTCCCTCACCAGTGGTTTGGGAAGTGCATCTGTCACCACATCAACAGTTCGAAAGTATCTCAGTTTTACCTGCCCCTTTTCTTACATCTGTGTGTTTCATATTGGGTTGGAGTGCTCTGTGTCTGTGGGTTTTTTACATATCCCAAGTCGTTTTGCAATAATGTGGTGAGGATTGGTTCCTTTATTCTGAATAAACCTTGCAAGGCTTGTTCCATGATGCAGTATTCAGCCTCTGGACTACTGCACTACATTGCTTGTGGCACCAAGTGATAGATGTATCCCCATAAAAAAAATATCTATCCTGTAGCTAGTTTCCTATCAGATTTATCTCCAGCACATTCTAAATCTATGCATGCCGTACATTTTGGATCGTTAGTTACAGGTGATAGTCCATAGTTTCTTTTAAACATCTGCCTGATCTTTTTACTGCTGTCCAGTCTTCTTGTATTGGCTCACTGATTTTTTTACTTAGAGGTCAAACTGCATTGTCTGTGTCAGGTCTACTCACAGCTGTAATGTATAGCAGTTTTTCCACAGCTGCCTGTATTGATCATTACTTGCCAATTTGTCTTGGTTTCCTCCTTTGCTTAGGTATCCTATTTCCATGGGTGTACTTGACTCCTCTGGGTCAATGAGACCTAGAAACTTATCTTTGGGTTTTGACTGAGCAAGTACCCTCCGCTTTTGTTCTTTTTATATTTCAATTGCAGGATAGTGGCTAATATCACCAGAGATTTACTTCCACTTCTTTATTTAAATTGTTCACTACCTCCAAGCTATCTCTTTTATCTGCATGGATCAGCATTTCCTTGTTCAAAGACATGTTTTGCAACATTTGATTTAGTTTACCAGACCATGTTTTGGCTGCTTGCTTTAGCCCATATATCGATTTTTGCAATTTATATACCAGCTTTTCTTTCCCTGGCTCTTCAAAACCTGGTGAAAGATAAATCTCCTCTTTTAGATCATCATGCAGAAAGGCTATTTAATATCTAAGGGTTCCACATGGAATTTTCTAAATGCTGTTACACTTAATAGAATTCTAAAGCTTGCATCTTGAATTACTGGTGCAAAAACTTTGTTATAATCCTTGCCACTGTTTTATGTATATCCCTTTGCTCTAACCTAGCTTTATAATATGGCATGTTTTTTATGAACATTATGCTTTGTTTTGAAAACCCAGTTACATCATATAGCTTGTTTGATTTTTGGTAGCTCTGTTAGAATGGTCGTAGGTCAGATGGAAGATGAACTGCTACACAGACTACAAGCAGCTGAACAGGGACTGCCTGGGCCCCGGTCTTTATAGCCTGGTGACCTGTCTTCTGATTCGTCTTTAGCTGAGCTGGTTTTTGATTGGTGTAGCTGAGCTGGTTGGTGAGGTCTGGTTCCTGATTGGTCCCTCATTTATGCCTGGTCATTCCTCCCAATCAGGAACCAACACCACCAAAACATCAGGAAATCTGCTGTCTAGACCATGATCACTAAACCCTGAAGCTCAGCATTGCTGAACAGACACCAGCCGTGAAAACCTACACCAGTATATTCTCTTTAATCTCTCTATTTTTCCGTAGAACGTGTTTACACAGAACACAGTATAGTTTAAATTTCTCAAACCCTTCACTCTTATTGGTTCAGAGATAGAGCGACAGTTTATGAATGTTTCAAAGTTGGTTTTCCCACCCGTCATTTTGATTAGCATGGGAGTACAAATGTCTGAAAAAATAAGTTCCAATGGCTGACTGAATTCAAGCCTGAGAAAAAAATCTTTCTCCTTTTGCCTTTAAACAATAGTCACCCTTTGAGTGCCTTTGTTTCTTGCAAGGACAAACATTCAGTCCAATTGCTAAGTTGTTATTCTTTATTTTCTTAATGACAGACTCATCTCTGTGACCAAATTGCCCAGGCCATTTTTGTAGGATTCACTTTAGGTTGCATAAATTCCAGCGATTTAGCTACATTGTGTTTCCATTAACATGACATCATAGTTCTTTTTAACAGTGCAGAGTCCATTATTAAGCATACTTTTACAACTGCAAGGTAATACAGACTTATGTAATGTTCATCCACTTCAGGTACATAATATGCTTCTTGAAATATTCCTGCTTTCATTATGATTCATCAGGCATTTCAGTTTAATACTGCTGTTTTCACATACATCTATCAACATTCCATTTGCTAAATTAACTTTTTCTTGACAAGATGCATCAAGGCTTATAACCACATCTTTGTTGCAGATACATTGACTTGATACACCACTATATAGCGTAAATCTATTTTTCTTTTCAAATTCAGTATCATGTCCGATTTCAGGTAAACATTTATTTGTCAGCATAAATACTGTTTCTCTGTCTGTAATTGCAGGGTTTTTTTTAAATTTGTTTGTTTGTTTGTTTGTATTCTTGACTTTCCCTTTAGGACATTCAATTTCATTATCTCTCTCTGTTGCATGGATCTTAGCTCTGTAAAGTCTACATCCTCTTTTAATATGCCCATTTCTATTGCAGATCACATATCTCCCTTTTTTCTTGTTTATAGAATTCCCTCCCATTGCATCATTCAGCTCATGCTGGTATGCTTCAGAGTTGGTAATTACATTCTCAAGGCAAATATGATCATTGATTTATTGAAATATGTATTTATAGTTTTGTGGTAACAAATGTAATCACAATTCCTTGATTAAATCATCAGAAAGGTTCACATCATTTTGTTTCAGTGTGTTTTGAATAGAGAGATACTCTGACACATATTCCATTAAACTTTCCATTCTCTGATAATTTTAATTTACCAGTTTTCTGAACAATGAAATATTATTGTTCATTCACGAGTGTGCATATGTCTGCTTTAGCTTGTTTCCTGATCTCCTTTCCTAAAGCACAATTTTGACTCAACCTCAAATTATTTCAGGTCTAAGTAACTTATCCTTTTTCATCCAAGCTATACTGGTTTGGGCTTCCTCTGGACATGGCATCTCCAAGTCTATTTTTCAAGTAGCATCTCCATTTTCATGTTTCTAGATGCTGTATTATTTACCATTTTCATGCATGAGATTTTTCTACTCCTGATGGACTTTTCAAAAACATTATGCTAACTCTCTAGGTGTGAAAAAAAATGCCCCTTGATTAGGATGTTACAAGTCCTAATGAGTTTTCCATTATGTGTAGGCTCTGAGTGCTTTTCAGCTGTATGTATGACCAAGTGTCTGGAAATAAATTAGAATTGAATTGAATTCACTGGAGTTATTTGGGGTGCTCTGGGTGCCCAGAGTTTAATTCTGGCTGTGGGCTGGATCCATAACCCTTGTATTGGCAAATTACTGTAGGTAATTTCCAGTGGAATTTGCACTCTGTATTCACTCAGACAATCCCTATATCCAGATCAGAACAAGCACACGCACCACTCAGTTTAACTAGCAAAAATACAACTCGATGTTTATTTAGTAAATATTAGTAAACATTAAAAAAAGTTAACAGGCAAAATTGAAACAAAAGATGGGCAAAAACAGGGAAAAAGAGAAACATGAACAACAAGCAAGAATTTGCATTCTCTCCAACTTTCCAGAGCCATTGGTAGAAATACTGTGGGTAATTAGCATGGGCCCTTCCAAAGGGAGGGGCTTTGGTTCTTCCAGGTTTAACCCTTTATATACATACTGTTAGCAGAACAGAGATGGAAGGCCGGACATCAGGTGACCCTCCCCTTTTTTGCACCCTTAAGGAAACAATCTGATGGATGGAGATGATGTATCCAACAGAAACAACAGTGTAGGGGGATTCTTGGCTACTTAATTTTTTCTATGTAGCCTTAATGGAAAATTCACTACATGAATTTTAACATTTTCACTGTTTGCAAAAGGAAGATAATTTTTCCTTGTTAGCCTTTTCCTGTCAAGTTTTATATGTATTTTCTTCTAGCCACTAAACAGTCATATTAGTTCTTTACAGAGAATTTGCTTTTTATTATTATTGTTCAGGAATGTGTATATACAGTACGTCCTGTTCCTCTTTCTTTTTATTTCCCAGTTGTTTTTCTCCTATACATTACATCTGATTTTTATATTTGGCATTCTCTAGCACTTACTTTAAATGACCTCTTTGTTTCTACAGCTGCCGCTGCCCTGTTTTATTAAAAGCTACCTTTTTTTCTTGCTTATCAACTCAAAAGACTCAAAGGGAGAGTAAAACAAGTCCCTAAGACAGTAAGAATCCATTCATAGAATTCTTTCCAATTTTTTGCTCTAAATAATTTATAATTGATTATTCTTTAATGAGAGAGAGAGAGAGAGACTCATGTCAGTTTTATTATTTAGAAGTGATAGTGTCTGAAACATTAAGGTTGGGTCAGAAGTATAATGGAAGATAAAATACTTAATATTTCTCCAAACATTCATGACTAGTCCTAACATTTTCTACACTTGTTTTTTAAAAGTTTGGCTGAACAGTTTGTGAAAGTTAAACAAGCAAAAAAAAAACAAAACAAAAAACTAACTTCATTTACTTAAGTCTTTCTGTAAACCGTTTATTACAGAAATGCCAAAAGAGTACACATTTATGTTTTTAAAACAAATCATTTTTAAATATAACACAGTAAAATGCAACTAAAATAAATTCACAGATATATGGAAGACCTGTAAGGCCATCAGGGCCAGCGAGGTGATATCTTGCAAAGCGAGATACATATTGATATGATATATATAAATATGCATGCCCCTTTAAATTGGTTTTATGCACATATATTTTTTATTTAGAAATCAATTCCCAAGTCCAGGGTGAAGGCAACAATGCTCTGATAAAGGCAGAATGCTAGAAATAAGAAATAATACCCGTGGATTATTTTATGTTCCAATACGATGGTGGTATTTAATTTCTAGGAGGGTGATACTTCAGACTACTTCTCTGACCAGAGCTCTGAACTGGCTGGCTCAAACATTTATCCTGTGTGTTCACTATCAGGATGTGACCTCATAATTAGGAAAAGTAATGTAAAATTTGGTTTTCAAAGAATTAATTCAAAGAAGAACAGACATGCTTCTTCTAAATCCAGACAGCAGCACAGGTCCATGAACCAAAGATAGCCGGTTCTTTTGTCCCTGACAATGTCTCCATCATCCGCCAGTTGGACTGCTTTTCCCAGATCAAAACTGAATCTCTGAACCAGGTTTTATAAACAAAGGTACAAGGCAACAAAAGACACATGAGCCACTCAGTAACAGTAAGTCCCAACAATCACCATTTTCCAGTGAGCAGATTTGGAAAGGTGCAAAATTGCAAATAGAAAAAATCTTGCAGAGAAGCGTTTTTCTGCATTATGAAGCTGAAGTGGGAGACTGTCCAATGAATCACTGTGTATTCCTGGCAAGTGATGCTTCATTAGCACTTCTGAATTGTTTTAACTCCCACTTGATATCCTGGATATAAATGTTTAGGATCATGTGGGGACTAGGGGAAACAATTAGTCAAGGCACAAATTACTGCTAGGGTACCGGCAACCATTCACATTCAAAGAACAGAAGCAGCTATCTGCCATTTGTGACTTGGAAGGTCTCAGCGTGGCGTCCAATAAAGATAAACAAAGTCTAATTTTATGTCTTTTCATATACCTCCTCCAATTAGATCTGTTTAATCCAATTTCACAGAATTTCGTGTTCTCTCACATTGTAAATGATTACCATTAGAGACTTGGGACAGTAAAAAGCAAGAAAATACTCATTATGAACTAGAGCTCATGGTAATTTAATGCAGAACACAAATGGGTGTATTTTACAATTTATCTATAATATCTGATCTGAATTACCAAAGGATCTCCTGATTTCAGGGCTTCACTTGTACTTGTTGTGAAGTAGGGAAGAAGGGCAAAAAGCAGTTCATGGTTAAGCTAAGGAATGTTCTGCCATGAGTCTGGTAATTGAGAGAAAAAGGTTCAAATTTCTGCACTCAGTCCTCAGGCTAACTGGAACCAAATTCCATTGTCATTTACAGCTGTATAGATGTAGCAGCATAGTATGGCCTTACAATATGAGTAAATACATAATTCCCTGGAGATGTTCCCTCTGATTTAGGGAAACTTATGTGTTGCAACTTGGTGCCTTCCAGATGTATTGGATTAAGCCTCTCATCTTCTCAAGACAGCAAGGGTAATGACGGAACTATTTGGGGAGATTGGAGACACCAAGTGTCTCAAGTTACTGGGCATATTGAAAATGGCATATATACCCAAACATTTCCACTACTGCAGGTCTAGCTTCTATTTTGTCATAATGAGGTGCCAGCTGCTACATAAGTCACAACTCATAAAACTAAGCTGACTTATTTATTTTATTAAGTTACAATGAGTAGATGATCTGAGCCAACAAGACAATCCTGGCTAACACATACCAAATAAATTCAAATTAGAAACAGGCTTCTAAAGTTTAACAGCATTTCCCCCCCCCTCCCCCCCCAAACCTCAGCACATGAAAATGATAGAAAAACCACAAGCCTTTCAGGTCAACAGAAGAGCACAAGTATGGAAGACAAAATGTCTTTAGCTATGGTAGACTGATGAAATATTGTCACTGGGCATTGAACCAATGTGAAATTTGGTAACAAGGATTTCAGCATCTATATGTGATAAAGGCTTAGAGGAGTTATTGGGAAGGGTTTGGGGTTACAAATGATCAATATATGACAATGTAGGCTAAGTGTTGAAAAGATTCCTTGTTCGTGTGATGATCCTGTTTCATTACATATAGCATAGCAGTAAGAAGAAGATACAGCCAGATTATGGAAATTATTATTCTGTGGTGTTAGTCACCAAACTCAATCATAGTAGACTTAGAGAGGATTTAGAGGACTAAAGGAATAACTAGATTTTCCACATCCACAAGCCAAGCAGATCTCCAATGTGTCACTTGATCTGTCTGTTTCCTTAACACATTCTTTCTTAGGTGGGCCCCTACAGTTGTGCTGTTCATACAAATGCTCACCGGCATCTTTGCACTCAGTATGGGTTATGTTATTGTTTTCATCTAAAAGTCATGAGGCCACAATAAAAATGCATGGCTGATGCTTTTCTGCACTGCCCCTCGAGAAGACCAGGGCAAGAGCTCATGAGTTGGGCCAACAGGTTGCTGGAAGCCTGACTAAATAGAACAGCAGTGAGTCTACATAGGAGAGCTTCACAGAAAGATGTGATCACACCTCCTAATGTGACTCCATGGCTCTGTTACTTACAGCTAAATTACATTATTATGACTTTATTGTTGAATCCCAATTCTCCTAATTATAGCCTAGAGATCTATTATTTGATTTTGTAACACCAAGTGCTTCTTTTCTAAATCATGTAATCTCTTGTAGCTTATTAATGTCAGGTTTGCGTACACACAGGGACTTGGTTGTTTGCCAGGCAGAATCAAATTTTCAAATTTTCACTGTGTTATTTGCAGGGATTTGCTTGTTACAATCTAATTATATTGGCACTGAAAGCAAAATTATATTATAAAGCACTTTAACTCTTTCACTGGAACACATTTGCATATGTTAAGTGTCCTCTTTGCCATTGGTTTATTAGCCTTTTCATCTGAAACTCTACGTAAAAAGATAATTATTTGTATAATGTTAACTCTTTCTGTGGTTTGTAATGTGATTTCCATTTCATTAAAATGTTCTCTGAGCCCTGTATAGCACCTGAAAGATTAAGAATGTGTTTGGGATATGGATGGTGACAGGCTAAAGCTCAGTCTGTTAAATAGGATGTGTATTAGTTACTTCACCGTGCTTGTAGGATTAACCATGTGCTTTATGCAAATAGCCCTCACTACAGCCCTTAAGTCTGGAGCAATTTACAAAGGTAAAGACTCCCTCACGTCAAGCAAAACTCCTGGTAACCACATGGACAGAGATATGTAGGGTTTTTTGGCACAATATGGAGGTTGTATGCCCTTGCCTGGGATGATGATGATGATGATGATGATGATGATGATGATGATGATGGTCAATTGAGCCATAACTCTGGGATTGCCGGTTGATCTATCATCCAAGTAGTGCTTAATTTTTTTTTCAAAATGAGCCAAGACTGGCTAAATGCTGGCACTTGGTTCGGTACAATATGATGAAAAGTGAAGTGATCAGTTGTTTATATCAGATAAAAGCTAGGGTACTTCCCCAGAGATGAGAGGGTAAAGTTTTATATAGCCTAGCAGAGATGATAACTCCACATCTAAACAAATTTTTCAGACATTCTGATAAATTTTACTTACAATTTTTACTTTCAGATATTTATGACCTCGTTATTCTAAATGTACTAAATTCTGCTACATCATCTGCAGATGTGCAGCCAGTTGACTGATATGCCCAGTTAGTTTTACAATTTGATCTTTTTATATGTAACCTGTTTTATACTATTGTATTTTATCATGTACTGGTCTTTGACAGCAATAAAGATTTCTTCTTCAAATATAGCCTGGCCAATGATTTGACCGTATGGGCTGAGGCTGATGAAGTGGAAATCTCTGGTTTTCACACCAGAGAAAGCCATTTTATTAACTTGGGACAACTGACAGATCCTTCAAAGCTGGGAAATAGATAGGTATATGGCCATTTATGTGAAAAGGCAAGAAAGAGTCCCAGTATTTAAACCTGGGGACTAAGTATGTAGATGGCAGGATTGTAGGATGCAGTTAGATGGAGAACCTCATACACATGGTTTCCTAGCTAGCTAGCTGTCTTGTTTCTGTTGGGGAATGCAGAGTAGGGATAGAGTTGGATTGCTGTATGTGAAGCCTTGATGTGTACTGTGTAGCAGCTTTCACAACCAAATAGTTTCTAAATATGCTCAGTTATAACCCAAATCACTCCTAAACCACATGGAGATTTACAGTGCTATATATAGATGCCTACTCAGAAGCAAGCATTGTCAAAATAATCAAAATCTAATTACTAAGGTCATCATTTTTCTTCTTCTTATATTTAATCCATGTTTTCATTATACAGACAGGAACTCTTATAGTCTCTCTTCCTGGATAAAGAACACCATCCAAAGATATTGCTATCAATTTCTGTTCTAATAAGTAGTCTTCATTAAACTTGGCCTCCAAAACTAAGCTATGTATTACACTTATTCTCCAAAACTGTTAGGCTAGCATACATAATTCTTTTCCATTCTGCATTCTGATAGTAATGCTGTTATATACAATGTTGCGTTTGTGTGACTGGTCCAAGATCAGCCAACAAGCTTGTGATCTGGAAAACTTGAACCTGCATTTCTGCAGTCCTTGTACACATAAAAATTCAGCTCCTTGGTGCTCAAAATATACACAGCACAGTTGTCCGCTTTAATTTTTTCTGAAGTGTCCATTTCTTAAAGCAATAGACTAAGGCCCAAAGGAGTTGTATTATTTAGGTAAAAGCTCTTAGCATATCCAGAACCTTTAGCTGTGGCATTTAAGTTGACTTTGCTAGCTGATTTTAAGCTACTTCATTTTTCCTATTATTACTCTGTAGTGCCTGAATACTGTGCTGTTTCAGCTGAATTTAAAGTTATATGTGTTGAAGTTATACATTCTTTTTTTCTGGGAAAATATTTAATACAAAATCAATTGCTAATAAAAGGAAATCTGAACCCAAAGGAGATTCCTACAGAAAACCAATTTTCGGTGACAACGTGACCCATTAATGAGCTGTGCTCTGTGCCACCATTGTGCTGAGTACCTCCTAATGAAATACAGCAGGTTAATGGTTGTGGTACAGTGGACTTAAATATGAAACACAGCAGGTGCATACCTTAATGAGGTGTTAATAGTGCGACAGGTGCATGTAAATAAGGAACACTGAGGGTAGTAATGGGTTCCTCTGAACCTAGAAGCACAGTATAAATAATTATTCAGTCATGCTCTAACTGTTTGCCTGGTAATATTTGTTCCTCAGAAAACGAATTGGAAAACTATTTTAAATTAATTGTCCTTGTAACGTTCCTTTTAGAAGGTATTTCAGGACATTTGTAAATTGCCTTATCCATCAAGAATGCAAAATCCTCCAAGTTCTATTTAACCCATTCAACTTGAATACCTTCCACCCTCAAAACTATGGGGTTCACCCTCTGGATGTATGGAGTTCAATTCCCAGAACTGTCAGCAATGGCCATGGTTGCTAGAAATCCAAACAATTAGAACTCTGTAAATCTGGACAGAACCCATGCTACTGAATTAACCCAATTGCTAGCATGAATACTCTCCATTTGTGTGAAAAGGGTCTGGGTTTGAGAAATGACTGTAATGCTAAGTTCACAGTCTGATAAAAAGATTCAGGAGATGATTTGATAAACAGATGCAAGGTTTTCCTTCATCTGAAGAGGTCTGCCTCCTTGCTACTTCATAGGAGCATCATTAAAGGAAACAGAATAAGGCTCCACCCTAAGATATTTCAGAGGATAAATTAGTTCTGTTTGAATAATCATTCATTTGCCGAATTTCCTGTAACCTTATCCCTTGTCAATGAAGATTTTGTGAGAATTTTGCTTTCAATTTGAAGCAACTGTGAAAAGTATCAACAATGAGATGAAAGGCCTCAGGCGTAACACCAGCCATCCTTGGGGAAGTGAAAATGGAATGCTGAAGCGCTCATCCAACTTCTAAACTCAGTGATCCCATTCCCAAACTGTTGAATTCTACCAAAACCAACAAGGTCAAAATGCTGTCTATTCCTGACTGAGATAATGTAGCCAGTAAGGCAATGTATATATTAAAATCTGTCTTAATGTGCAGGTATATAGGTCTAAATAGTTTGAAAGAAAATGATTACAGCCTTACACTACAAAACATTTTGATATTTAAAACACACCTCTAATTAGAATTCTACTAAGTATAAAAAGAGCCTTTTTCTTTTAAGTTTTAGACCTTTTCTGAATGGATGGAAAAATGTTTTCTCAGTCTTGTCTTAAAATGAAAGCTTATCTTGTGAGCAAAGCTGACAGGCACTTTGGATAACTTATCATGACACATCATGCTGTAAAAGTGACACAGAGCTTCATTAACATGACATAGTGCTTCCATAACAACTCCTGATTGTAGAGCATAATTCTCATTCCCAAAAGGAGAATATTTACTCCAAATGCAGATTGTTGAGATCAGTAGCTAATTTAGTATCTGCACATCTTTAAGGCACTTCTGAACACTTACACGCCATATACAATCATAGCATTATGATCTGACTATAAGGGAAACTAGAACTGACGGTAAATAGAATATAATAAAAGAAAATGTTAGCATTCCATTAAGAATTCTGGTCAGGAAAGAAAAAATAATGTGAGGCAAGCTAATCTGTCTAGCTGTCCAAAGTAAAGCAACATATCTCTCTTTTTGTTGTTTTGTGTTGTTCACAGGAGTCATATACAGAGCTTGTCTTTGTAATAGATAAATCAAGTTAACATCAAGACAAAGCTTAGGTGTATAGTAAGGTATTGCTCTTCTTAATTTGTGTTATTAACATTCCAGAAATCAAAAACAAAGATACACATATACGGTAGCTGGCTATATAGCCTGAATCTACCAACTATTCTGCTTTCAACTCTTATAATGCCAGTCAGCTGTTAAGCGGACCTCCATCTTCTTCTGCAACACTTAATATGCAAAGAGAACTGTGTACTCTGCTTTCTAGCCAATTCTAGTTCAATCCTGTACATCATCTTCTACAGATGCATACATGTCAGATTAATCCAGTAATTACAGGATTCTACAACTGAAGAGCCAAACCATTAAACAGACTTTAAAAAAAAAATTATTATGGGGAGAAATATCAGCAGACAGATATTTAGGAGGGATATGTGACCAGAGTGCTTTAAACATAAGCACCAGGATTTTAAGCTAGGGTTTAACTCAAATGGGGAGCGAGTGAAAAGTCTTATGTTGTACTGAGACATGAGGAAAGTGGGGAAGGTCCAAAACAACTCAAACACTGTTCTGTAATAAGTTCAGGGTATAAAGAGAGGAATTTGGAACATCTGCATGGAGACTACTGCAATAGTCTAAGATGCAGTCTCCTTTATCATAATCCCTCAGAATAATCCCTTTAATGAATATTCTTCAAATGAGAACTGGTTACCTCACTGTGAGATCAATACACAGGCACCAAATCAACTAATCTTCAATCAAAACATCCAGGCTCTGAGTAAAGGAAACTGGGGTGATCCAAGAATTATGAAGAAAAATAGAAGATACAATAGAGGATGGGAAGGAGAAGCAGGCCAAAACAGAACGATTTCTGTCTTCAATAGAAGAGAATATATGCAGCTCAGGGTTTAACTGTGTAGTCCTCGGTGCTCTGAGCTTGGGTGTTTGCAAACACCCAAGCTCAGAGAGCACACTGGACTCCACAATTTCTGTCTTTTCTATATTCAGCTTAAGGCAATGGGAGGACATCCCAAGAAGAAATGCTAATCAGGTATCATCATCAGGAGCTACAAAGTCTTGAAGGACTTAAGTATTATCAGCATAATGATATTAAAAATTCTGATTGTGTAAAGGGAAGGATATAAAGGGTAAACAAAGTAGCATCTAGGGTTAACCCCTCAGGAATTCTCAGTACAGTATAAGGGAAAATTCCTGGGACTGTAATCTGCCATGTGATAGAGAATGAGAAAATAAAAAAGTTTCAAACAACCAAGTTTGAATAACAGTCAATAATGTCCAGGGACTGTAATGAATAATCAAGAGTTTCAAATGCTGCCCTCAGGACCAAAAGGGCCATTCAGAATTTGAGAAAATGCCATTTTGCTTGAAAGTTCTGCTTCCAAATTCTGACTGCTATGGACTGAGAAAGCCATTAGAATGTAGATGGTGAAAAAAAATGAGAGAGGGCTTACCTGGTAGATAAAAAAGGGAGGTGAGACACAGGCCTGTAATTTGAGCACAAGGTGGCTCCAAGGATGTATATGTCCTCAACAGAGGACCTCAACAGAGGACATATACATCAGGGCGTTCCACTAAAAGCCTATTCCTTTCAGCACAGAACTTTGTAATTTTAGTTGACCTATGATATCCAGATTTCTGACCAACTGTTAGGACTGTAGCATACTCAGAGGTATTATCTGAGACAAAAACTACACAATTCTCTAGGGGCTGAGCAAGATTTTGCTAGGCTGCCCAGTGTTTCAGGGAGGATGGTTCAAGGTGGGTGGAAGCAAGATATTCTGATATTTTCTATGGGGGTTTTGGGGGAAGTTTTAAATTTCATTCATTTAAAAAAAAACGTAAATTCTATTTCAAGGGCATACATTCTAATTTTTAACTTTTCCAGCCTCAAAATGCCTAGAAACCATGTCATCAGTTTTCAGCCACTATGGTCAGAGATCACTCCACAGGTCGCAAGAGAGGGATTTGGTTTGTTCATCCCTGTTCTAAACGGGGTCCTGAATCAGACATTTTTCAGTGGCTTTTGTAAGATCTTCAGTTTCCCCAGTTTATTGCATCCAGAAATTAAGTCCTAACTTAACCCTGAGAGTAGTAAAGGAACAAGTTTGGGGAGGAACCTGTCATTCTTGCCTGAACTGCTGTCTGTACTCTGTAAAAGGTGGTGTTCTTTTTAATCAACCACGTTTTATGATTGTGGCTTTTGGATAGCATTTATACTCTTTTTTAAAAAAATGCAGTAAACAAGATAAGTGATGTTTGCACTTCCACATGCAGACTGTTGAACTACTTCACTTTCTTGGAAAATTCTATCTGTCAATGCAGTGAACCTGTTTTTCCAGCTCAGTGCAATTTGTGCTGCAATAAAGACAGACAGACATTAAAAGATACTCCCATGTTCACCGCTCCATCTATTAGTGGATTGTGTGGGATGAACCAAGAGCTTGTCATGCACGATTTTCCATGTTTGTCCTATACTTAATAGTATTTATATGCTGCATATTTTCATCATGAATCTGATCATGATGTACTGAAAGCCAACGTTTACAAAAGCTATGTTTCTTTTCTCCAGATGGCTTTATAAATCCCCTACTGTTTGCTGAACGTAAAGAACCGAACACGATTTCACGACATTTTTGCTTGGACTTCAACACAGCAGTACAGTAACTTTTTGAAAATAAAACGTATTTTGACTAAGCAAAGAATAAGCACCTAAATAGTTTCTTATAATTAAAGACCATTTCATAAAAGCAACAACACCAACATTCACAGAAATTGTCTTTTGCTGCTAAAGCTCCCAGAAATGGATTAAAGAACTGGTGTGAACCAGAGGATGTTACATTATGTTCATTTTTTATTTCTGCTTATTTGTTTTTCTTTTCCACAAGATATAAACTGGTATGCTTAGTTAGAAAAACATGTTTAATTGCATATTGCATATCTTCTCATTTGAAAAGAAAAATGTTTTTCAAATAAAGTTTAAAATGTTTAGGAAAACATCTGGACATTTTTGTAAAAGGATGTGAAAAGAATGTAGGACTCAGATTTTCTAAAAAGGCAGCATGTTAAAATATGTTTAATACTAGGGGAAAAAAACCATGTTCATAGCAGTCTTTTCATTTTTAATGTAACGCAGGCTCTGCTGCTAAATAGGACTTTGATAGTGGCATCCATAAATGTTAACATCTGAAGCTGAAATAAATCTGAAAATAAATTTACTTCTTTTTTTTAGATTTAACTTTTTGATTAACTGTTGCATTATTTTTAGAAGAAAAACAAACTTTAGAATTTGACTCAGTTCTATGTGACCTGAAGTTTTACAATTGCAACAGAGATGGTGAACCTGCATGCTCTCTGATATTGCTGAACTGCAATTGCAATTGTTGCTGAAAGTAGCTGAGTCCTGAAGAGGGGGAAGAAGAAGGGAGGGAATGCATCTCTTATGTCAACATGCTCTATAGCCTCAGAAAGAGGATTTCCCAGGGATAGGTTATCTTCTCCCACCCTCCACAACTAATATTTCATACTACATGGGTGTCAACTGTAGGACTACTATTGGACTAGGTTAGTATTTGGACAGGTCACACCCAGGAAGAACAAGAACTGTAGGTTAGACTAGGAAATTAATAAAAAAAAAATCACAGAAAAACATCAACTCTTCTGTGGTATTGCTAAGAAAATAACATCAACATGTGTATAAAATCTACAGGAGTTGAGCTTCATTTGAAGAAGAGTTTACTGAAGATTAAGAGGTCATTAAAACAACAATAACAACAACTCTTAATTATTATGCAATTTGATCCTGAAGAAGAGCAAGGGGCTGGCATATTTTATTTCGCTTTTCCTGAACTACCCTGTGCTGCTCAAATCTATTCTGGAAGATTGAGAAATTTTCTACAACGGATTTGAGGGTAGACATATGGCAGGCCATATGAGGATGAAGATAAAAAACATATTGTGAATCTTGCACATACACAATGTGCTGGCTAGATCAGACAGAGTCAGAAGCAAAGAATCTGAGACAGGAATGATCTGTTGCAATAACAATGCATAGGCATCAACATTTTATCCCACCCAAAGGTGAGAAGCTCTCAGCCTGCAATACTGCACTAGTGAGAGACAGATAATGCAAGATTGGAACTTTCATCCTGCACCTGATTTACGTCTTGTATTCTGCTGCTGAATTTCTTCATTAAGGTTAGTTTATCAAGAGCCCGATCCTTGAATTTCTGCCCACAAAGCTTCTAGTTCTGCCAGGGAGAAGCCTGACACGCAGGACAGAATGAAAGCTAAAATATAGTCTGTCCTTATATTTAACTATCAAAATTTGCTAATCACAATTATAGGATAGGCAAGACCAAGCTTGGCAGCAGTGTTGATTAAATAATATTTACCTAAGTTGGTCACAAATTGAATTTGAGGTTGGGGTGCTCACTGGGTATGGTCAAAACAATCGAGGTGACAGCCACTGTGGTGTGATTGAAGCTCTATCTGTTTTTTTACATGCGTCACACACACACACACACACACACACACACACACACACACACACAATGATCACAATGTTCTAGAGGCTATTTTGACTTTTTGACCACATATATGGACCTCCCTGCTTGAGGTAAGGGGGAGATACTAAAAAAAAAAAAAACCCTCTACAAAGACAACATTGTGCTGCACAAACAACAACACAGCCAAAAAGAGGACATTTTAATTTGCTTTCTTATACCCCATCTGTACTGTAGAGTTATCAGGCCATGTTTTAAAGACAAACTGAAATGTGTTCAGAGAAAGGGGACTAGGAAGACGAGTTGTACAGAAACCCGAGTCCTACGAGGAATAGTTGAAAGAGCTGGGATATTTAGCTAGAGACAAGAAGATTATGGGGAGATGTGATAATAACCCGTCAGGTATCAAAAAGGAATGATGCAGGGTACAGAGACGTATTCTCTCATTTCAGAGAGCGAGTTTAAAACCAACAGATAAAAATTGCAGTTAGCAAGTTTGATCTAAAAAAAATGGACAGACAACCTTAACATGGGTGATTTCATATTTCTGCATGCAAATATGAGAAGGTGAGCATATGGTTACCTGGCAGAGAGCTGGGAAACTCCCTAAGCGCCCTTTGGAAACCAGCTGGATCCATTGGGCACCTGGAAAGGACCATCCGAATGGGTCCCACCACTCTATGGAGGTAATCCATTAAAGGTAGAACAGCTATATTGTCTTTTGACAAGAATATTTATGAATCATCTATCTGGAAACACCCTGTGTTCAGTGCTATTAAGATACTGAATAACATTCTGTGTAAATATAAGGATTTTAGGTCTTTTCCTAGTGTCTGGAGTGAATAGCGATGGGTCATACTAAGCACATGGTGAAATTTGTGATTAATGTAATTAGAAGAAACTATCCTCAGCAGTAGTGGAGTATTTACAAGAAGAATCAGTTAGGAGGTCATTTTGGCTAAATACAGCAGATGGGAAAAATAGCAAGGAAATCTTTCAATATGAAAGGATTGTTCAGAAATTCCCACTCCTTAACATTATCCTGTTCACTATTACAAATCTACTTCTTAAATTTAAAAGCTTTATATTCTGCTTATCTTCTAGGTGGCTCAAAAATTAGTATAACACACATGCATAAACACACTGAAACTGTTTAAAATATTGATAAAAACAAAGGGAATTATATACTGATGGGTTTCATAAAAAAGAAGATCTTTCTCAATTTCTGAAAAAGTTGTTCAATGAAACAGACTGAGACAAAAACCCCAGAACCTGAGCACAGCCCCAAAAGTCCAAAGCAGGCTTGAGGCAAAGGCTCTTGTGGCTAACACTGGCACCCCTAAACTATAATTCTGTATTTTTGAGGGGAATATTAATCCATTTATTATAGTTTAAAGCCCAATTCTCCAATCAGCTGTACTGACCAAAAACACTTGATCTAGTCTTTTACAAATAGGCGGACATTACCTTGATTTTACTACACAAGTCTTAGCCTTTCAGTACGTTCTTTTCAACTCTAGTGGACCTCTTTGGAAATCTGGCAGAGAATATTTCTGGCCTCTTCTATGGAGCAACAGTCAGTACCACAAATCCAGTATGAACCAATTAAGATCCTCTACTATCAGGAATTCGAGCTACACATGATTTGTCTGGTGGTGAGAAGAAAGATCCATCTATGCCTGGATTTCATCTTTTCTCAAATGTTGTAATCCAAAGGATCATGTGGCACTTTAAAAGCAGACCAGCCACAAAGTTAAAAATTCAGATAAATCACTCATTGAGAAAACACCCTCTGAACATAAACAGAGTAGAAATGTGCAGGGTTTCAGAAATAATTCAGATTGCTTTGGAGCACACAGAAACACAAATGGGGTGCCTTTTTACAACCTTGAGGCACCTGCGTCTCTTCCTGGGACTGACAACTGCTCTCTGCAAGTATAACATGCGTCTACTGTCTGATCTAAAGAGTTGTGCACATGTGCTCCCCTCCTGGCACCACACATTCTGAAACACATTTTTACAATCAAATCTTAAGCAATGCTCTGTCCCAATGCAGAGCTGTTCCAGAGCTCATCCTTTAAAAATAATCTAAGGCTTAGTTGTCTCCTGAGTAGAATCACTAGCTGCATATACAGTGTGTGTGTGTGTATGTATGTGTGGGTGTATATATTTGAAGGGGAAAAAAGATTTTCATTAGATTCCTCTATATAGCCCTCCTTCCCATATGAAACTGTGAGTAACATGTTAATTCATTAACATGTGCAAATGTATCTTTCTTAAAGCAAACTGCATTTAAAAGCACACACTTATTTATACTGTTACATTATTATCTGTATTACGAGAACTTGTTTTTCTCTTCTAAGGGCGCAATACAGCAATATAATAGAATTTGCAAATCCCAACAACTACAGTATACATTTCCTTCATTCACAATGCATTACAGTTTGAAATGTCCCTTCTTATAAAGTGGTGAATGGAGAATAGAGAAGGTCTGCAACAGTTTTTTAAACATGTGCAAACAAAGGAAACCATTACCAAGATCCTTCAATTTACCAGTATGAATATGACCAAGTGCCTGTTGAAGGATTAAGAGTTGGCTCCAAGTGCTTCATTCAAGTTAGGCCTGTAGTCAGCAAGTAAAGACAAAACCAAAAACTTCCCCTAAAAAGAAAAATCACCAGCATGTCTGCCATTCCGCATACTCCTTTTTCTTTTAACTTAAGGTTTAAGAAAAAAATATTTTTGGAGGAAAGCTACTGTAGTCATTAGGTAAATAACTTTCAGCAACCCACCTTGCCATATACACAGCCCCTGGGATGTTAAAATCACATGTGTTTTTGCCTCAATTGTCCATGGCACACCTACATCACACAGTTGGTAACGGGCAAACGCCCTGGCTCAATTTGTTCCTGAGCTCAACAGACTGAACTGTTTTCCCGAAACCTTGGAAAATACCTTGGAAAATATGTCAAAGACTGGCAGTCTGTACAAGGCTATTCAGAAGTTAGTCCCAATAAATCTAAAGGCCTTATGTCTTACAATTTCAGCAGAAAGTAAGCCTGCTAGGCAGATCCCTTTGGATGATCTAGTATGTTTACCTATGTGGAAGCAAAAAAGAGCCCTTCAAGTTGGCTGTTTCAGTCAGGAGTTGGCAAGCTGGTTTACTCCTTCTTATTTTAGTCTACAGCTCCTGCAATTCTTTGCCACTGGGCACAGGGCCTTGGGATAATGGGAACTGATCTAAAATGTCCCATCTCTAGTGCAAGTATTGCTTGTTCATTCAATGTTGTAATGTAATGTGCCAAAGAGCGAGAGAGTCTGTGCAGTCACTGGAGAGAGGAAAGTTGGTTTAGGACAAGAACAGATTCTTAGGTTGCACCTACTAGCAACTCATCAAAGAAGGGGCATCTTTTCTTGGGCTGACACAGCTGATGCCACACAAGTTCAAGAAAGGATGAGTTTGATTTAATGCAGCATAGGAGATGTGGCATGAATGTTCACACACACTCTGAATCACCTTTTCCCTTTCAACTCCAGACTGCTGCCCCATCTTAAATGATGTTTTTATTGTGTTACCTTAGAGCTGTATAAAGCATTCAGAAGAGTATTGTAGCAAAGTAGGCTAGCATCTACAGATCAGCTGCCTCCTATGATCTTCATGTGTTCATGTGCATGTAGAGAGAACTCTTCTGTGGGACTGCCAGCAGACAACTGGAGACAGCTGTTGAAGACGCTGTGGGTGCCTTACGAACGACATAGCTGCTTTAACAATTTAAATGGTTTTTAAATTGTTACATTAACAATTTAACGAATGACATAGCTGCTTTAACAATTCGAAGAGCAGAATTTTGCTAACAAGCTATACTGCTATACATTTCTTTCAAAGGTGCGATACAGTGTTATAATGTTTGATCATCTCTGCTTTTGATTTTAGCAATTGTGAATAATGTTTATAGATACTATTACAGTTCATACATTTTTGATCATAACATTTTCCTTTTGCATTCTTTTGATAATGAGTTGGTATTTGTGGTTAATAATAAATTTATCTTCAGTAAAAAAAAAGCACCCTATATATTAATCTATATCATGCATGTATTACATCAGTTCACTACGATAGTAAAAAAATGATCTTATCTAAAGCTTGGAGTGTCTACAGGTTGGTGGAGACTTGCTGAGCTTTGTAGCTCTTTGACAGAAACTGAAAAAGTATCCTTTTGATTAATTTGTATTCCTTCAATTTCTATATAGATGCCTTAGCTGTACCTTCCTGTTTTGTGATTTTAAAAAATGTGAGCTTCTGGGAGGGTTTTTTTTAAATGGCAAGACTTAATTGCCCTTTTGGCAAGACTTAACTGTCCCTTTTAATTGTTGTGCCCCTGTTTGGGGGACATTTTGTCAATGGAAAGCAAATAAATACAATGCAAAGTTTTAGAGTATGTTTTTTTACTGGATTTCTTTAGATCAGAAACCCCCCGTGGAACGCTGAGCATACATTCCTGGAGAGAGAATCCTCCTGCTGGACTGGAAAGACTTCATTAACTAAAATCACATCCGTGTCCCTTTAATATTTTCTGACTTACCTTTGATTTCAGTACTTGTGGACATCTAAGAAGGAAGTGAAATTACATATGCACTCTTCTTCAGGGCCCATTGTTTAATACTCTTAAAAATGCAAGAGCTTCCATTTTGATCCTTTTCCTGCATTTCATTTTTTTTTTTCTGCACGCCCCCCTGCTAATCTATGACAGGATATTTTCTGTAACATAAATAAATAGGAAATGACACAACATCAAATCCAACTGCTGCTAGTTAGCATTGAGGAATTGTAAAGCACACAAAAATGGGGGTGGGGAAGTGGGCCTATGTAAATCATCTGTTTAAATTAATGACAAACAAAACTGAGTTCCCTTTGTGGTTGATTTTCATCTTAGCTGCACCCTGCAATAAAATAGTTATCAAAGAAAGCTACCAATTAGTTGTTAATTCAAAACATCTTTGGAAATAAGGCTTCAAATCTCAACTGATATCTTTCCAACAACCTCCTAATTGCAGCAAGTTGGTGGTAAAAAACGTTGCATGAAATAAAAAGATGTATTTCATTTGCTGGAGAATAGATACTATCCTTCACTTAATTATTTCCAGCATTTTCTCATTGTGCTGTGAGCTTTCTCAAAAGATTTGGTATGTATATATCTATACTAAGATAGAAAAGAAAGATAAATGATTAGTCCTGAAATCTTACACTTAATTTTCTCAGAAAATATTTGTGACCCTAGACTGAATGAGGAAAAAATGTGAAATTTATGTATGCCACTGGTACTTACTTCCCTATGATTCTGTAGGGATACAAACAAACATTCTGCCTCCTTGTTATAAGGAATCTTTCCACTTCTGGTTTAATTAGAAGAATTTCTTCAATAAATTATGAAATTAGATATGCAATTTGCCACAACTTTCAGTTTTTTTCAGTTAACCTATGTTCCCTCATATATTGTGGCTATGTACATAAGTATTTAACATAGTGTGCAGTAATGCGCACACATAAGCACATACCCACATTGATGGAATGAGGAGGCTATAATTCCCTTCTTTCTAGTCTTGTTATAAAAGAGATGTACAAAAAGTTCAGTGTATGAATCATTCCATGGATGAAACGACCAGTTTTGGATGGTTTCTGTGCAGGACAAAATATACATATCCAGATGATTGGTTCTGGTTGGAATCCAGAATAGAGTTGATTTCTTCCAGATTGAATCCAGAATATGATTGTTCCTAACAGGAAAAAAGAAGGTTTCAAATATCATTTTTCAGCTGTTCTGAAGGGAGAAGGGTGATCAGGGTGGAGGTTGGGGGCAAAGCAGAGCAAAGCAAATATGACTCAAAGAAGCCCCAGCATTCTCTTTTGTTTCCCATTCGAGAAGATCAGTAGTAGCAGACAATCCATAATTAAGCTAGGAGCTTCAAAGAACTCTGTTAGTTACCTGAACACAGTTTAAAAACCACTGCAGTATTATAACTTCAATCTCATTGTACTACATTAAGTTTTTGTATGCAAATACTTACACTGACAGATAAAGCCTGGCTTTATTCATATGATATTGTACTTTTATTTTGTTACTTGACAGTGTGTTCTATTTACATGCCAGAGAAAACCTTGGCACTTTCTATGG
Source organism: Liasis olivaceus (assembly GCA_030867105.1). Lineage (NCBI taxonomy): Eukaryota > Metazoa > Chordata > Lepidosauria > Squamata > Pythonidae > Liasis > Liasis olivaceus. Next base: position 94,818,407 of record CM061349.1, on the reverse strand, counting down.
GGTGACAGGAGTTCTACCTCCATCTTCCTGTGTGTAATTAGGAAGGTAACCCCCCTCCCACACACACAATTCTTTGCTCTTTGCAATAAAATGAGAAAAAATGAACTTGTTTTTTAGAGATTCCTGACAGTAGTGAAACTGCAGAATGTGTTTTCACTTAGAAGAAGCATCATGAATTCATTTGTGCCCTTGTAAAAAAGAGCAGTTGCTTGTTGTCAGTGTTAATTCCCTTGGTTATACCAGTACAAATGGATCTCACCTAGGTTAATGGGGAATTCTTCCAAAGGTGCTGCTCTTTAATCCTTCACCAGTTCAGAACAACTTTTTAAAGTAGAAAAGATTTTTAAAATAAATATTCTCTGACACGCATTCACATATGGACAACCTGTTTGAGTTAAGATTGCACTAAAACTATTGTATGTGATTGCCTCATTCTGCAGGCAACCGTGACATTGTGCATTTTCTTTTCACTTTAATACAGAAAGCATTGATTTGGTGGACATACTCAGTGAATATATTCAGAACATAGGTTCTAGAATAGGTTCTAGAATCCTCGTTTGCTGTTTCCTATTTTTGTCTCATCTGTAACTTCGTAATTCTTCCTCTTCCTCCTTATATTACATTTGGATATAGAGAATCCTATTACACTATTAAAGCTTCTTGGGGACATTTACAGTTTATACTGACCGTGCAATAGACTTGCCTATGTGTTAAATTGGATGGATAATTTCGAGGGGTTTCTTGTAATTTGTTATCACTGATTCTTAGGAAACATATGGGTATGGTATCAGAAATTAGTTTTTCTGCTGTTTTACATGGCTACCTATTTCTTCCTTGTCTTGTTGAAATATATGAGCAACAGTATAGCATTTTCATACTGACCATATGTCATTCCTTTGTATTCTAACATGCAAAGATACTCATGTCCACCACTATCTTGACTCAGAAGCTCTTGGAAACTACTGTTTTAACTATGAAAGCCAGTAATATTGTGAGCACTGTTCCAAATGGGTTGGTACAATGACATCTCTAATTGGGCCTTCTGCTTTGTTTTCTGCCTTCGAGGCAGTGTTGCCTCCTGGCAACTGTGTGGACAAGTCCCTGCAGTTTCCTTGGGAAGGTTTTTCAGAAGTGGTTTGCCCTGGCCTCCTGCTTCCTAGGGCTGAGAGAGAGTGACTGGCCCAAAGTCATCCAGCTGGCTTTGTGCTTAAGACAGGACTAGAACTCACAGTCTCCTATTTTCTAGACTGATGCCTTAACCACTACACCAAACTGGCTTTCAATTGGGCCCTGGGGGGCATTAAATATTAAATCAGGTCTCATCTCCTTTTTCTGTTGTTGGTTCCATGATGAACCGAAGAATTCTCTAACATCAGAACCTCACATTCACAGGGTACATCTCATGACAGAGCAGCCAAATGGACAAGAGGAAAAGGTGGTGTTCACAATCCAATTCATTAGATGCATGGAATACATTCCTAAGAAAGGAGTATCATATATATGAACAGCTGTTGTTGAGATGGAGAAAAGGAATGGAAGGGGGGAATGATGAAATGAGAGATGAGAGACAAAATGGATAGCAGCTATTAAAAGGCAGTAGTTTGATGTCACATCAGCTATCTTGTACTGACATAACATGATAAGAAATGTCAGTCTTTGTCAAAATTTATCTTGACTCAGGTATGTGTTAGGCTAATAGGGAGGGTATTTCCAATTCCTGGCCTCCAGAGGCCAAGAGGGTGATTCAAGGTTGGGTGTTTCCCTCTGAACTGAGAGCTCTCTCCTCTCTCTCTGGCCTTGGAAGGAAGAAAATTCGAACTAACATATGGCCCCAAGCCTTGATCCATGGGCACTGTATTATAGCAAAATTGTCCTAAGGAGGTTTATTTATTGTTGTCTGACTATTACCTCCTTAACATGAATACAGCTGAAGCTATCCACTATTACTCAATATTCTTTTATGGCTCTTTTCCAGATGACTTTCTAATAGCTGGGACAGACTTTGTCTTCCAGTTTTCATTATTATGTTCCTTAGCACAGTATTCTAAAAGTAGCCAAAACAATTCCAAATGGTCACTAGGAAGTGAGTCCTTTGATGTATATTCACGGGGAATGTGCAAACAACAAATACAAGCCAGGTCACATCTCATATTCACTAGCTTCCTTGCAACACTTTCAGGAAGCAGTGGAGTATTCATGAGTTCCTTGCCATGCCCAGTCAATCATCATATTAAACTTGCTGCTATGCTTCTTTGTTTCAGAGGGCCGCTGTGTAATCATTTCTAAGCAACAGCTAAGGCCTGTGAAGAACAGGGAGAGAAATTACACATTTCACATGATCTTTGGAGGGCATATTTTTATTTGCTCCTTTCCTCTCATTTGCAGTCTTATTTGCATGGCGGAAAAAATGAAAATGCATAGGATGCTGTAAGGGGAGGGAGAAGAAAGACAAGGACATAACTTGTATCTTTATCTGCAGTGTTACATTGCACTCTACTTTTATGTTCAGACTCTAGTTGTTCAATGTTTGTATAAAATGTAGTTTTAGCATGTTACTGACTGTCCCTTTTGGAAGACAGGGAATTTATAAATCTGATAGGTGCTCCCTCATTAATCAAAACAAATTTAAGATTTAACCCTCAGCATGACTGAATACTGACATCAAACAGGCTTCAGCTAAAACGAAGGGCATGATCTGTGAAAAAGCTTTCCCCGTGAAGCCTGCCTATCACTCATCTTGTCAATATAATTATTCATCAAATTGCCAGTGTTATGTCTGCTTGGCTGAAATGACCTCAAGATGAAGCCTGGGGTTTGGTTTTTATTTTTTAATGGTACCAAAACTGCAGCTGAGAGATGGAAAAAGCTGTAAACAGGTGAACAACAGAGCTTGGAAAGGCTTAGCAGACAGGGCCCTGGAATGTTTTGCCTGGAAAATGATTATGGACAGCCCTGATCTTATTTCCTTTGCAGGATAGTAAAATATGGTTATAGAATATCAATAGTTGATTTGTTTATAATTGTGGCAAACTAAATCAAACCATTCTGAGGTTTGTGTTTGTCACAAAAGTACAGGCCTCACAATAGAAAACCACAATATCTGATGAATTCTTGCTGACCTATAATAATTACTAAAATATAAGAATGTCATTGGGGTTAACTTGTGAAATGAGGGGTCTCATGGATAATCATTTTGGCGGCATTTATGGGCCAATAAAGAAATCACATTAGACTTCTATTTTCCTAACTGGAAAGGCTCCGGCTCAATGAAAAATACAGTAATTTTTGTTGATGTCAAGCAGGGATGCAGAAGAGAATTGTACACACCATGGTTGGTTAGGTCACTGAATCTTTCATAAGAATGACTGGGCAAAGGTACAAAATATCATATGGATTGAAATTGGTCTTGGTGTAATTGCTGTGCATTTTTTATTATGGAATGAATGATGGAAAATCAATAAATAGTTTCTGACACTTAATAACATCTTTGTTATGTATTTTTTTAAATTTAGTGACAAGATGTCATTTTGTAATTATTTTCAGTTTAGAATTAATCTCTGTATAAATTAGGACTATGTAAACCACATTTTTTTTTTTTTGCATAAATATTTCCACAAATAGTTTTGAAGTACCAAGAATTGGCTCCTTGCAAAAATGTTTATCCACACATTATAAGCACCTTGACTGTCAAAGGCATATAGCTGAAGCTGCTTGCTTCTCCAGTCAACAAAAAAATTGCTAAGGACTGTCACAGAAAACAAAACAAAGAAAATAAACCTTTCCATACATTTTGGAGCTGTGAACAAAAAAGCCCTGCTCCTCAGATAATCCAATCTCTGATCTACAAATAGGACACATGGGGAGAACCTCAATTATGGGTTCCTACGGAGAAATGTGCTTCCTGAGAGACAATCAAGTCTTCAACAAGGAAGAATGTTCAAGGCTGGCTGTCAAATGGGAGTAGAAGCTATCTAATAACAGAATTGTTATTCTGGCAGAGGCACCATAGCTCAGTAATTTAGTGCATGCTTTATGTACGTAAAAGTACTAAATTTAGTTCATGCTACCTCCAGCTGAAGCAGAAATGAGGAACCTATAGCCTGCACAGAATCTGAATAACCTCTACAGCTGAAGGATTATTGGGACGACAGATATATGAGCTGGTAGGCCAATAGCTATTAAGATCTCTGCTTCAAACCTTGGAGAGGTACCACCAGTCATAATAAACAATATGGAGCATGATGAATAGGCAACCTGATTTGAAATAAGACCAACCAGCCTTAGTGGCTACCCCCACTGTTTGGTGCAGCCTGCCTGAGTCACGGACTGCTCCCAACCTCTTAGCCTTTAAAAAGTCATTGAAGACCCTTTCAATGTTGCATTTTTAATTGTATTGTTTTCTTTGTCTTGACTGTAAACTACCATCAATCCACAGAAGTAGGTGGTATATAAAAATTTGTAAAACTAAATAAATTTATAGAAAACAAACTGAAATATAGGTCTTGAATTTTAGAATATTTTCCACAAATAAGGAAAATGGGGTTGGTTGTTGAGTGAAATAAGAGCAGTATACAGAAATAAAGCCTGCAATAAATAGAATGCTTAGCAAAGGGTTCAGCATTGAGCAAGAAGTAAGCCAAGGATGTGTCATTCCCCTTGGTTGTTTAATATATTTATGGAATATTTGTGGTGATGTTGGAGGTATATTTGTTGGTGACATGAACATACATGTACTTTTATATGCAGATCATTGTATTTGGCCAAGATCCAAATGTTTAGCAATGAATGTTAAATAGACTGCATGAGGCCATAAGGAGCATCAATTTAAATATTAATATATCGAAGATCAAAGCAATTGTGTTTGACAGAGAAAATGAGTAAATTGCAAGTTATATGTAAATGATGAAAACTAGAGCAAGTAGATGAATTTGTGTATCTTGGTAGAATGTTTAGTAAAGATGTGAAAAGTAATGGGAAAACTTTAAGACATGCAAATGCTAGTAGAAAAGTAGTAGGTAATACATAGTCTGTTGTGAGGAATGAATGGTTGGGAAAAGAAGTTTAAATGGCAGTGTATAAGACCCTGCTTCTGTCTACTTTGTTATAATAAGATAAAAGTTAGGTATACGAGGAGAAACATTAAATAAGTTGAACACAGTGGGAAGGAATACTTAAGAAGTATGTATGGTACAGCAAGAAGAGGTAGGGTTAAGAATGAATGGGTGTTGAATGAATGTGGATTTGAATATGAAAGTGAGTGACTAGTTTAAAAGAAAGACATTGCAGTAGTTTGGTCCTGTAGAGAGAATGAACGAGGGCCAAATGGCAAACAAATATATGAAGGTAAAGTGAATGGGTTGAGAGGAAGGGGAAGACCCAAAAAACTGTGGTCGAATGGAGTTGATGAGATCCTGAAAAAGTGAGAATTGAGAAGTTCAAAGAACAACAGGCAATGCATGTTGCAGTATGTGGATGTGGTAGAAACAAGAATGGTGTGCAAGAGTGCAAAGATATAGGGAATGATGTAGGTACAAACTAGTTTTAGCTGTATCCTATTCTTTTTCCTCATCTCCTGCCTTTACCTTCTTTGCCTTAAGATTTCTTACTTATCTTCTGCACCCTAAATCTTTCACCAAAATTGAACAGTATAATTTTGTGTGTGTGTGTGTGTGTGTGTGTGAGAATGATTCTTAGGCATTTGATATACTAGAAGTACTACTTGCCTCTTTGAGATGAACAAACTCAGGTGAAAGACCCATGGTAAACTATATGAATGCTGGGGGTGCTGTTATTTGGTCCACAGGGACAAAGAATCTGCTTTTGACTGCTGGACCAGATCAAAGGAATGTTTGCTGCATCGTCCTGTTTCGCATAGTGACCGGCTATCCCTGGGAAAGGAGAAAGAAAGGCAATAGCCCTTTCCCTATTATTGTTTTTGCACCTGATGGTTAGAAACATACTGCCTTGTATATTGGAGATAACATTTAGTCATCATGACTAGCAGCCACTGATACATCAGACACAGCTGAAGTATTTCAGTCTATAATAGTTTTATTTTTTGTCTCTGACTAATGACGTTTTCTCTGTGAGCCTCTATGACTGACCGTCCTTCCTTCCTTCCTTCCTTCCTTCCTTCCTTCCTTCCTTCCTTCCTTCCTTCCTTCCTTCCTAATATTAGTTGGAGTTAGCTGGCAGTGACAAAGCTAAATCTACTTTCAACGAATGTCAACATTATTTTACATTCCAAACAAAGCAAAAAATATATATATTAAAAAACTCTACTGTTAAGCTGTGTCTACAGCAAGGTGTTCCCAATGTGCTGGTGACATTGGAGAAAAATTGGAAAGGCTTTTGTATGTGGTGGGAAAGAACTAGTCAAAGAATTCTGGGCAAATATATCTGAAAAGTAGATAAGAAAATTAAACAAAATGTAGAGTGTGATCCCAAAATGGAAGGACATTACTTCTTCTGTTGTTTTCAGTATCAAAGAAGGAGAAAGAAATAAACAAAAAACTTGACATTTATGGCCTTAAGAGTTAAGTAGCATATAGTTAAAAATTGGAATCTAATGTTTAATATGCCACCTTAATCATTAAAAAAAGCAACAAGAAAAAGTAGAAAATAAAACTTGCTCTGACAGCATTAGTTATTGAAATATAAATAATGACTACAAACATTCCATTACTAAGAACACATGGATTGTTTACTTGCTTTTAGAACATCTAGGCTTGTGGTTTATCAACCAGGCTTAGAGATATAGTGTGCTGATCAACAATGGATACATTAGAAGGCCTGGACCAGTCATTAATTTTTTCTGTTGTAATTACGTAATTAAAAAATCTCTTGATGTCGCTTTATTTAAATTCTGCAAGAGTAAAAACATTATTTAATTTTTTTTTTACAAAAGTGCCTTTTTGTATTATGCTGAAAAGTAGTTATGTACTTATTACAGTTATTTATATATCACCCTTCTCTCAAGATTCCACATGGTTTGCAAACATAAAATACAGTAAAATATAATAAAATCCTACAAAACACATAATACAAAAACATCACATTATCAAATGAGGGTCAGCACAATCAAATTCCAAAGATTCTCATGCAATGTCACCATTATAAACTAAAGGCATATCTGAAATTGATCATTTTAACTGCCTTGCTAAGGGCCAATAGGGAACAGGCAAGACTCGAGTTGGGGCCACCACTGAAAAGTTATAAAAATCCAACACTCATAAAATGACAAAAAAATGTCTTTTTCTTCTGTTCTTCAGCACAGATACCATCTCATGCCTGCTTTAATGTACATAAATGTTATTTCTGAATTTTATTTGTTCGCTATAACAGGAAATATAATGAAAAATATATGTGATGACCAAAGCAATGTTTCCAAAATGGATGGTAAGAAAGCTGCTTTCAGCTTTATAAATCGATATGATCAGTGCACATGTAAAATCTAGATCACGTTCCTTCTCTTTTAAGCAGGTAATGCAAAAGTCAACTAGGTAGTATTGCCTAACCTTGGATGGAGAAATATCCATGTATCTGAAACATTCTTTATGGAATTAGATAAGATGTGGAAACCATTTTACAGCAGACTAAGGAATGACAAATGTCATCCATCCCACAGCTTTCAACAAATGTTTTCATTTGCGCCAGAAATTGACTTTTGGTAATGAGTCAGTCAGTAGGTTTCTAGGGAGGTCTCTGCTATGTTCTCACTTGAATTATGAACCACATTCAAGTACCTCACTCGATGAATAGTTTCCTTGTATCATTACCACCAATGTTGTTGTCTGTTAACCTTCCCTTTCTCCCTTTTACATTCTTCAAACAAATTGTGAAAGGAATATTCATCTGAGCAAGGGAACGTTTGGTACTGAATTTCTCCTGCTCCTAAACCAGACCAGTATTCAGATGGAATGCCATACAACAATCCCGCTCTTCTCTTAGAGTGGCTTTTTTCCCCTTCTTTTTGCTTCTAAAGGCTACTGTTGAAAAAAAATCCATTTTTCATCCAAGTCACTATACTCAATGGCTTTAGTGTGATTCAGAATGGATGTTTAAAAAGGAAACTCACAGCATATTGAGAAGAAATATAAAAAATATATAAGGAAGGAAAATATATAAAATATTAAGGAAATAACTGATAAATGATCAATTGTTTAATAAAAAATGGAAAGCTCGCTTTTTCCAAAAGAAGTAAGTAAAATCTTTACTTCAGATTTTTCCACAAGCCAAATCAATTTTTCATTAGAAACTTAAGTAACAAACAGATGAGAATTATTAGTATTGAAAAAGATGGCAGATCAGCACAACTCTGATTTCAGCACAACACAATGTTACAATGTTCGTGTTAGTCAGATTTTCATTGATTTTGTTTTTATTATTTTCTGTCTCTGGCCTATAGGAATGCTCTGCATTCCGTCCCATATTACCTAAATTATATATTCCTTGGATAGCTGTTGGATTTTTCTGGGTTTGACAAAATACCTCATTTCTCATCAATGCTACATAAATATTGGATAAATCTGGATATCAGAACAATTGTACCCCTTTCATGCATTAACAGGAGAGGCTGTGGGACTGTGCCACTCGTCTTGCTCTTAATGTTATGTTTAGAGATTCACCTCAAGAGCATACTGTCCTATACAAGTAATATATTTCTTGATCAAACCCGCACTCAGTGGAGTCATACTGAATGACTGAGGATAAGTCACCTTTAAAGCCCTTCATGGCACGGGACCAGTTATCTGAGGAACTGCCTCACCCCGGTCATTTCAGCCCGCCCCACTCGGTCCAGCAGAAGGGGCAGGTTGCAGACCCCACCAGTCAAGGAATTTCGATTGGTGGGGTCTAGGCAGAGAGACTTTTCTGCTGCAGCGCCCGCCCTATGGAACATCCTGCCTCCGGAGGTCCGGTGTGCCCCCTCCCTCATGGCCTTCAGGAAGGGGTCAAATCCTGGCTGTGCCAGAAGGCCTGGGGGCCAGAGGGGGGCCCACACCTGTGGAAATGGCTGGTGGGATGATGGGTTGTCCCCCCCCCCAGCATCTTACAGGTTTTTTAGGGCTAAAATCATAGGAGGTTTTTAGGGCATTTTTAATATATGTTTTTTAATTATTTATAGATTTTATCCATGTTTCTTCTTTTTTATTATTGTGAGCCGCCCAGAGTCACCCGTTGGGGGAGATGGGCGGCATACAAGTCTGAAAATAAATAAATAAATAAATAAATAAATAAATAAATAAATATCTGTATGGTGTGATAAATGGAACTAGTGATTCATGCTCTGAGTTTGCTTCCTATGCCCAACCGCATGGCAGCTCCATGGCTGTTTAGCTGATCTCAAAAGGGCCGGGTTAGACCTCTTTAGTATTTGGGTGGGAGGGCTCTAGGAAATCCAGAGCAGTAGGCTAGATTGGGAAGTTTAAAAAGCATCTGAGAAGATGGCAGATAGAATTGCCAAGAAAACCACACAGGCCTTTCAGTGCAGTCAGGTCCAGCTCAGCTCAAGGGAATTTTATGCCCTTTTTCCTTTCCACATATAATGCATGAAATGGATATGGAATTAAGACTGTGTTCCCATGTATTCGTCACCCATGATTATTACCACAGAACGGCTTATGTTCAAGGAAAACAACTTTGGGCAGTATTCACTACACTGCCCAAACCAATCCCACTTTCTTTTTATTATGAATGTGCATTTTCGATCAAACCAGAGAAGGTTCCATATCAACAAGGAAGAATAAACACTATAAGCAACATGGCACTGGGAATGCAGAAACAACTTATAGCTTTAGAGGGTCTTCAGACTGACTTACCGTATTTTTCCGACTATAAGACGATACTTTTTTCTAAAATCCTTACCCTAAAAATTGAAGGGTGTCTTATTCAAGGAAGTCAGACGAGAATTGCGTGGTTGCAAAACTGCCCATACTTTGTTTCTGCAGAGAGGCTTCCTCCTATTGCTAGCCTCCAATCACAAGTGAAATAGCTTGTCTCCCAAACAGACTTCCTCCAATCACGAGCCTTATGTAACTGACGTCAGCTGATGCTGAACAAACCAATCAGAGGAAGTCTGTCTGCAGAGACAAGCTATCGGCAGTTTCACTCGTGCTTGAATGTAATCAGTTATGCAAAAAAGCCTGGAAATAGAGCTGCAGAGAGACGGTTTGGACCTCCTCCCACCGAATGTAGCAGGTAAATGTTAACTAATTACTAAATAAAAATGTGTTCTGCACTATCTTTAAAATATTGATTTCTTAATTTGGGATTGGAAAAATGGGGGTCGACTTGTACATGGGGGCGTCTTATTGTCGGAAAAATACGGTAATATTTAGTACCTCAGAACAGTCAGTTTTATAGTCCTTTTGCTACATTCAACTGACTAAATTGTAGCATGATAACATGTTGGTGACAAGTAAATCTGCAATTGAGCGATTACATTCCTGTATTGGTTGTCTCCCATTTTATGCTGTTCTGGGCTAAAAGACTTTTGTAAAAGACATTGAGCTGGCAATCACAGCGCAATCCCAACTAGAGTATAAGGAAAAATTTCCTTCCCAGTAAAATGTATCTTGATTAAGGGAATCATCAAGAAAGAAACATCTTTTTTGGTTTTAATTTTGAGAAAGGAAATGGAAGTTAAGGACTTCTAATAAACCCCTTCCCTAGTACACCAAAAAAATGCATACCATTAAATATTTTTGTATTGCTATTATTTCAAACATATGAATTGTTCATATGCTTTAAATTTTAAATATTTTACATATCATCTTTCTAGAAGCTCCTTAGGCAGCTCATTCAATGCAAAAACAATAAATGCATACTGAGGCACACTTAAAAATACATTGAAAATGCCAATTTCACACACCATAGGGATGAAAAGAAGAAGAGTCAACAGAGAGTGAAAGCACTAAAACCTTAGATGTTAAAAAATTGAATGTGTAGTATAGATCCTAACAATTCGTTCTTATATAGTAGAGATCTGTGAAGCAGCCAGAATCCTATTTTAATCAGAGATTGGGAATTTGATGGCACCAAGACTTGATTTAGATTTGAGATACAAAAGCAACAAGATTCAGTTCAAACTGAATTCAAGATCTGGTTCAGTAGTCTGCAGACTTTGCAAAAGGAAGGATTCTTGTTTCTGTCCCAAAGAGGAAGAAGCAATGGGTGGCGATGATCAGAGATTCCCTACTGATGGGGATGAAGCAGCAGTCTGTTGGCCTGACACTTCATGCTGTCTTGGAAAGTGCACGTAGATGTTGTGATGGGAAAACTCCTAGAGCTACTCAAGCCCATTGTCAAAGATCCCTTTCCCCTGATCCATGTTGGAGTATTGACATTGCCAGACACATCCTTGAAGATAACACAAGGGACTGTGAAATGCTGGGCAGGAGGAGTTGGGAGAACAGGTGCTTTTTTTCACTCCCTGAAGGATGTAGCCCAGGAAGACTTAAGAATCCTGAAAATGAATAACTGGAGGAGGGAGTCAAGAGGCTTGGAAAAAATAGAGCAATGCAAGACTGGGACTGGGATTGGTAGGAGTATGCAATACTGTATATGGAGTTACCCAAAAAAGAACACATACCTGTAAGTATGGAAAGAAAAAGGTCAATTTACATGATCCATGGATTGCAGGGTCTCTGTTCAAACACACAGAATACAGAGAAGAGGAAGGGGAAGGACATAACACAGGCAGTAGAAAAATAATTTAGTAGGCATTACTGAAAGCTGGTGTAAGAAAACTTATGGGTGGAATGGGAGATTGAAGGATATAGCTTATTTAAAAGGAACAGACCATAGAAAATCAAAGAAGACTGAGCTAAGAGTGAGCTAAGAATTAAAAGGGACACGCATAGGAAATGAAAGATGGGTATAATTATCAAGGAGACATATCAGCAAGTAGCTAATACCTTCAGAAAGAAAGTTTAAAAAGGCTAAAATGCAAAGGAACTTAGGCTTACAAGATAAATTAAAAGCAACAACCCCCCCCCCCCCCCCGAAAAGACTTTTTTGGCTATGTTAGGAGTAAAAGGAAAAAAGAAGAAAGAGGTGAAGGAAGTTGGTAGGAGAATAACCAGTGAAAGGAAAGGGGCTGGGCTATTTTGCTTTAGATTTTTTTTTAGATTTTAGATTTTTTTTATCCCGCCTTTATTATTTTTGTAAATAACTCAAGGCGGCGAGTGTATAGCTAATACTCCTCCCTCCTCCTATTTTCACAACCCTGTGAAGTGAGTTGGGCTGAGAGACAGTGACTGGCCCAAAGTCTCCCAGCTGGCTTTCATCTTTTCCCCAAAGGGTTATGTGTTTCAATGGACCTGAGCAGAATAATAGACACCTTTACAACCCCAGCTAAGTAAAGGGATGGTTGAGGATCATCTGGTTACCAAGAACCAGTTTGAGTCTCTAGTTTAATTACATCTAAGAGAGGATAAGGAACTTTCTGTGTTCTTTGAGAAATCAAGGAGATGTTTTTATGGACTTTTTGTTGAAATGAAAAAAATGTGATTTCTGGATTTGATGATTGAAAAAGGATTGAAGGGGCTGAAGGGACTACTGCAATGTTAAAGAGGGATAATGAATTTGTTTCTAAGTGCTGTAAAGAAGGTCAGAAGTCACTTCTTTAACTATCTTTTTTTCTTTAACTGTATTTTTCTCTGCATTTTTTCTTTTCTCTTTTTTCCCCTCTCTTTTCCTTATATATTTCTGTTTTTTCTTTTATCTATGTAAAAACTCTCAATAAAAAATTTATTTTAAAAAAGAGAAATCCATGAAGTGTAATGCTAGAAGACACGAGAAGGGCAGCTGTTACAGCCATTTTCAAAAAGGAGAAAAAAGAGGATTCAGGTAGCTATAGACTGATCAGCTTGACATATATCAGGCAAAGTTCTGGAACAGGTTCTTAAATACTCATTCATGGGTACCTTACAGGACAGTATCAAGATTCAGGAAGATCTTGACAAGCTGGAACAATGGGCAGAAAGATGGATTTCAAGATGGACAAATGTGCTTAGGTGCAGAATCTTTAAGGCATAAGTATAGGGTGGAGAGGGAACCATATTAGGTTGCAATGTATGTAAAAAAAAATGGGGGGGTCTTGATGAATAGCAAGCTGAATATTAATTATGTAACTTCACCGACTCACTCACAAAGGGAAGGCTGCATCAGTCAAAGTACAGTGTCAGGATCAAGAGAAGTCACTGTCTTTCTATTCTCCATTGGTCAGACCACACCTAGAGTCTTGTGTCCAGTTCTAGGTACTGCAGTGGTGAAGACGACAAAGAGTCTGGAAAGAAATATTTTAAAGGGAGTTGGAGGCACTGAGTATGTTGAGCATGGAGAAGAGAAGCCTGGGGAAGACGTGATATAATTGTTCAGAGTTGTTCCAGAAGACAGGGCAAGATTTAATGGGTTTAAATTAAAAGGAGGTAGATTTCAACTGGATTTTAGGAAAGCCTATCTAATGGTAAGAGGAACAGACTGCTTTGGGAGACAGTGGGCCCTCCACTGGTTGACAGAGCCTGGGAGGCTGTCTTTCATGGGTGCTCTAATAGTAGGTACCCACACTGGGAGGGGGTTGAACTAAATGATATCCAAGGTCCCATCCAACCCCTATGTTTGTTGATCCTATGATTTACTTAATTGCTATACACTGTCAGCCCAACAAGGTAGATGAGACTAAGAAACCAATGTCGTATAGGTCAGAACTACTTTTACTGTTACAGCTCTAGTAACAGAATCTTGCACGTCTGAATGTGCTTCCCCCTCCCTCACTTTAACTTCATGTGAAATAGGGAGGAGCCTGTCTGAGACTTTATCTCAAGTTAGTTTCTTGGCCTGGGCTCAAGCCTCTCTTTTCTGACTGTTGCCTTGATAGCAGCTCTTCCTCCTGTCCTTAAGGCCATTCCCTACTATATCTAGTCTATACTAGGGAGGCTTCAAAATGCCTACAACTGCTGTGTTCTAGGGAGAATGGGATAAAAATAATAGATGCTTTAGAGGACATTAATTCTGCAGAGTTTTATCCAGATAGTTTAGGTATTTCACTGCATTTCCTTTAAGGCAGAAGGAGCAAGAGGAAAGAAAGGACATTGTCTAGGTGAATCTCTTCCAGGAATTATGTGCTATATGTAGTTTGCACCACAATTTCTTTTAAAAGTATCAAAGAAATATGTGTATGTTATCAAAGGAAAAGGAATGAATGCTTGGGGGACTTGCAAATAAACTGGACACAGAGACCCAAAGGGATTATATTACAGGTCAGATAAATAGATTGAGAATTAAGGAAATATAAGAATAAAAAGATATGGGTTTAGGGAAAATCAGAATCACACAAGGATGAACAAACCTGATGAAATATACAGCAGCAGAATAAATCTGAGTTTCTCTCTCTCTTTCTCTCTCTTTCCAAGTGAACCTATCTAAATAAATTCTGGCAGAACAATTGAGACACAAACAGCAGAGTAGAATTCCTCCAAACACTCCATTAGACAGGCTGGCAGCGGTGGCCTTACGTCAATATCCAAGAGCCCATCATAGGATTCAGCTTCTGTTCAGCTTTGTATACTTCTGGAAGGAAAACAGCAACAATCCTGGGGACTCAGCCAAACAAATGTCCATGGAATTTATGAATGGGCTTCAAATGGTTCCAAGACACCTGATTTGAATTGATGTCTTTGCTTACCCTTTGCCAGACCATTCCCTTGTGCTGACTTTTGATTCCTTTATGGGTGTTATCATGGGATTTCCATATTAGTTTGGAGAGAGATGAGGAGACTTATTATGATAAAACTACTTTCCTTAAAAACGGGGACAGGAACCCTTTTTTCTCTTCCTAGGAACAGCACATCTGAGCAGCAAAAATCTGGATTACAACCAGATGTCAGCAAAAAAGTATCTACTTATTGCTGCTGTCTAATAGCTGCTGGACTTTTTGCAGCTTAGGGCTAGTCCCTAGCGTTGTTCTGTTTTTCACCTCTGGCCTCCCCTTCCTCCTTACTGCTAATTCTGGTATGATTAAGGTCAAAGCCAGTCACTTTTAAATTTTTTCTTTTCAAACATTTCAGCTCTCAGGAGATGTGGCAGTGAGGCAGTCATGATACTGGAGAAGGGAGATAAAACCCTTCTTCCCCTTTTTAGCATTCTGCCAAACAGGGATATATGTTACATCCCTGGTCGGCGCGATAGGTGTTATTTGAAGAAAGCCCAAATCACTGTGACCGTGGTCATAGCAACATTTTTTCAGAAAGTTTGAAGAACTTCCCCTCGTTGCAAAGTGCAGAACTCTTCATCTGTATCGGACTATAAGCAGATAGGCTTCCTTGGGATTGCTTAGGAAATAATTGAACACTGTTAACATAATATCCAATATTCAGATTCTTTCATTTGCAAAGGAAAGCACTCAACCCCCCCCCCCCCCCCCGCAAAGGTTTTTTGGGTACTCTGCATGCACTAAAGGTATTCCACATTGGTCCGGAAAATATGCTAAACTGGAGAAATTGCTAGAAGAGAATAGACTGGACCTGAGCTGTTTCTCTGAAATGTATGAACTACCAATTATATATATATATATATATATATATATAATCTTAGCCATTTTAATTATTGAAAAATCTAGGAAAAGTGTTGAAAGATAGTTGGAATATGTAATTAAACTTAATGCCCCAAATAAGAAAGAAAAGCACTGGTGCCATTAACATCAAAGCCACATTCAAACATGTAGGCTTTACAACTGATAAGCTCCTTCTGGAAAAAGAAAGGATCAGAAAAATCTCCATATTTCAGTGTCACTTGAGTAAAACTGACATGATAAAAGCAAATATGTGAAGAAAGAAAAAGCAAGGGAGGGGTAAGGGGGATGTCAGGTTCCTGCTCCCAGCAAGATTGTACCATGTGAAGTCTTTAAGGAGTGAACTTTGTTAAAAAGTAACTAATTCTTTGGCAGGTAAGAAATGACTTTTTTTTTTCCTATAGGCTGCAGTTGGAATGCTTGCCCCCTCCATATCAAAGCAAAATAAGGAAAAAGTTAGATTGACAGAAAGACTCTTTAGATAAGTTTTGCCTTAAAAGCACTAGTGGTTAATGTCCTTTTTTCTCAGGGTTGATCTTATATTATTTCACAAAAGGCTTAATCTTCATTATTCACAGAGGATGAAGCCTGATATCCAAGTGATATACCAATGAATAAAATATACTTCTTTTAAGAGCAGTAAAATTAAGTAGGAAAGAAAAAGTCTTAGAACTGATTAAGAGTCCTAACGATTTCTTTAGTAAAAAGTGAAGAAGGTGCCTCATGCATTCAGTAGGGTTGAGATTGTATTTGTTCTGCTCACTGATTTATTATAATTCTGAAATTCCAAAAGGTCTGTAGAAAAATTAAACCGATCTATATTTTCTGCTGCTTGCAGTTGTAGAAATACATTTGAAACTGTGAATCTGTCCTAAAGAACATGGGAAACATTTGTAGGCATTTCTAAAGAGAGAAAAGTTGTCATGCCTAGGCCCGCAGATAAAACCTCTCATTTTTCTAAGCAGGTAGCCAAAAACAGGACAGCGGATTTGATGCTGGGAGTTATGGCAACCCTACAAGATAACCTGGTTTTGCTATGCTTATTGGAGAGACAGCTGTTGAAAAACAACCTTCAACAGTAGTCCAGAGTTGAGTTCCTGTTTCCTGGGGTTTGCACGTGGCTGTGGGTGTTTTATGGAAACACCATGAGCGATGTGATTGATTAAAAACGGGAGGGCTTTTGGGTACACAGGTGACAGCATTAAGCAAAAATGCATATTTTCTTTTCATTTACCTCCGTAGTTGATCCTGCCTGCCTCTCTGGGAGGAGGCACTAGAGCATACAGCTGCTGGGAAAATATGTTTTCTCATGTTTTGTAATCAACTCCGCTGTAAAGATCCTTCCATCTCTTGTATGCTGTACAGAGAACAAGACCTAGGGGTGGGGTGCTGCCTTATGAAATGATACAGGTAATCTGCCTTTAGCAACCACAATTGGTCGTTAAGCGAAGCAGTTGCTAAGTGAAACCGCAACTGCACTTATGATTTTACTTCAGCTTTCCTTTGCTTTGCAAACCTGTGAAGGTTGTAAATGCGAGGATTGGTCACAAAGTTGCTTTTTCATCGGTGTCATAACTGCAAATGAACACTAAATAAGGCAGTCGCTAAATGAGGACTAGCTATATTGCACAGTTGAAGAAACTGTCTATAGAGAGAGGCTGGCTAAATTTGATGCAGGTTTCCAGAACTTCTTTCAAGAAGCACGGGACTACCATTCTCATCATCCCCAACATACATGGCCAGCATGCTTGGTTGAATAAGTATGGCTTGAGAAGTCAGCATCAGCACCTTTACTTGCTTGATATTCCAGGGGCTTTCTTGGGAAAGCTACTTTGCATATCCCACATCCATGAATGCTCATACTGTAAATCTTGTACATGCAGTTGAGTGCATACTCACCACATGTGTGTATTGAGCCTTATGCAGAAGTAGAGTACTTACCTAATAAATGCCCACCATGACAAGAGTCTGAACATATTTAATCTAAAGACAAAACAACACATGTGAGTCCCCATTATTCCCAGATTTTTTGTTTTGTTTTGCTTTGCGTTTTAAAATGAGAAACATAGGTAGTAACTCAAACACAGAGATATACATTTATAATTCAGAACAAACAGTTTACAAAGTCTATTATATACAGATGTCTAAATATTTGGAAAATGTTTGTTTATGGATGTGAAATGAAACTACCTGTTTTTATTTGAAATATTTTCCCCTTAAAATTTGCATGTACAACTAAAATCGTTTCTTTGCTGACACACAGCAGTAAATGAAGCTTATTTACAGAGTATATGAAGTGCCTAAGCTGATGTTTATATCCAAAAGAGCAATAAATTTGAATTTTCGTTAGTTGGCTTCCTTTTTTCCAAAGAGAGAGAGAGAGAAAGATTCATTGTATACAACTAGTACCAAGCAGCTTACTTTTTGTCTTTGTCAAGAGACAACTGGCAAATTGCAGACAACATATTTCTATTACTGTACTTTTATAGGAAATACAATGTTTTTGCAAGCAATTTAATCAACAGGGTAAAATAACCCACACAAAATGATCTACTGATTAAATGCTGTTTAATAATGATCAACATATTTTAATGACCACAGGAAAGGTTTATATATGTGCATTCTGCTTTTTTCCCCCTCTTCTCCTCAAACACAGAGCACATCATAGCCTATGATCCGTAACCCAACACAAATGACTTATGTAAGACCCTTCCTTTCCACATTTCAGTGGAAGAGATGTGCAGTGTAGATTTATATATGTTTAGGCAAAAAAAAGAGAGGGAGAGAGAGAGAGAGGGAGAGAGAGAAAGAGGGAGAGAGAGAGAGAGAGATGTTCTAAGGAATGAAATTCAGTGCTGTATAATGGAACATGCTTTTACATTGACAATTTTTCTTTCCTTCATGCCTTCCACTGCATACCATTGAAATCTCACCTGGAAGTTGAGTAACCTTGCAGAACCATCTCAACAAATACATGGAGGCTGAATAAGATATGGGAATCCTTTGCTTTCTTGAGGGAAGCCATCCCATCATCAGAAATTTGCTATTAGATTTTGCTCGTTAATTTCATGGAGTACACTCCCTAATGAGTGTGTGCTCTCCATCCCGCCCCCACGTGGATGGATGTTCTGCTAGATTAGAGGGGGTAGGTGATAAGGGATCCTGACAAAATGCCCTCTGGGATCCCATCATCTGTTTGCTACTGTTAGATGTAAAGATGGGAGAGAAATAAAATATAAGATTTATATTTATTTATCAAATTTCTATACTACTGTGATCCAGAAGTCTCTCAGTGGTATGCAACAAAGTAAAAAAGCATGGAACAGCCACAGTAGACATAAATAATGATAGTACATAACTATCCACTTACCATCTACCATTTCATGCTGCTAATCTTCTGTGTGATTAGTTCCACACAAATCCTGGAGCTAGTTCAAAATTAAAAATGAAGAATAAGGGAATACAGAAACATCAATGATTTGTATTTTTCATTATTAATCTCGATTAATATAATGCATAGAATGAGATATATGAGTATCACATGAAGTCCTATTCACATTCTACAGAAAGGGCAGAGAATATAGAAAAAAATGAATATAGTTGCTATCTTATGCAGATTATATATTTGTATAATGCAGCAACTGGCTAGATGAGCAATAAAATTTCAATTATTTTAAAAATTAGTGTTTGGATGGGAAGAAATTTGTTTCAGGTTTGATTGTTTAGTTCTATCTGAAAATAACATGAGAGCTACATTTCTTTCACATCTGATTTAGCCTACTTTATTTGGATTCCAAAATCAAAAAGGACACACTTTTAGAAAGAAGTAGTAGTTAAACATATTGTTAATTTTTTGTCATGCATAATGTTAGACATATCTTTCTTTTGACATTTCTATGAGAACTCCCAATAAATTTCTGCATGTCCTACTGGGAATGCTGAGAAATAAGGACCCATGTGTAATGCTTGAAAACAGCTAGTTTGTTTCAAAGCTTTTTTTTTTTTTAAAAAAAGGTTACTAACTGAACTTGGCAAAATAAATCCAAACATACATGGACAAAACACTGCTTTGTACTGTATGTACTACCTTGATGCCATCAGAAATGTTCATCCTGAACTGGTCAACATTAAACAGAAGGCAAAACAGAATAAAGCTCCTAAGGATGCTTGCTAAAATAAGAACCTATGAAACTCTGTAGGGCATACAGTGGCATCCACAGGAGGCAGGGAGGTCAACATCTTCAAGATGGCAGATGCAGCAGCACAAATGAAGCCCTGCCCCTTTTGTACATATGTGCATGCTGCCCATACAAAAGGAAGTGGGGATTTAATCATGATGGGGCTTTAATATGGCCATACCCACCATATTGTAGATTTTGACACCCCTCATGGAGAGGTGAGAACATATCTTCAAGTAACCAAGCATTTCAACACAACTGCTAAAAAGGAAAACAAAGTGTAACCAATACTTTTTCAGTTCTAACTTCACTGAATGATGAAAACAGCATAAATGTTGGAGGTAGGCGAATCAACAAGGCTCAAATTCTTGGCCTACTGTAGTAATTGGAAAATGTACAAAATTATGCTTATTTGGAGATGCCGCACATTTCCTTCCTGGGATATATTGGTAAGAGGAAATTTAAATTGTTTTAATTTGATGTAAACCGCCCAGAGTCCCCCATTGCGGGGAGATGGGCAGGGATAAGTCTATGTATGAACGAACGAACGAATGAATGAATGAATGAATGAATGAATGAATGTAGTAAATTGGAAAACCATGGTGTACTGATTCTAACATGTATCTATGTTGGGGTATTGAAACAATAGACCATTGTGGCACATTCATGTTTAACAAGACACGGTTGCTTTTATTTCCCACCCTTTTGTCGTAGCAAAATGATCCGTTAAACCACATGAACTAATGCTGTGTGCAATTGTCACAGGGTGACTATTAGAGAGGTGAAATGGCAGGATCCACATGCAAGAGAAGATACCAGCAGGCTCAGGGGAATCCTCAGGAGCTGCCAGACTCTGAAAAGAACTGGTTAGTTAAGGGATGTTAAAAGAAACCAGTGATGACTGAGCATCCTCGGTGGGTATGGATTGATGATTGGCTGTTGAAGAAAATGGAAAATCAGGAGAAGGAAGAAATTAAACAGACATCCTCAAGAAAAACAGTCCACACTGCAACCACTTTGTTACTGGTTTTACAAGTGACATAAAATAGGGTAAACCAGCGAAGTCATGACCAGTCCAGACAATGTGCCAGGAGAATGACCACTGAATCAATAGGACTTATCAAATACTCAGAAGACAGGAAACGGAATGCTATAAAAAAACAGGTCATATGTTCAGTTATGACTTTGTGGAAATCTTTTGGCTCTGTCAGTTGTTTTGAAAAGAGAAAAGACGTTTATCTCTTCCGATGAACAAGTTTTGAAAGTCTTCCAACTTCCTGTTACTATGAAGCTTTATATGGGAATCTGGCATTCACCATCTAACAGCTGATTAGGCAGCTCTTACAAAGAATAAATATCAGGAATGGAATTTTTGTTGTTGTTGTTGATGATGATGACAGTGGACAGAGAGGTTTCAGTAGAAATATCAAACATTTACTAAGGCTTTTGCATTATGCATAAAAGAGGACTAGAGAACCCCAAAAGATAACTTATCTGTCTTGAACATTGGTGCATGTAAGTAGATATAACTTTGCACAAATGGCCTTTAAAATTATCTACCATGTTTTGAGTCAGAGAAATTGGGGATTGCAGGAGTTCTCTTCTGGGAGAAAGAAATGCTCCAATTATTTATTAGGAGTGGTGTGGGCTCAGTTTCCTTTTCCTATGGGCTTGTTCTCCTGCCCTCCATCCTTGAATCTACTACAGATAGTGGTGGCAGCAATGATGGTGATAGTGGATTTATCTTTTTGCATCTTGCATAGTGCCACAGATGGAATGTTCTTTGACAGTCTGAAGAAATACGGTAAGTGGAGAACTTTGCAGAGTAGCTTCTGTTTCAAGCAGGAGAAGAAAGGGGATGAGAAAAAGAAAAGTGTTCCCAGAAAATAGTTTGAGAAATACTAGCTTAGCTCACAACTTTTATAGGGATAAAACAATCCTCATTTACTTATTTATTTGGCTTAACTATGAGGGTTTTTAAAGTTAAGTTTGCAATTGAACAACACACAGTTGTCTGATCTTTCATTCCATTCTATCCACGTGATCAACTTTCATACTTCTGTAAGTATTTATGTATTGTTAGATTTATATTCTGTGTTTCTTTTAGGAGTTCAAGGTGGCATCTGTAGCACTCCGTCCTCCTATTTTAACTCACCAGAACAACCCTGAGAGATTGGTTAGGCCCCAATTCACTTGATGAGCTTCAGTTGCTCAGGATGCACTTGAACCTGGATCTCCTCAGTGCCATCCAAGATGTTAATCACATCACTGCACCACTGATTCTTAGAATCTCTGTTTTCACTAGTTTGTCAGTGGCTTGATGTATTCAGCCATACTCTTGCAGATCAGAAGACAGTTTTCTTCTTTTTTGCAGTAGGCACAACAAATTAAGGTAAATATAAGCAAGTTGGTGGTTTTTCACAGAGTAGGACCTGGATTTTCCTGGTAAAGAATGTGCCTACTGTTGACTTGCAAAAAAATATTAAAAATCATACTGTGGCTGGCTCTGCTGTCTTCTATTCAAGCCCATTAGTCAGTTCATTCACACTGCAGATGTTATTGAAATACTATTTAAAGGACTTTGGTGTGTTTTGCCTGGAGAAGATATAATAAAGAGAGAACATGATAGCTTGCTTAAAATGTTTGAAGGGTTGTCATATAGAAGAGCAAGTTTGTTCCCTGTTACTGCAGAGATTAATCCTAAACCAATAGATTCAAATGACAGGGAAGGGGAATTTCATTTAGAAGGACTTAAAGAAATCACAAATGTCTTAAAGTAGAACAGCATGCTTGGCAAATTGATGAACTGTCCTTTATTTTATGCACAAGTAGAAAGTCCATCTATCAAGAATAAGAATGTCTCCAGAGGATTGTCCTTTTGGAAAAGATGGGAGATCCAGTTAGGGTGACAAGTCATTATTGAAACCTGGAATTTCCTACCTCCTTGGTGCTTGGGATATTATGACTCTGGCTTGGGTACCAGATTGTCAGTTCAGTCATCAGACAACCTTAGGTGATACAAGCATTAACATAAGGGTGAGTGGGCTGCATCCATCCATTAACCTCATTTTTATGAATCTTGATCTAGTCATATGTAAATAAGTCTGTCCAGTGAGACAAGGAGAGAGAGAGGGAGAAGAGGGTGCCCGAAATGAAAGAAAATAAAAAGGGGAAGGGGTATGTTAGAAAGAGAGAAGGTGAATGTTTGAAAAAGAGACAATGATGTGCTCAACTCAACAACATTGTTGGCCCTGCCCCTGCCCATTTAAGTGGCACCCACCACTGACATGCAGCTCTTATTACTTCTGAGGAATGCTACTATAACAGGAAAAAGGTTACTCAGTCTTGTGAAAGATACAAACATATGGAAGGTAAAGTAATGCTTACCTTACAGGCCACCCCCTTCATGGGTAACTGTTCATAAGGAAGATTCTTAATATGAATAGGAATATTCCAAGGCTGTACCTTATGCTGTGGAATAGAGCTTGGTGTGATCCTGAGATCTCAACGTAAAAAATCTAAGTTCTGCATAAATTCTTGAGCCTAGGAAGATGAAGTCTGTCACTACTTCAATTTGTATCGCATTAACCTAGCCTGTTGACATTATCTTAGGGTTATCTTGGAGGGTTTGTTTGCCTGTTCTGTAATATTGAGCAGCAGATTGGCTTTTGCACTCTCTTCTTTCACCTCCAACAAGAATCTTTGCCACAACCAGATGGTCTCATCTGTGATGTCCTTGGTACTTTGTTCCAACTCCGGGATTTAGGCATTGCATTAAGATTCTTGTTTCTGCATTATTTTACTAAAGTACATGTAAGACCTATGGACTGATGAAGCAACACAAAAAAATAATATTGATGTAATTGTGTCTACAAAGATATCAAGATTGTTTTCTTTTTCTTTTTAAAAAGTATTTACTAAGGTATGCCTGCAGGGGGAATTGTACAAGGGGAAAAGCATACACATTAACTGAAATAACTTTGTAAATGTCAGGAAATTATACACAGATAATGTGTTTTACAATATTTAGAAATAAAAAAATAGGACAAGTTCCATTTCAGAAATAAAATAAGTTGCTTTGGACCTCCAAATTCCAGGAGGAAATATGGATTATAATATTTTGAACTATCTCTAATATATTACATAAATACATGTAATGAACTACGTCTTGGCTTCATGCTAGTTATTACAATTGGAATGTTATATCTTAAGGGAGTGAATTTATACATGGATATATAATCTCTCTTCTCATGTAGGGAAGGTTTTCAAGTGTTTTGAAGTGCAGGATCATCAATATGCTGATGATACTGAACTTTTTTTTTTTTTTTCATTTTAGTTAAGAGCAATTTCTTCTTCTGATCTCTGATGTGGGGTGCTACTTATTCATGTCAGGTTAGTGTTTAATAAGATTTCTCTCTCCTATAGTTTAATTGTGCACAAAAGAGCCAACATATTTCTATGTTCCTATGTGTGCACCTGAAAATTAGGTAGACAAGCTGGGGCAAATATAAGCTGTAGGGCTGGTGATAGGGGTTTGTTTTGAAATCTCCATTGCCATTGTTAGAACATTTCATGCTGAAGCTAAAACTGATGGACTTCAGGGCCGACCGACTGATTAAGTTTGTCCATCTCTGGAGATTGCTGGAATCAATAGGAATCCCAAATACTTGTGAAGTCTTTCTAGTTGATGGTGCTTCTCTGGAAACTGTAGCCTCATTACCAGATTGTGAGATGGAAATTTGCTATTGATATGACACCTACCAAATATCCTTTCAGCTTCTCTAAAGTTCAGCCATTTTAGTGGATTCCAAACATTATAGGCAAACGCTTCTATGAGGTGAGTCTAGCCTTTCTATAAAAATAAGGATCTCGCAAACAAGAAAACATGCTGCTTTGACTCTTGAACTTTGGCCCTTAAACTGTTTGTTAAACTTCTGACAAACCTTTCAACATTTTTTCTGCCCTCCTTCTGAAAAAGGTAAAGAATATATGGGCCTCATCCCCTTCCTGAATGGGATGGAAAGCTAGAGGTTACTCAGCGAGCTAAGGTGGAATTTCATCCCTCAGCACTCTTGGAAGGCTGTGAAATTCAGTAGTCGCAGCCTCACAGAGCCCAAAGTGACCTTGCTGTTGCCAGCCAATAG
The DNA here is from genome assembly GCA_030867105.1 of Liasis olivaceus. NCBI lineage: Eukaryota > Metazoa > Chordata > Lepidosauria > Squamata > Pythonidae > Liasis > Liasis olivaceus. Next base: position 94,793,514 of record CM061349.1, on the reverse strand, counting down.
TCCCATTTCTTAGTCAATATAAATCTCATAACCCTTCACTTTGTAAATATAGTGTAACAGGGCTCATGTAGGATTATAAACAGACAAAAAGAGAGAAACTATTGGATGCTTTGTTATGAGTCTGGCCAATTTAATTCCTAACAGTGCTTTCCCTTCATTATGTCCAAAAAAATGAAACTATCCAGATTCTGGGAAACAAGCAAGGAATGTGACACAGAGATTTCGTTGATGGGATGGCAAAGTACATGTGGTTCTAAAACAGAGCTGAAATAATATACTCTATTACAATTACTTCTGATGCTACTAATAGAACAAACACAGAAACATCTCTCTTTGTAGTGTTGGCAGACTATGGCAGTCCCATAGGTTCTATAGATATAGTATATATTTGAGTTTAAATAAGAAGGAATAACTGTTTTAAACAACATAATTCACATGATTAAATAAATGTGCCTAAAGCAATTAATTCCAGTGAATTACTCTATTGGCTAAAAATGCAACGTTTACAGCATATCCTTACAGATTTGGTAGTCAATCTTTCTGGCAGTGAATCATTCTTTAGATAAAAACTTTCAGAAGGTCAGGTTATAAACAGTGAAAGCAAAGGCTCTATTGCTAGAAATACTTAGAACAGTGTTTCTCAATCTCAGCAACTTTAAACTGTGTGGGCTTCAACTCCCCGAATTCCCCAGCCAGCATCTTCTTTGCTTGCTCACAGAAACTCATTTTCTCTAGAACTTGCATCTGAGAGCACAGCATAGGAGGCGAGTATGGGTCTAGTGCTCCCCTGCACCTCCAGAAATCTGTTGAACATAGCAGTCTCTTCCAAGGCCCTAGACAGTATTCATTTGTAGCAGACCAATGCCATCTTATGATGTGCCTGGAGCACTATACCTTCCTTTGGAACGTTTCTTTTTTTAAAATTTATTTGAAAACAGCTGTGATCAGTTCATAATATATCACCTTCAACTTTAAATATTTGGATTTTAATATTTAAAGTTAAAAATGATTCTACATCTTCTTTCTTTCTTTCTTTTTTAAAAATTGCTTTTGTTTATCTCTTATGAGATACAGAAGGACTAATCTTCCAATTATGAGTCTAGATGTTATATAGCTAGGAACTGACATTATAGATATTATTTCGATCTTTTAATCACCAGAAAAGCACACAGATTGTGACAGCCTTACCTCTCTCAAACTGGGGTAAGGGAAAGGAAGCAGGGTGGAAGACAGTTAGTGGCTGCAAAAGGCTACCAAGCTACTATCCTAAATCAGGAGGAATAGCCAAGGACTGAAGATCCTCAGGTTTCTGGCCAGAGGAGGCTTGAGGCTTTCAGCCTTCCAACCTATGCACTCAGTGGTCCACTACATCCATGGAAACATAAGTATTATTTAAATCAGGTTGAATACATTCAAAATAAATTTTAAATTGTGAACATAAATTGTAAAATTATGTAAACTTTTCTGAAGTTGTGAATGCTTTGAGCACACAGTTTACCATATGGCTTTCTGGGTTCTTAGGAAAAGACCCCAGGTTCTGGAATGTACATATCAATTCTTAACTGGGACATAGAACCTTCTTTTTCAGATTGCCAGAAATGAAACTGGTATAATTTGTCCTGGAAGGAGAAGGAGGAGGAGGAGGAGGAGGAAGAGGAAGTCCATATTCAAACAAGAACCTATTGATGCCAGGCACAGCTGTTCCACATTCTGAAAAATAAGCAAATATTTTATATCTACTTACCTTCAATATACTTGAGCCAACAACTTATAAGTGATTGTAGTGCTACAGCAAATATGCTTAGGTACCATGTTTGAAACAGGTTGGATAGAGGGTCAGGTAGCAGCAACTCTGTAATGCACAATAAAGAGTGCATGATTAAGCAGATAACTGTATCAGCACAGGGAGCATTTCCCTTTCTTTCATCCTAGGAGACAGTATTTGTCCCTTTGATCCCTGAACAGATCAAAGGCCTCCCTAATCAATTACTTCCCTTTTTGTCTTTCACATTCTGCCACAGACCTTCAAACACAAATAGCAGATTGCTTCAAGAATTCTTTATTTGTTTTCTTCTCTTACAACAACCACACACTACAAATAAGTGTTTTGAATTCACTTTTGAAGAATGTCTATTCTTCAAAATATAACTTTGCAAAGATATGCTTTTAATATTTTCATGGTGCCATTTGTTACTGGCTACCCTGTTAAAGAAAATACCTTTGATTATTTTAAATGAAACATAGAAACAAAATCTAGAGCAATATACTACGTTACTTTAATAAATGCAGAAGTCTTTTGCACTTTTAAAGAACATTTACCCATCAACATCATGTCAGCATTCTTTTCACATCTCCTTTCTTGCCCTCCTGCATTAGTCATAGGCTAACTCATGTTGTCTCTGCATGGAACTGAGTGCACCTATCTGAAAAGTGTGCATATTAATTTTTTTATTTTATGCAAGAAAATGAACAATTAAACCACAGCAGTAACAAGAAGTGTTTCATGTTTATATGCCAAGCAATGGCCCTATACTGCAATGGCTGTGCAAAGGACCTTACCTTCAGGATGAAAAAGTTCACTATTCAACATGGTTTCATTCTCATTTGCAATAAAGTTTCTTATCTAGTTGCACCATGCTGGGGGTTCAAAAGACTTTAGCTGAGTCTACCAGCTGAGTTAATCTGCATGAAATTGCTGCTAACATCAATCCCAAGAAGCTTGACAGGAAAGATCTTACTAAGGTAGCCTCATCCTTCATTTGTCTGACTGCTGCTCCCTTTCTTCTTTTTTTTTTGGGGGGGGGCAGGGGGAGTGGAAGAAAGGAAGTTAGTGGGGGCTTCCATAGATAATGATGACAGACTTTACTATCAGCTGGATTGGAATGTTAGTTGCAACTGGTTTAGGTTTGCATCACTGAGTAGAATTCCAAAGTGCCCCAGTTCTCTCTTGCATTCCATTTCTATACCTTTTTTTCTCGTCACCTTCCCTTCCCTTCCCTTCCCTTCCCTTCCCTTCCCTTCCCTTCCCTTCCCTTCCCTTCCCTTCCCTTCCCTTCCTTCCCGCTATTTTGTGAGATTGCAGGAAGATGATGTGATTAAATGCATTTCCAGAAGTCTGAATGGAATATCTGTGTAGTGCTTTTGAACAGTAGCCTATGTCCATGGCTGTCCAAGCCTGGTGTGTCAAAGAAAAATGAAAAGAAGAAGTCTTCACAGGATAATTTTATGAAAGAAATATTACTTTTATATTATACAATACAAATCATTTTTATGCATGAACAAGAATATATATATGTAATGGAAGGCATGTGCGAGGAGGATACTGGAATGGAGGATCAAGGTTATCAGGAGGGAGGGGGAGCATTCCTGAGCAAGCACTTCCTCAGCCTGCAGCAGGACCATGAGAAGGTGAAGAAGCTGAGGCTGGCCCCTCCCTAGAGTCTCATGGGGTATAGCCACTAGTTGCTTTAGCATAGGTTTAGTCTGGCAAAATTCTGTCTATTGGGTGCAAGCTAATAAAGGAACTATGCTGGATTGCTTCGTTGTCATTCTTGGGCTGGGCCTGACAATATATACATATAAACAAATTTTATAAGTATGATAAAATAGGAAAATAATCCTTGAAATTAGCTCTTCTGTTACCTATATTTACTTCTCCACATAATCAACACCATTTGCTACACACTTCTACCAATGATGGGCAAGCTTCTTAAAGCTGTCATGAAAGAACTCCAAGTGGTCTCTTCAATTACGTCCTGACAGTCTTTTCCATCTCTTCATCTCAATCCATCCATTTCCTGGTATGTGAATACATGATTACAGTTAGGGTGTGCACAAAACATTAAAGATGGGTTTCAAACGTAGAACCCCTTTGAAATATCCTTCAGGATACTAGCTGCATTCTGGTAGGACAAACTCAAAACAGTTCAAGTGCTTTATATTTCAGTCAGGTGATTTATCTTATTTAGCCATAAAACACAAGCCTCTTGTATCCTTGTTTTGTACCTTGGGGCCACAAGTGTAAATGGTAGTAGTCCATATTCACATGAGTAGTAAAATTAACCAAAGGCATGGTTGTCATGATTCACAATCTGAGCTTGCCAGTAAATTGAAGATCTGATATTTCATTGCTTAATTTGACTTTTTGACTTGACCTGGCCACAGATTTACAGACAGACTGCTTCTTCTCATTTTCTGAATTAACAGATACTTGGCTTGTAGCTTGGTGGACTTGAAAATGAGCAGTTGCATGCTTCCGTCTCTGGCTTCAGAACCATTGGTTGTCACCTGACCCATCTTATCTTGAAAATATTCTTAAATATGTTTAAAAGTTCTAGCAGAAGACAATTGAATTGGTAATGGAAAAATCCATTAATTAGAATCTATTATCACAGTCTTTTCCAACCCCCACATTGGTTATCAAGGGAGTAGGGCTGTTTTTTTGTTTTAGTTTTCAAAATAAACCTTGAGTTACTCAGGCAACATATTAAGAGGACAAAAGAGCCATTGTCATCAACATTATCTTCAATTATCTCTTCCCTGCTTGGGAATAAACAAACCAAGCAAGTGAGTACAAATTGTCCTGAGCTGTGTCTTCCTTCCCTTCTCTTTGCATCTGATGCAGCTCATGAAAGTTTATGCCTCTTAATAAAATGTATTAGTCAGAAAAGGTACTATCAGATTCCTGATTTTTTTACCACCACAGACTAACACAGCTTTCCTCTTACAATTCCCTTCCCATGGATTTTTTTTTAAGTTTCCATTTAAAAAATAATCACTTTCAAACAATTTCTCTGTAGATCAGGAACAGACTGTCAGCACAGACTACCCTATTACCTCCTGAGGAATATCAAGCAAGACATTTGCCGTGGTTTTTATTGTAATTAAGGGCTGCTGCTCAGCTTAGCTCTTGCTAAATAAAGAGAACATGATACAGAACAGAGATGCAAACCACAATACAGATAGTTACTGCTCCAGACTCTCCTATTAGCAAACAAAACCATTCTGAAAGCTCATCAACAGCCAAAGGAGCAATCATACAGACACACCAATCATTCAGCAAATTAGGCCAAATCAGCACAGAAGTCTTGGCACTTCTAAATGCATCTGGAAGTTCAACATCAGCAAGGCAATATCCATAAGGCAAACAAAAAGCATGCACAGAGTGCCCATATCCTGATGTCCAGTAGTGTAAAATATGTGGTTGGAAGACCATGTGCAAGCCTGCCTTCCCCAGGAGCTCCTCAGAGTGGAGATGAGTAAAATACAAGTTCCTTTTTTGTATTGCTGTGATTTGAGTGGGGGATTTGAAGAGGTCAGATCAATGCCTGTAGTCTTGCAGATGCTTAAAACAGCCATTTCACTCATTTAAACTCCCTGGAACCTCATCTACAAATGGATCCTGATTCTGTTTACTTTTGGAGTGCAGCCCTCAACATGCCACAGAAAGTCTGGTATGACTCTAATCAAGAGAAGTTGCATGCTTCTGCCAAATCATCTCAAGCCAACACAAAAATCTTTGCATTTTAAACAAGCTAAAAGCTTATCATGAACATGAAGAGTGCATTCCTCGAAGCCTAATGCACCAACCCAGAACCAGCCCAAACCAGCACAGAACCTTTGCTGTTTTAAATGGTCTCTGTGGTGGTGGTCTTTGCACGACCAAAGCAAGAATAGTAGCAATCCTTGTGTGTTGGAGAGCTGTACAGATTTTCAAGGACAGCTTTGCTTTGCTGAGAACTTGAACAAAGTACTTCTCAAAATGGCTTCATGGAACAATGTTGCATCCTGCAATTAAGGGGTAGAAAACATCCCAAGATGGTCAGATATGAAATAGTTAATCAACCAAAGTGTAGCATGTTACTCTAGATCAGTGTTTCTCAACCATGGCAACTTGAAGATGTGTGGACTTCAACTCCCAGAATTTCCCAGCCAACTTCTGGGAATTGAAGTCCATACACCTTCAAGTTGCCAAAGTTAAGAAACACTGCTTTGGATAATGGGCCAAGATCATCAAGCCCAGGAAACTCTAAGTAACCAATCAGGAGCAGGAAGATTTTCCTTTGTCTCAGATGAGCTTTTAAAAAGGGAAGGGAACCAGCTTCATCTTGCCTATGTTCTTTTGCCTACCTGCCTGCCTTCTTTCCTCAGAGAAGAGACATCTCTTCTCAGCCTGGCTCTCAACAGTTTAGAACAGCACCTCAACTCGGAGGAAAGTTGGAAAATCAGAAGGAAATAAGTCACCTAGGTGAATGAGTGAATTATGATCTTTAAAAAGATGTACATTTTGATTTCATCCAAGCTGCTGCTTGTATTTTGTAATTCTTGTATTTTGTCTTATTTTGTTCTACCTATAGTACATGTGTGTGTGTATAGATATACACACACCTACACACACACATACATACATTCTTGCCTGGACAATTAGCTGCAAGTTAAAGCCTGCCGGATACACAGTATTTTCCTTTTCCATTTCTCTCATTGTCTTCCTCTCAATTTCCTCCTTAACCTTGACCTACATAATAAACAACTTGTATCTTCTCAAGCCATTATCAGTCTCCTTCTGACAGGGAATTTAGCCTATCACGCATCCCCACCTCTCTGCTACTGAAACACAAGAAAGCCAAGAGCAGGGGAAGTTTTTCCACTCTCTTCCTCCTGAATCAGGGTGCAGAGAAGAATTTCTTCTGGATGATGGCAGTGACTGAACAGACTCTCCCATGGCTTGTGAGAGGGAGCAACAGTAAGGATTGCGGGAGAAGAGTAGGAACCCCTGCTTGTGAGTGGGCCATTGCAGCCCCTCACTTGTCAAAGCAAAAGGAAGCTTTGCTTGCATCCTCCAGCACTTCAACAGTGCTGGAGGAGATGCTGAAGAGGCCACAAGCTGATGTGAAGCAGCTTGTTGAAGCAAATTGTGTGGCCTCTTTACTTAGACAAAATGCTTCGTGTTGCTTTCTCAGTGTGAAACATCTTATTAAGGCAAATCAAAACCACAGGCTCTGTAGTGGTGTGGAGCAATGCACACATATATACACACACTCCTTTGCATTTGCCTGTCTTCTTTTACATGCATTCATCTGCTTTCTTTTTCAGGAGAGGCTACAACCCAGCAAAATGTGGATGCATCCTTCTTACCAACCCATGTGAACTCTCATTTTCCCACATAAAGTATTTTAAAAAACCTAAATAATGCATCAGGCTGATCGGCAGTCTTGCGTTTGTGAGCATCTTTAGTCCAGCTATCTGCTTAAGGGCTGCTTTTCTCTCAATGCACCATGCCTGAACCATCCCCTCCAGTCTAAACCAATAACAGAGACACAACTAGTTCCTGCTGCCATACTGGCTAGACTGGGAGAAGTCTGGGAAAAAAGCAACCAACCCCAATCCAGACATCAGTATCCCAGTTCCGGTGTCTGAAACTTTCAGAACACATGAAACAACACTGTTTGAAACAACCATGAGAACATTTGAATTCAAACCCTTGAAAGACTATGTTGAGGGTTCTGCACACTTCTGACTGGGAACATTAGTCACAAAAAAAGTTTCCATATCAAGTCTCATTTTCCAGGGATAGCCAGCCAGTATAGGAACTTCTCATACTGTCCCATGTGACTTTGCAGCCGTACAGAAGCAGATACCTTATGATTTGTGTAACATGCAAATTCAGTTGGACCCAACAGATCTGGATAATTTTTGTCCAGTCTCCAACCTTCCCTTTTTGGGGGAAGGCTGTTAAAAAGGTGATCGGCTTACAGCTCCAGAGGGCCTGGAAGAATCAGCTTATCTGGACTCATCTCAGTCACGATTCAGGCCTGGCTATGAAAGTGGAGAGTGGAGTTCCTTCTTATACCCATTTACGTAGACCACAAGAGTCAGGCACTCTGGGACAAGGATCATCTTTACTGGGAATCATCTGACATAGGTAGCTAGATCTTATTCTATGCGGTTAAACCCTCTACCAGGAATTGAACTCACAGACCATTGCACTATATTCAGTCATTAGTTTTAGCAGCTATCCAAGCTCTGGTGCTTGATAGTTTCAAGAAGGGTCATATAGAATGTACCAAAATGATATCTACAGTCCCCCTTCCTTAAGTTCTCAGAGCAGAGAGATACAAATGTTACATGATGCCATGCTCCCATGTATGGGGTTATATACATATACATGTATGAGGGTATAATTATATCCCTATCAATTTAAATGTGGTGCTTCTTTTTCCTGCCTTTCCCATGGCTTATTGGGCATGTTGCTTTGCTTTTCTCAGGTCTGGTGCTCCATGGTGGTCCCTGGTGGTTATTTCCTGACTTATACATTTTTGACACTGCTTCAGTCCATTTCTGCTCTGGGACCCTCTTGTTCTGCTCCAGTTTGTAATGCCTACATCACTGGTACCGAGCTCAAGTCAAAGGCATCTCTACTTATGCCCAGCTGGATAGCAGCTCCTAGCCAACCTTGGCTTTCAGACTTGGAAGTGAGAAATCCTAGGGCTAGATGCCAGACTAGGAAGAAGGCTGTAGCAAAACTCACTTCATGTTGTTGCCAAGAAAACTACACAGAACTGTCCATGAGGCCACCAATAACCACATTAGACTTGAAAAAGACTTCATTAAAAAAAAACCACCTATTTTTTAATTAGATGCCAAAGATGATACAGAAAGGAAACTAGTGATGAATCTAGACCAGAGTATGAGAAGTTCCTAACTTTCTCTTTTTCACAGTTATCAGAAGGCATTACAAATGGAATAAAGAAGCTGCAATAAAGTGAATAATTCTGTCAGAACAAGTAGTGATTTTATTTTATTTTTTTTAAAAAAACCACATTGCTTGCAATTCAGAAGCGAAAGCTGCTTTCCCTTACCTCTTCCTTTTGCCTGGGGTATTCCTAATTCACATTTTCATGTTTTGCTCTAGGGGATTTGAGGGACATTGTTTGAAACTTCAGGAATATCCTTCTGATGTTACCACCACAGAAACTTCTGACTTCTGATTCTGTGTCATTTTTGACCTGAAGCAGTAGCAGCAAGAGTGACAATCCATAATCTGAACAGAGGAACTGCCAGTAAACTAAATTTATGAACACAAGGCCCTTTGATCCTGAGACATGCCCAAAGGTATTGATGGATGCCTTTGATAAAGGGACCAACCAATCACAGGCTTCTCACCTCTGGTTTGACTTATACTCAAGTAGCTTTGATGCACTGTCAGTGTGCCACGCACCTTTGTAACAAGGCATTATTTTGTTGAGTTGCCAACTCTGTGGATTAAGAAGATAAGGAAAAAAGGGTTCTATTCCTCATAGGCACCAAAGGCCACATCACAATTGACAGTCACATGATTTTCCAAATCACAAATTTTCTCTTCATAATGAATAAGAAAGAGAGATAAAGGATCATGAACATATTTCCCAATCCATAGAACTCCTGACAATAAAAATTCACATGAAAAAGCTTACATTTTCTTTTCCTAAGTGAAGATCATTGCTATGCAGTAAAGACAGTGTGGGTGAAGTGATTTCTAAAAAAAAATATTCACACTGCTATACAGAGGTTTCTAATGGCACACTAGGAAGAAAATATTGTTATGAATTTCACTGGCTTGATCACCGCGAAGAGTGATTAGGGAAAGACAAAGGAATGTTAATATTTCTAAATGCTGCTAGATGATTTTCTGAATGGGCAATCAACTTTCAGGGGTGAAGTCTGGGATCAGGGCTGCACAGATGTGAGTATGAGAAGCAAAGCGAGGCTGGAATATCTCAGAGACTTTTTTCTGAGAAAACTTTTGAGATTTTCTGGGAACACTTTTTTCCCAGGTTTTTCTCTAAATGCCAATTATGTTCAGGGTGGCAACAGTGGCTTTCAACTTTTTTACCCCATGGCACACTGACAAGGTGTTAACTTGCATAGTTCCACATCTTATAGGTGGGAGTGCCAGGTCATGAAACCAGAAGTCCTGTGATGTCACAGGTTTCGGGGACTTGGGAGGAGAAATGGAGGCAGTCTGCCCCTGGTGATGTCACAGAGGCAGGGTTCTGGCTGCACAGCTGCACAGCACTTCCTGTCATTTACTTGTGGCTCAGTGATGTGGCACACCTGTGGACCTTTCATGGCACACAAATGTGCCTCAGCACAGCGGTAGAAAACTGTTGCCCTAGAAGGATGCTAGATTAGTGGCACTGTAGAAGATGCCAGATGATGCTTCTCAAGTTGGCAAGAGTTGCATCTTGTTTTTTTTTATCTGCGCTCAGTCATTACTGACTCTGCAGTGACTGCTTGGACAAGGCAAGTGTTTCGGAAGTGGTTTGCCAGAGCCTCCTTCCTAGAGCAGAGCCCAGCTGGCGAGCATAGGAGGTGGGTTTTCCGTTGCTTCGCGCCCTTTTCGGGCGAGCGCGGTTTCGCGTTTTACCAGCAACTGCTCCCGACTCCTTTTTCCAAGGCGCCACCAGCATTTTTCCTCCCACCGGAGTGAGAGTACCCATTTATCCACTCACGTGAGTTTTCGACCTGTTGGGTTGACAGGAACTGGGGAGGAAACAGGAGCTCACCCTGTTTAACGCGAAGGCTGGACTCGAACCGCTGAAGCGTCAGCCGTTTCTGGCTGGCAACTTTTAGTGTCATTAAGCCACTGCGCCACCGCATCCCCGCTGCATCTTGTACCACAAGGAAAATTGAAGAAGCTGTGCTCTGTCACCAACTGATGATGACAGTGAGGTATACACACCCTAAGAAACTGATAGTAGGAGACTTTTGAGTAAAATGGTTTTCCTTATTCAACTGTTAGTCAGTAGGGCAGCTTGTCAATGCTGATATCCACTGTGACAAATGATTCCATCTCAACTTGATTTAGCACTCTTGCCAGGTCTCTTGTGACATTCACATCTCTATTCAGCCTTGTTGTTTACTAATTCGCTAGTCCGGTCTTCCCCCCCCCCACACACACACACTTTTTCTCAGCTAAACTTACTTCATAAGACCTTTGTGGAGAGAAAGGAGGTGATTGCATCCACGTCAGGTTCCTTACTCCCTGAACTACAATCCTTCTTACTCTGAGGGGTTTGTTGCGTCAAGAATAGAAATCGTCAGAACAAGAAAAATGATGTTGCTTTGCAATGGCCTGGCTTCAGTGGATCTGCTTTATAAGCAAGCTTTGGATCTTGTCACTCCTTGGCTTCTTATCAGAGTGTAGACCAGAGCATGGTTCCTCCTAAAGGAAAGAATATTGGATTTGCTGCCCGGCAGGCATTGCATATCTGCCTGGATCTATAGCTAGGTACTTGGTTGCCCTCATTATTGGGGTTTTGGAGGTGATCTTGGTTAGACTGGAATAAAGTTTGAGAGTTGTCAGGGCCTCAGATAGATTCTGAGATCAATTTGAGTGGGGTATCCCACTCGACATTGTAATTTTCACCAGAGGATACACTTAGACTTGGAACAGTCCTCCTGATTTGACTGAAGAATATCAGGATAAAAATTAGCTTTCTGTCTTTTAATTTTCAGGGAAAAAAGACCCCCCCCCCTTTAAGTTAATAGAGGACTATGAAATATGGTAAATGGGAGAAGAATGGAGGTAAAAAACCTGAGGCAAAGAAGAATCTATAAAATACAAGTTCATTTATAACCAAACATTTTTTTTGTTGTTGGAAGTCTCCAATGTCAGGTTTAATTTGATAGACTTTCAAAGAGTAACCATCTAAAACAAATGCATATGTAAGTATCTCATGATCTCAAATATAAACACAGTATTTTAGATTTTTTTTCTGTTTTTATATCAATCTTTTAAAAAATAAATTGGAAGGAGGTAAATCTATTCTTCCTATTCAATATCCTTGCTCCCTTCTTCAGCCACTTAACCAGAATTCTATTTCACATATTTTGTGTTCCACTTTGATAGAAAAGAAATACTATTGATATTTTTATTTCAGCTTGATAAGAAGCATGTTTGTTTTTGTTCATAGATTTAAAGCCCAAAATGGACCAGCACTGTAAATAAAACATGCAATCTCATTTTAAAAATTTATTACAAGGAACTTTGTTTATGATTTCATGTTCTCCAGTAATAATTAATTGGAGGCCTTCACTGGTCCCTACAGACCAACTATCATTCAAAATGCACTAAAGGATGATCAACACGCAGCATCTCTTCAACAGTAGCAATAACCATATGTGTTTTTGATACTGGTTTAATATAATTAAAAAAGCCCTATTACAATGTATGTGCTTTACAAATATCAAGACCAACACATTTCTCCATATCTATATGGACACACACACACCATTTATACCCAGTCACTAATAAATACTTAATAATTGTGATTTTGTATTGCTATAGTTCCTCTGTTCAAAGGCAGTGGAAAATCCTGGCAAATACTAATAAATTAAACATATATATGAATTTTGGACAACTTGTTATCAGTACAAATGATTTTTGCATTACATAAAGTATGTCACAAAAGGAGAAAAAAAGAAGAAGCAAATCTTCAGTCAATTTGCAAATCTTAGGGCAAAATTAGTAGCAAATATTATAAAACACTCCCTTTCAAGAGTTTGTTCAAGTCAGGTGGCATCTAAATTGAATAAATCAGACAAACAAATAAATGAAGACAAGCTTTACATCATGTCCATTTCTGGCTGCACTTTATTATGGGCCGTACAGTAGCTGTTTAGCATAATCTTGAAAGTGATTGTAGTCTCTAATCAAAAGCAAAGGCCATCTATAGCAATGCTGACAAATCAGCAAAATGGATGGATAGTAATTCTGAGCTAAATTGACTCTTCTCTATGCATTTTCCTATTGCATATATTGATCAAGTGATTTTCATCACACAATGATTAGGTTCACCCATTGTGTTAGCTCTAATATGGCTTTGTTACTTTTGGCATGGTCTTTTAGCCAGCCCAGGCAGCTATTAAGGTAACTTAGCCACCAGAGTTCATAAACTATGGTTTATGGCTTAGTGTGATGTGCAAACCTAGACATGTACTTTTTCCTAATATACATATTTTATAAATCAGAGTTACATCTTGGTGTTTCAGTTTTCATGTAGATTTAATGGCACATTAAATGTTAACAGGACCAGTCATTTAGAAGTTCCTATCAACTATCAATATAAAAAACCCCAAGTAGTTTTCAATAGAAATCTAAAAATGTAACAGTGATGAAGCAACAGTAAGACAGCATGATGTTCATTGTTAGGGAAAATCAGAATAAATGATCTCTTAAGGACAGCAATATTGCTGCAAGATGAGCTCCTTTGGGTAGAAAGCTCCAGAAATGGAGATACCTAGTAATGGAACTTGACAATCAGATTCTCGAAGCCCTTACTATGGCCAAAAGACTGACCAGCATTGGAAAGAAATGTATGGCCCCATTTATTCACCGGATTGAAGACCTGATTGCACTTGCCACTTATGAGTGGATTATCTATAGACTTAGAGTTGCATGGACAAGTATAATGAAATATGGGACTCATTAATACAAAATACAGTAGGCTAAAAAAAAGATAGTCATACAAATATATTAGAAATAAATACGTACTTGAATATTTGCATTAGATAAGTATATATAGAATTGTAATCGTTTACTGTTATAATGACATATTAACATTTTTTTCTTTGTTGTATTTCTTTCACTTTTTTGTTAAAGCACTTTCTTTGTGTTTCTCTTCATTTTCTCAATTAATATTTTTTTTAAAAAAAGTTCCAGAAATGGAGGATTACTTAAAGAAGTCCCTATCCTTGACCTCTACTTGCCTCATCTGAGACTCCAGAATTTATTTTAATACAATGATAGGCTCATGTAGACTATTGCCTCTCTACCCAATCTTATGCAGATTTCTGCAGAAGGAAGTCTCAGGGCACCTCCATGTGTGATATTTATGCTGATCTGGGATTGGTCCTGTGTTTGCATGATATCAGAGGGCTTCTTCAGCCCTTCACAGCTGAGACATTAACCTCTGGCTCCTTGCAGTGTAGGAAGAAATGCTGCAAGAATGATTATTCAATATGCAAGGGGACAGGCAATTTCCTCTTGGTGGCTCTCACCTTCTTGGATTTCCCCATCCCTGCTAAGTCAATGTGCCATTTCAACAGGCTTTGTTTAAACTGCTTAAATGGAAGTTGGGACACCATAGCACCTTATCACCATTTCACCAGGCTTTCCATGAGCAATGCAATGGCTTTTGTTTTCTTTCAGTGAAAACAAATGTGGAGCATTTATTTATTTGCTTGTTTGCTTGTTTACATGGATTTAAACAATGCCTGACTCCCAATGACTCTAGGCCCTTTACAAAATTCAAAGGAAATCAGAATAATAAAATAAAAGAACAAATTATGCGCATCCAGAAATAGGAAAAAAAAAACCATACAAAACAGCAGAAAATGTTACAGAGGCTCACCAACCATTCTGTTCCAAGGCCTGGGGAAATAGTTCAGTCTTCAATGCCATTTGGAACCACATCAGGGTGGAAGCCATGCAGATCACTGAGAGGATGCTGTCTGGGTGCCAATTTTAATCCTTCCCATTGGATCAGCTCATTAGTGGTCAGTAGTTTTTCAGAACAGGAAGCTGGAGAGTGTAAACAGGCAACTCCCCACTAACAAACAGAGGTGGGAAAATGAAGACTGTTACACAGGGATGATCAGAAAGGAGTGTTGGATTTGAATTAGAGGTTACAGTCTTAATTAGACTTGTGGCATTTAGTGACTGTCAGCTGTTTGTAAAGGCTACTGACATACAATACTATTTAACTGTAGTCAAATTGCTTCAGGATCTATGAAACTACAGCCTATTTGTGCCTGCCTAGAATAGCTTAACAGTGCACATGGCAAGGACAGCAATAATAAAAAACCCTACCAAAGTAGGGTTTGTTTCTGAAGGGTTGATGGGTGTCTGTGTGGATGTGACCACAGTACATTTGTCCTCATTCAAATGTGCAAGGATATACATCCACTAATGTATGCCTTAGAATGGAATCTTTTCACTCATACTGATGCATGAGTTAACTGAGTTCAGTCTGTACAAGGGCAGAGGAGTGTTCACTGTATTGTTTTAATGAGTTCCTTCCCCCATTTTTTCTTCACTTGATAATGCAAACTTACATTACACAGAATCATCACATAGTTTTTGCTTTATAGTCTACCTCTATCAGGCTACTGTTGCAGGCCACTTATCCTTGTGTAATCTACTGAGAAGAGCATGGTCACCAGACCACCATAATGCAAATTAAGTACATATTGATGTTAGGGAAGTAAAAGAAATTGGTCATTATCATCATCATCATCTGCACAAAACAACCTGTTTTGCTTAAATGGCACAAATGGCAGGCAGTAGCAGCAAATAGTCTGTTGGCATCTGAGTCTTTCTGGAAAAGCTGTGTTCAGAAATATATCTTAAGGCTAGCTGGTTTTTGAAAAAGTAGTGAAAGTTGCATAGAATTGTCTATTAAAACATAATTTTTTGAGTTGCCTGGTGAGATGGGTAGCTATATAAATATGATGTATAAATAAGTAAATAAATAAATAAAATAATTTATGAGTAAGTTGGGAACAAAGCAAATATATAAACAATTGGCTATTGTGGAAATATATGACTGTATTTTTAAATTGTTACAGATCCACCCCTTTCTAGATGGCAAAGCTACAAGATCAAGTCCTTGTGGACCGAGCACTCGTTATATGGTGTCAGACTCTCTGCACTGCAGTTTGCCTGCTACCTACATTTGATCAGAATGAAAGCCAACTTAGCCATCAGATTCTGCATCAAGCCTGCCTTGACTCGCTGTAGGCCTTTCCAGGTTGCCGTGCCTGTAGCCAGCATTCCATCTATAGCTGTAACTAAACGGTGGCAAGTCTTTCTGGTATAGAACCTCCTCCTGCCCACATCTGGTCCAGGGCAAAGCTGAGATATAAGAGTGGTCTGTAGGAAATAGAAGCCCCATTATGGCTTAAAGATTTCAGCAGCTGATTTGCAAGGCAGCATTTTAACATTAGGCCACATTCCCTGTAGCATGTGGCACATGCTTGTATTATTTATGCACTTGCAGATATTGTTTCAATGATAAGTCCGTATAAAGTTCCACAGAGGCAGATTATCCGCCCATAGTGATCCCTTCTCATCCAGGATTCCAAATTGATAATTATGCACTGTGTAAAATTACTTTTCCCATTACGTTTTATTTGTTGCTTGGTTGTTCCATTGGTCAACTTGAGTTGTAAAACAAAGGGGAATAAAGGACATTATACTGACATTCTCTACGCCTTTCATTATTTAATATCTCATTTTATAGCCTCATGTCATTGCCTATAAATCTTGTCTTTGTCTGTACAAGCTCTGTCTGTGCATTACGGGAAGCCAGAGCCTTGAATCTCAGCATGGATGTTGGTCAAGATTGAACATACTCTTTTTTGTCACTTTTGACAAAGATTCTATTTTTTGCAAAGATGTTTTTGCACCCAGGGTTACAATTCTGCACCTGCTTATCCAGAAGAAAGCCCCACCGTAGCCACTAAGACTTACTTCTGAGGAAGAAAGAGAGAATGATACGTTTAGTTTTTCCAGCTACTGAAAAGCAGGTTGTGAGCCCTTGTATGAATCTTTTCTTATAACTCTTTAATTATTCTATGGAATAATTAAAAATTATTTCACTCAATTAAAAATTTTAATTTTATGGAATAAAATAAATTTTTAATTATTCTATGGAAACCTGAAATGTAATTTCTTGGTCCCTTATCTAGGAGTTTTTTTATCCTGGATTACATAACTGGCATTCCCAGACTATTAATATCCGTTTGTAAAGATAGTTCAGATGCCTGAATGAATGTCCACATTCAACAGCCTGACAGTTGCTGTCTACGCTGTTCCTGTTGCTTCCTTGTACTCTCCATTTCTGTAATATATACCTCTTCCCTTATATTTCAAATGCATGGTCAGATCCCAATTTTGGGGAGGCAATTTCACCTCTAGTCCCCCTTGGGAATGGAGGGGCAGGCCTGTCTTATATTGGATAAATTATGCCGGGGGGGCAGTGTCAGGGAGGGAGGAGGGGTTCCTAAGTATCTTCCTTCTGCTCTTTCTCTGCCCCCTCCCTCCCTTAATGCAGTGTCATCGAAATATGTCTGGTTGTGTTGCTGAGTGGGGTTTTTGTCTTCTTCCAGCTGATTTGCTATTGTTTGAGGTTGATTTTTGTCCTTTGCCCCTACTTTTGGCCCAAGATTAAGGGAGAGTTTATACACAGCCACAGCTTCTATCGGTGTCCAGTATGATAGCAAACAACCACACTGGAAAAATTCAGCATATTAATCCCACAGGCATAAATGCCACACACACAGGGAAAAAAGCTGAGTTAACCTGGAATCTTCAAGTTTAGACGATGTTGTATGATAAACCACTGTTTCTCAACCCCATGCTGCCTGGGGAATTCTGGGAGTTGAAGTCCAGACATCGTAAAGTTGCTGAGGTTGAGAAACACTGTGCTAAACAATGCCCACATTTAGATCCTTAAAGTGTTGCTCTTCTCAAATTCCCCACTTAATAGAACCCTTACTTGTTCCACATTTTTATTTGAGTGGGTGTCAGGAGGGAAGCTCTAGTAAGTGTAGCTAAGGTAAGATGATGCCTCCCCTTTATTCCAGAGATGCCCAGTTGAGTGTGTGGAGTCCCCTTGGGTTTTGTTGCTCTGCTTGGGGTGGGGAGGGGGTGAAGGTTTTGCTTCCCTTAGGTGAGGTAGTTTGGGTAGTGGATGGTCAGGAATAATGGGAGGATGTGGCCTCTTAGAGGGTGCTTTGTATATTTGCTGGGAGTCATTTGTTGCATTACTCTGTTTTGTCTTTCCTGGGGGAAGAGGCTGGATGTATGTGTTTGTGCAAAAGGCCTGTATGTGTCTTCTTGATGCTTCTCACATGGATGTTTTATGTTTCCTTTTGGTTTGAGGGAGTGTTTGAGGGGTTAGATTTTTGTTTGGGGTGAAATGTGATCTCTTTGTGTTTTCCTTGGCATTTAATTTTGCATTCCAGGTGATTGGGCCTAGGGTTGTACGTGCATGTGTGTATTTTGTCATTTATGTATGAACATGTGTGTGTGTGTGTTCATGAATTCTGAGGAATATTTTTTGCAAGTCTGTGAGGGTGGGTTTTTGTTGTGGTTGTGGTTGTTTAAGTCTCATTACTTTCTTTTCTTAGGAGATGAATACGTTGTTCTGCCGTAAGGGCACATAGATTTTTGGCATTTAGCTCCAGAGCCAATATCCGCCCTTTAGCAAAACTTTTTAGGCAACCAACTTATCATTTGTGACTAGGCAAGCCAAACTGGCAAGCATTGTTTTGATGCTTATGGTAGTTCCTCAAATTTTAATGAGAATTTTGATGATGTGTAGTCTTTAACATGATTCATATTTCATCCCAGTGATAATGGGGTCTAAAGTTGGTTTGTATCTGTGTAAGATGTATTAGCCCACTCCTTATGACTAGCTTCCCCTGTGGTCAATGCTTCTTACAAATCCAGAAATAGCATGTGACAGGATGGCTCAGGGCTTATTTCAGATTTGTGAGAGAAATAAGAATATCAAAGGTTGTAAGGTACAATCATTCATTAGACCACAACTTAATAAATATGGGTTGAAACACAGCTTTGCTTTTATATTCCAAGGTAGAAAATAGTTGACTTTGCTCCATTGATATTTGAAGCCATCCTATATTAATAATCTCAGACTCAGAAGATATTCTGTACAGTGCATACCAGCTCTGCACAGCAATAGAATTTGCTCCTTAATGACTAATTACAGTCCATTTTCAGAACTCACATAATTTAATTATTTAAGAAGCTTGCAGTGCATTTACTACAAAGCCAGGGATATTCATAATTCCAACTGCGCATTATCTTTGAAGTGAATTCACTTAAAAAAAAAGATTACACACTGAAATAAATGAAAATATGTTACAGAAAAATAGAATGTTCTATTTTTTTGCCCTCCTTCCTCAGTGCAATTATAATACTTTTTATTTAACTCTCCAGTGTCAGAAGATGCAGAGCAATGAATAGGATATTCAAGAGTTAGGTCCTCAAGCCTCTTGACTTGCTGAAGCAATGCCTCGATAAGATATTTTAAAAGCAGACATGGCACAGATCATGAGAAGTCAATATTCCTGTGATTTCATTTTGTGGTGTAATTACAAGACAGACAATTTTATTTGGTTAATTCACTGTTTATTATTTTCCATGTTGTTCTCTTACAGCCATTGGATGAAAAATTCACTTTTACCAAGGGTGTCTGCATTTAATTATTTATTGTTCTAAAATGTTCAGTATTTTGTGCATATTTTTTGATGTCCAAAATTTCTGAAAAGTATGGATTTTTGCATGTTTATATGTCCCTGGTTCGGCTACATATTTAGCAGAGCTGAAAATATTCTGATGGATGGTTCTTTTATTCATCATTTCCAAATCCATGGGCCTGGTGATGTCACATGGCAATTCAAGAATGCTAATCATAAGTATCACAGGTGATAATAGCAAGGATATGACTGCAGAGGAACGCCTTGAGATTTGAAAGTCCTTTTATTGATCATTATTTTGCTTTTTTTATTTGCTTTCTCCTTGTTAGTCATAAACAAGGATTTGCTGAAGTTGGCTAACTTTTCTGCAGCGAGGCCATTTTCAAGCAATGAGAAAGGAAATACTAATAGCTGAATGTTTCTTTTCTCATGGAGGAATGGAACAACATCTTAGTTATTTCATGACTGCCCTCATTATAGATTTAATTTTGTAGGGTTATATAACTACTCTAAGATACCCAAGGGTTAGTCTCATGAATATTTGTATTTCCACTTGATATTCAGCTTGCAGTGCAAGTATGGCTGTTCTTTCTTAAAAAATCTTGGTAGCAGTTTACATATCATGTGATTTTAATCCAACTGCATAGCTGCAAATTGAAGTGCCCTTTTTCATGGAAGCATGGGAGTGAGAGGGGGAGGAGTTAAAGGCATTAATACGTAATTGAATTAGGTGGCAAGAACTGGGCTGCACTTAACACAGCTAAATGCTCTGGACCAGTTGCAGAACTGGAACTTCAGGCCTTTTGTCTTCAAGAGCTTCTGTTGAAACACCTGCCCTATGGAAAAACCTGTCTCCCCTCAAAATTTGAATGGTCCCAACCCTGCCAGCTTTTCAGAAAGTTCTGAAAACCCGGTTCTTCTACAGATTACTAGGCCAGGATGGTATTAGAGGCTGTGGTAACTATGAGTTGTACTGTAGGTCTGGTTTCTGGCGTACGATGTTTTACTTTATTAGGTTTTGTTATTTTCTCATTTTCCTTTGCACCTATTGTTTTTAATCCATGTTAGCTGCCCAGAATTGCTTGGCAAGTGGACAGCCAGATAAATTGAATCAATCCATCCATCCATCAGTCAGGCTTTCCATAAAATGCTTGTGTTCGTTGTCACAAATAAATATTTGTTCAATTGTCCTCACATGAAAAGGATCAGATATTTGACTCAGTTCAACATTTCATAGGGAAGATGCACCTTGGATTCAGCATTGCTCCATTTGTATCTGAGCCAATGATCTTCCCTTCATGGAAAAAGAAGATGCCAAAGAGGGAAAGGCTATTACAGTAACAGGATAATACTAAGTTTCTCCTGATTCATCTCAGCTTCCAAGAAGATGCTTTCATACTTTGCCTTTACCAGGGCAACTAATCCAATACATTATGTGCCATAAAAATTATGCAATCACTTTTGACTTTCTAGCAGTTCAAACTGAATTCATACCTATAAAAATTGATTATTACTGTAAGCCTATTTTTCCCACTCTTGCTATCACATAGATTCCAATTTCTACTTGCTCTAACGTAAGTAACCAAACCCTGTTAAAGCCTTTATTAAATACTATTCATCTTGTATCAAAAGAACAGAGTGAAAAATAATGATACTATTAAAGATAACAACTCTCTGCTTGGGTTGTAAGTATTTTACTGAAATGCTTTTTAAAAAGATCCTTATTATGTTGCATACTGATTCAGCTTGTCGGCCGTTCCTTTTCTTTCAAGCCCTTTTATACTTTTTTGTTGTTGTTCGACTGAATCTAGTGCTTCATTGTCTGAGCACACTTTACAGATGGATAAAGCGCTTCGTTCCCTCGACTGAGTTTGTACTGTTCTCTGGCCTTGTTTCTCAATGCTATCTCACTGCAGCAGCAGACATTGAAAACATGCTATTCCCACACCCACCAAACACAACGCTTGGGGATAAGAACTGCACCATTGATAGAGTCTGCATTCTTCTCCACTGGTTCCCACCAGGATGTCGCTAACAATTTCCTGGGCCTTATCAAATTAAAAAAAAAAAAAATCTTTTGAAAAGTGGAAACAAAACATCAGACTCCATTGTTGTGCAACGTTCACTGCTATCATCTGTGTTTTCCATCATTCTACATGAACAGCCTACAAACATCACCTAATACAGATCCTCAGATCAACAGTTTACTGTGGACAGGTATTGTTCAATATCTCTAATCTTCCATTCTAGCTTTTCAGGGAATTTTAACACTTTCCAGTTTTAGAACCCATGCTTTTAACCCATGTGTTGCCTCTACCTGATATAATATGAAAGAAGTTAATTTTCCAACCTGTACTTTCATCTCATAACTGTGAAACCTAGAATCTGTAGGACTCACTGCAAAAACATTGGGCTGTTAAACCTTGATGCATGCAGTCAATTATCCTGGGATTTCAAATCTTGATTTTGGTATATTTACATATTTCAGGAATGAAAGAAGGGATAGTGACCTGAAAAAGAGAAAACAGGCATGACAAGATTGGAGACCAGAGTCCTTTCTGTTTTGTTCCAAGTTAAGAGATCATATAAATAGTAGCCAGGATGATGATATATAGGTATCCTTAAGAAAACATTGCAACGCTTGAACAACAAAGATATCTGTGGCATATAATACCTGAGCAACATTTGCTATATTTCTGCACTGCTATATCCTACTTTTTCTAGTAAAATAGGAAACGGTGAAATTACACCCTACAAAAGTTGATAATAGGATCCTGGGAAATGTTCTGATAGTAGAATAGGTTGTCATCAATATGCTGATGATATACAATTCGATTTTTCTGTCTTTTCAAAGCCATATGGGGTTGCATGGTATTGCTGTGAAGCTACACTCAATCCAGAAAAGGTAGAAGTATGATTGCCAGTGCCAGATAAATGAGAGTTAACCTGTATTGAAGTGCACTACCCCTGAAAGAACAGATTCATAATGAGGGGTTGGCATGATTAGAGTCTTGGGACATATTTGTAATGCCTCAACAAATATCATGTTTCTGTTATGGGCATAGATCAGGAAAAATACGTGAGAAACTGATATGGGGAAAACAAAACAAAACAAAATTAATAATTGTGGGATTTTCAATTTTCAGTTTTCCACCTTACAGTATGTTCTTATGTAAAAAGGTAATATATAAATCCACAAAAAAATGATTGAAGAAATAAACAGGGCTAGGCAGGATTCAGTCTTAGCAAATGGACATGGTCCCTCTTACATATTGCATAATGGATGAATTAGGCCCCGCATTTATTTATTCAAGTGGTAAAGATATCTGCACATGTCATTGTAGTAGTTAATTTAAGAAGTTCTTTAGACAATGAGCAACTCTGCCAAGATTCATCTAAGTATGAATTGGCTTAGTTTATAGATTTTGTCATATTATGAATTGGCTGTCATTTTCCTAAAAATTCATTTAAACCCTGATTTGAAAGGCATAAACAGAAGTACTTTATAGCTTGTTCATGATCATCACTGCTATGCAAATATGCATTTTCAGACATTTTGTTCATGTTAAAACCTTCCTTTGGCTGAAATTTTGGTTGTTTGTTGAAACGCAGCCAAGCACCATTTTGTGGGGGGATAATTTCCTTAGTTGATTATGTATTTATAAAATTATTTTTACCTGTCTTTTATCCTTAAACGAAGTGTACCCGGTAAGATGTCCTGTTTTAAATTTGAACCTAATTGATAAATGTTAAAACATCACAATAAGCGAAATTTAAAGCAGAAAAATTGAGAGTGAAGCTATATAGTTGAAACCATGTGACACCGAAGGGAAGAAAAATGTCTGAACAATCCATTTCAAATCAAGTAAGGGGTCCATTTAATCTGGAGAATTCCAGTCAGCCTTCTGAAGAGAGCAGACTGTGCTCCACCTTCCCACTAACCTAAAAGTCCTTGGCAAAAGTACAGTTGGTTTGAGAGCAGCATTCTGCGCTCAGCTCACAGTATGTCAGAAATAAATCTGGCTATCATTGGTACGAACTGCACTTTTTCAAGAGCAGACCCACCCAGAGTGCATAAGTGATTAAGGTACGGATTACGATGGGCCAAATGCATTTGCAGGAAGGCACACAATGAGTGCAGCAATTGAAACCTTTTTTACAAAATAAATAAATAAATATTGAGATTTATACAATATTGAAATGGGCAAAAGATGTAGCCTTCCCTGATGGGAAGTACTCCTTACTATGTCTTACCCTGTATGCAGTGGAACCTGAATTGAGATTTCAGAGCTGCAATTCAATTTATATTTTCACAGCAGATACATTTTACATTTTAATAAAAGTGGTCTTCCATTCACTGTCTTGTGCTAATCCATGACTGTATTACGTGACAGCTGAAAACTTAATCTACAAGTTTAATACAATATTTCAGGCGTGCAAATATTCAGTAAAATATCTTGGGAGACAATTCATTCTGGAAATTACGATCAGGGCAAAGGTGAACGCTGATGTTCTAGAAAAAGTAAAACAAGGTTTTGGAAGCTGTAAATTTCAAAATGATCATAACAAGCCTGAATTTCAGCTGTAAGAAATAAGATTTTCCTCTAAACACTTTTGCTCAGGTTTGTTGTTCATCTATCCATTGAATAAGGCCCCTGAAGGATCAGCATTGGATGAATTAGCTGGGAGTTTTGTACATGTTCACCTGAATGTATTTGCTGCTTCAAAGCGAGTTGATTTGCAAATCTGCCTTAAATGGGTGATTCAGTCAAAGTTGAAACATCCCTTCAAAGCTTTTGCATAGCCCTTTGTGGCAGTATGAAGTACTTACACAATCGCATTGAGAAAACCTGGTTCACCTGATGGGGTCTGAACTGGCTGTGATCTTCAAATTATAGTGGATAATTCAGTGGAAAAAAATCAACCCAGTGTGAGGTGCAATGGGAAAGACAAATTGTATTTATCGGATCATTAAGAAAGGAACTGAAAATAAGACTGCCAACATTGTAATGCCTATACACAAATCTACCTAGCAACCATTCTTGAAATAACTGTAAACTTCTGTTCTGTTCACTCCTCATTAAGAAAAAAAATACTGAGTTAGAAAAGGTACTGAAAAGAGCAACAAAAATAATCAAGGAGTTGGAACCATTCCCTCAACGGAAATGGTTCCAAATGCAAGGCTTTCTAGCTTTAAAAGAAAAAAAGTGGCTGAGGGGGTATATAAAAGAAGCATGTAAAAGTTTGCATTGTGGATAAAGTATCAAAGAAATTGAACAGTGGGAGAGGCAGGAAAAAGGAAGTCCTTGTTCATGGAGTACTGTACATACTTAAACAAATCCACAGCCTCTAGATGTGTTAACCTCTCTATGAAGCCACTGGGAGGGATCATACTGGGGTTCTGAGTGAATGGCTTCCAGGATAGTGATGAGATCCAGCTGTACCTTTGCTTTTATGCAAGCTCAGAGTCTGCTACTTTGAGAGTCTTTACATGTTTTTTGGGCAGTGAAGGACTGGCTTTGGGAGAACAAGCTGACTGATTCTGAGCTTGAACAAGATCAAATAGCTGTTGGTTCTGGGGGCTGGCTTCAGGATTTGAGAGATATGCCTGATTGGGTCACATTTCCTCTTAAGAATCAGGTTCACAGATTGGGCTCCTTTGGAATCTGGCATTGACGGTGGATATTCACATTCCTTTGGTGGCAAGGGGCAAGAGGACCTTTTACCAGTTCTTCATGATAAACCAGACATGTCCATTCCTGAAGGAGAGAGAACTGATGTCAGTGACACTTGTACTGGGAATCTCAAGGTTGGAGTACTGCAATCTGTTTCTTGTGGGATGGCCCTTGAAGATAATCAGGAAACGAGCAACATAGGCTCACTTGGAAACACCCAACCAAAAGGATTGTGGGACAGGGTTTCTTGGTATTCAGTTGCCTTGTCAGGTTGTAATAAGTTGATTGGTAGCCATATACAGTTCTTTCTGTGTCATAGTCCATATCTGACCACTCCCCTTAAGTCTCTTCCCCAGCTGGTATGCCAAGTAGTTGGTTTATAGCAGACACTGCTATATGGATATGGATCTCAGTTCAGTGCGTTATTTATAGTGCCTTGGCCAAATACAGATATTGAGATCAGGCCTCATATCTAGGGTGATGCCCAGCTAGTGTGCATGACTGGTTCAAGAATGCCTTGTGCAATGAGTTGATCCAATTCTCATTGCCTCATATTTACTCAACTCTTCCTTGAAAATCTGTGAGCATTCAGCAACAAATACTGTATATCCAACTTTTCTGTATATGTACACCCTACAGGGTGATTTCCAAAGGAGCAAATCTATTTATTTCCAGAAGGCTTTTGTGGTCCTTCTTGGTTACAATGAAAGGATAGGATCACAAAAGCCTTCTGGAAATAAATAGGTTTGCTCCCTTGGTTACAATGAAAGGTAGGCTCTGCCAATTTGAGCTATGTGCACAGTTATCAGACCACTTCCACCAATTGCAACAATCCCTTTATTGTAATCATGAAGCTGACAGCTGACTTTTCTAACTTAGGTGGATAGTGATAGAATAAGTGGGAAGATGTATTTTTTGTCAGTGGAGACATAACAGAACTTGAGCCAAATTCCATTATGCATTCCTGGCCATTTATACTCAGAGATGCCAACAACTCTGACCCTGGATCTTCTGAGGTCCTCGTGTTTTTAATTAAGTATCGTTTTTGTACTTCCCCACAGCAGATGGATCCACCTTGTGTGTATATTCAACATGGAAGGCTGTATTGCAAGTATTGATGTCTGCCACTAGTCTTAAATATGCAGACTTTCTGAATATGTCATGCTTTCTTTTTGAAAGAACACTTCACATTCCTGAATCAAGGCCCACTCTCTTATCCTTCCCCCACAGTTTCAGCAAGCCCATCTCTTCTGTGACATTGGAGCAGATTCCAATGATTCATTGAACTGGTTGAAGATACTCTGATTCCTGCTTATCCTGAAGCACGAGCACATTGCAAAAACTTGCAGACTGAATTACTTTTAGTTTTGTGATGTAGCTTCTGTTGCCAAAGCCTTTTCCTGTGCTGTGATTTGGCACAGAGGCAGCATTGGGTTCCTCCATCGTTAATTCCATATGTAAGATGGAGTAGGCTTTAGAAGGTTTCCAAACGTTCAGAATTCACCAAGGTGTTGGGTGCAGTAGGAGAATGGACAAGATGATTTATATCCACCAACTATCAAAATAATTATAGGTTTCTCTTCTGAGTTCTCTAATTTATTAGCCTCCAGGTAAAAAGAAAGTCTTTCTGCCTATGAATGCCATGAAATTGGGTGATTCACACCAAATCTTCAATTACAAGTGATGCACAATCAAAAAAGAAGTGGGGTCACCATCTCGATTTGTTTTACCTCCCTTGTAGATACCCCTGTTATTCAATGATGTTAAAGACTGAGCTAAGATACCACATTGTAGCAAGCAGCTGGGCACAGCAATGACTATGAGTCTAATGTTGCAGTGGGGTGGGCAGCTTCTTCATGCCCTAAGCTGTAGGTGGCAAGCTTGGTAACACCCACCAAACATTGGATGGGATCAAGACAAGGAGTCAGAGCATCATGTTCAAAGGTGTGCAGTGTCAGGACCAAAAATATGCAGCCCATGGGCGGAAGAAAAAAATCCAAATAAATAAATTAAAAAAAAAGAATGTCAAATCTTCTTCAATTATGCGTAAACTCTTGCCAACTTTATAAGATGATTATTTGCCATTCCATTTTGATAGTAGTATGCAGCACAAAAATGCACAAACATTCACATTTCAAGAAAATAAAACATTTTTGTACAAAATTTCCATTAAATCCACTTTTTTTAAGCTGAAAACATTATATTGCAAAATTCTGGGAAGGGAATAATATGTCTTCCATCTGTGTCTTTGTCCTAGAAGTGTAAATTAGGTTGGTTTGCTTCAATATGCAGACTAAACAAATTTATCCAATATCTTTAGTGAAGCCCTGGAGTAGTTTTTCAGCTCTTTCAAAATGCATTTCTCCTCTAAAAAATAAATGTAGCAAGACAAGACTTTAAATTGATATGGTTTTCATGCCAAGTTTTACTCCCCCAGGTGGTCAGCCTGTCTCATGATTAGTAGAGAAAACAAGATAGGCAACCGAGATTGCCAAACTACTGAAAAGTAAATGAAGTTAAATGATGTCCAAAAGAATCTGGGATCAAAACCTACTCAGAATCCTCTTTAAAAGCACATCTTATGAATGCAGCTTAATTGGGAAAATGTTTACTCAGAAGTAAATCTTACCAAATTCAGTGATGCTTACTCCCATTTCTTCTCGGAAACCTCAGTGGGTTGCATTTAAATCTGAACCGTTTATTATTCTTTGCACTACTAATTAATACAGCTTTAAAAGGAGTTTCATGGTGTGCAGATTCCTCAAGCACCCTTTCAACAACTGGAAATTGGAGCTAACACAGATGTAGCTATTCAAATATTTGAGATCAATGTGCAGCAGTCTCTTCTATTAAAACTCCCACTAATCTTTCCTCCGTAGCATACAAAATCTTCTGTCCTGTCTTTTCTACTTTCTTAAAATGTGTTATTGCTCTTTCTCTTTGCCTTTCTCCTTGCATGCTCTCTCTCTCATAAAGACTAGATAAATAGGTAGCAGCCAGGTAAGACATCTGTCTTCTGACCTGGATGTCCCAAACCAATGTGTTGGAAATAGTTATAGTTGTGAATGCAAAAATCAGAAGATCTTTCATATTGTAAAAGAAATATTTATGATAGGGCCAGAGAGCTGAATAAGTTGCTCACCCACTTGTTGGCCATATGAAACTTTGAATCTTTACCTGTGCATGGAAGGATACCTGTAGTGTTCCATGGAAGAGGGAGAGCTGGCTCTCAGCTTGCTGGGATGTCAAGTAGGCACTTCCAAAACAATCAGCAGGTGTGGTGTGCCCTTCCTTTACCAAAGAAACAAGTCTCCTCTTGTGTATTGTTGAAGGCTTGTTATTGAGTAACAATTCAATAGAAGAAAAAACCCTGGCTAACCCCCAGGAAGATACACACATATTTTGAGACCAAAACAAGCAGCCACTCGTTAACCCCTCCCCCTCCCCCTCCCCCTTCCCCTCAGGCACCCTCGCTGATCTCTATAAATACCCACAAAAGGGTCACATCATCCTGGGCACAGAGAGAACTGCTCCTGTCTGTGCTCCTACCCTCTGAAGATGCCGGTCACAGATGCTGGTGAAGTGTTAGGAAACAAAACTTCCAGAACATGGCCATATAGCCCAGAAGACCCACGCCAGCCAAAGCCTCCTCTTCTTTACATAAAAAGCATGCAAAAAGAAGCAAAGCCTTCCCACCCTGATTTGCATCTACTGTATATAGGTTTTCTCATTTTAAAGTAGAGTACTCACTGGAATACTTGTGTTGTTACATTAACCTGTTCAATAAATCTTACCAATCAGAACTCAGAAAAATTTGTTCTTGGGATCAATTGTTTCCAGTTGAGGCTGCCACCGGAAACTTGTCCAGAAGTCTGCTTCTTCTTTCTCTTTCTTTAGTAAGCAAACATGTAACCCAGTGTTGTCCAAACTTGGCCACTTTAAGATGGGTGGACTTCAACTCCCAGAATTCCCCAGCCAGCCATGCTGGCTAGGGAATTCTGGGAGTTAAAGTCCACTCATCTTAAAGTGGCCAGGTTTGGACAGCACTGGTGTAACCAATCTGGTGAAAATAAGGTTTCCATGGCTGCATCCTTCTATTGCTCCTAGGTTTGTGTGGATCAGTGTCTCCAGTACATGTTATTGTTATGAGTTTTCACATATTCTGACAATTTTTTTATAAAAGGTTTTTTTAAAGTATTTTTTACCTATTTTCCTTAGTATGCTGAGTTTTATATACAAATGTTCCTAATATATGCTCTCTCTCTCTCTCTTTTAAAAAGATGCAGCTATTTCTTATTTTAAAAAATGATACCACTACACTTTTTATGTTCTCAGCTTTCGTAAACACTTTTCTGTTTCTGGATGTACCTTGCCCGCATATGTATCATATTTGTGTGAATTTTCAAGTAAAGAACAGCAGCTATTAGTAGATTCTTCCCTTTGCTGCATATCTCTTTTTGCAGATTTTGCAAATTTGCTTGCACCGAGATTATTGGCTAATTCTCTTATATCCCTATTTGTTTCCTCTGATTAATCTAACCTAAATCTTGAACTATGCTTATGCAAAGCTTCAAAGAAATCCTTGGAATCAAGGTAGGTTTCCTAACCAAAGCAGAGCACTTCACAGATTCAGTGCTTTTTCTGCTATTTTGGGATTGTTACCATGTTGTAACAATATACACCGTTGCAATATCACTTCTATATATGGAGAACACCGAGGGAAAGGTTCACTAGCATGGTGGGCTCTCTGACATGACATGGACATGAATAACCAACCAAACAATTTTATCACCTCATTAAGCTCCCTGCCTACCAGAGCTCCTTTGGGGGGTCAAAGATAGCATTGCTTTGGGCTTCTTCAGTTTCTTGGCTCTCAGCTTTTTTCCTATGCCCAACCTGACCAGAAGCCTTAACTTTGCTTTCTATCTGTCTTGTGCTAATGGAATGTCAAACTTCAGTCCTGATCCTGCCAATATGACTGGTGGTTCCACACAGCTGTCAGCACCCTGGATATGGGCTGGAGGCTGATCATTTCTGTGTGCAGTCTTAGGTTTAAATCTCTTGACGATTAATACATAGATACTTGTCCAAACATTTGCAGCTTGTAAAAAATGAGGTGGTGGTGGTGTTAGCAAGGCTACAAATGACATTTTTTCTGCACCAGCCTTTGTTTTTTGCGACCTAGCTACCTCTGTGGCCTTCCAACTCATTGTTTGCTGCCTCTGCTAATTAACTAGCATAGACCATTGCCACCAGGTTAGATTATTGTCTGTGTTGGGCTGTGTTAACAAGACGCCAAGCTTTGACAGGGTGCCCTGCCCAGCCTGACATTCAATGAAGCTAATCAGGTGCCCAAGAAAAGCCTAGCTATACCAGCTTTCCCAAACCCCAATAATCTAACATAGCAAAGCTCCATAGCTCCACAAGGACAGGCTAATAAGCATTATTCAGGGTCATGTCAAGCCTGTCACCCCAGAAAAACAAATGGAAAAAAGAGTTTATTTTTTAAAAAATGTTCTCAAGTTGGAATACAATGCTTTCTGCATCACTCCAGTATGCCTTTTTGTCTTTGCCTACTCACTGAATCTGAAGGAGTTTGGTAGTACCTTTTCTAACTAACAAACGTATTAAAAGATGTAAGCTTTTGTAAGCTGCAGGATACCCTTTAATAACATTTGTTAGTCAGAAAAGATACTACTATAGACTAACATGGTTCTATTCCTACAACTCCTTCTCACTTAAAAGAAATGCAGAAGGAACATTTCAAAAATTTATAGAGGTGAAACCCTTGATGGTATCCAGTTGAAACTTGTGGTATTAATATCCTCTGAAGATTTTACCATCTGCTATTTTCATTGCATTAAGAATTAAACGGTTGCTGACATTTTGATGCTCCCTCATTATAGCCTCTGGACATACCTTTATTTTTGAAATCAAGTCTCAAAGTGGCTTGAATTAAATCAGTTTACTTTTGAATCTCGAGTCACAAACTCAAGTCAGATCAGGCCCTCTTCAAATCCCAAACCCCAATTTGAATCAAATTGTAGCAGAGCCAGTTGACTCCCCTGGCTGAAAATTGGAGGTCTCAAGCCTCCTTTCACAGAAACCTATGGTGTCTTCATATTCTACCCTGCTTTAGGATAGTGGCTTGATAGTCCCTACTGCCTCCAGCTATCTTCTAGGGCACAGCACCTAGCACACTCCCTCTAATCCCATGTGTAGGAGAGATAGGATTCTCACAACCCGTCCAGTCTTTCAGGTGAGGAAAAGGTAAATATACAAAAAGTAATGTTCATAATATAAACTTGTGGCCATATAGTATATAATTGAATGGCTAGAGGTTTCAATCCTCTCCCCCACTCCCTTTGTGGGAGATAAATCAATCCCACAGGAGATAAAATTCAAACTTTATTAAAAAAAAAAAAGCATAAAGTATAAAAAACTCTTTCTGACTTGAAATATCCAAAATACAAATATTCGGTGTTGGAAGTGATAGCTACTATTTGGTTAAAAAATAAAATAAAATACTCCGGGCAGACCAGAAAATATGGTGGCCTGTTGCAAATAGGAACTTCTCTTGCAGATTCTCAGCATAGATTTTACCAAGATTCCAGATTAATATACAGATTTCAAGAAAATGCCAAACAAAATGTTATATCTTCATGCACAGTCTGAAATATTAATAAAAGGCTGATGTTACAAAGTTCATAATTTGCACAAAGAAATAAGAACATTAGAATATGAGATTTTAATACAAACACTAAAACAAATAATTAACATAACCTAGTGCAACCCCCAGCTAGAACTTATTTATCTACTTCTACATAAATAGCTTTTTTTTGGTGGGGGGTAGGGGGAAGTAAAGGCATTCTGATTTTACTTGGGTTCCCTTTTCCTTCAAATTTAGTCTGAAGCTGGTGGGGAAGTTTTCACCATGTGCTTTCCCCAGCCTCAGTTCACTCCTTCTCAAGATTTATTTATTGCATTTATATCCTGCTGCAATCCAGATAGATTCTCAGCAGTAGAAATATTTAAAATGTGTATCGTTACCTCCTTCAGAGGGAGAGGTTGGGGTAATACGACTCTGTGTGTACGTGTGTGACAGAGAGCATCTCTTCCTCATAGATGCGGATTGAGTGTTTGGTCAGCAAGCAAACAATGTCCAGAGTCCAAATCAAGGCTAATTTGTGAAGTTAAAAGCTCACTTAATTTAGCAGAGAGAAAGGCTGGATGCAAGGTTGTACATAGTCATGCTATTTCTCAAAGTGTCGGGGGGGGGGGGTCTTGTGAGCATTCTGAAAGTGGCAGAAGAGGAATAGAGCTTTATATGGATCAGTGCCCAAATATTATTTAACCTCATACACATCTATTAACCCCAAATAAAAAAGTATTTTGCTTTCAATCATAGAAATATTGGGAGGAAATAATTATAGCATATTTGACACATATGTGCAATAAAACACATAATGCTCTCTCTCTCTTTCTCTTTGGTATTTTGTAAATTAAGAGCTATGTCAAAAATTCATTTCAAAATAATGCTAATACTCAAAGGAATGTATGGTTACTGAGAAAGAAAGGAAGCCACAAACAATTCCTAAAGATCATCATAGAACTTTTTCTCTTCTTTTGGTACATATTTAATTTTTTAAAAGGCATGTAGAATATTTTCCCTTAAATATCTTTGTGCAGTTCTACAAAGTAAATGGGAAACAGTCTATTTCCATGCTTAGTAATTATGAGGAGACAGTTCAATGTAAAGAGCTGCTGTCTAATATCACAGCAAACATGTTGGATAATGAAGAAACATCAAGTGATGCTGAAATTAGGATTCATTGAAGTGATGGCTGATCTGTGCTTATCCTCCCTCAAAAACCATGCAAGAATCCTCCAAGCTACTCTGACAAACTCTCTAGCTTTTTAAAATAAAAGCTAAATCCAGCTCTATAAAAATGAAACAGGGATGTTCTTCCCCTAATCAGATTCCCATTCTTTGGGAACTCACATTAAGTGGAAGGAGAAGTAATTATTTGTAACAGGACAAGTTGGTAGTCAACAATAGGAGACACCTTGCTAGACCTCATCACAATCTGAGGAGTCCCCCTAGAGCAGTGTTTCTCAACCTTGGCAGCTTTCAGATGGGTGGACTTCAACTCCCAGAATTCCCCAACCAGCCATGCTGACTGGGTAATTCTGGGAGTTGAAGTCCTCCCATCTGAAAGTTGCCATGGTTGAGAAACATTGATCTAGAGTCTTCCAGGGGACAGTGCAGTCTTAACACAGGAGCAAAATGCTCGCACTCAGTTCATCACATGACAGGGGAGTCCAGGTCAAAGGATGACATAACATGTCATCAAGAGTTTGCAGTG
Organism: Liasis olivaceus; assembly: GCA_030867105.1. Classification (NCBI taxonomy): domain Eukaryota; kingdom Metazoa; phylum Chordata; class Lepidosauria; order Squamata; family Pythonidae; genus Liasis; species Liasis olivaceus. The sequence goes on along the minus strand of CM061349.1, from coordinate 94,760,207 downwards.
GATGGGATATGTTTTGACAAAGAATTATTCCTATCTAATGCATTAAAAACTAGCACTTATGACACTCATATTATTCTTAAGACCAGAGATAGACTGGAAGCTATCTATTTTTCATGTCTTTTTTCTTTTTCTTTTACTTTATCTCACCTTTTCTTTTCCTTTTCTTTATAATTTGTATTTTCAATTTTCTTTTTCATTTCTAACTTTTAACTTTGTAATCTTAAAATTTCAATAAAATACTACTAAAAAAAAAGAGTTTGCAGTGGTGACTGTTACTGTGCATAATGCTATTTTATCCTTCCATGGGGAAATGCTCTTTCAGCCAGGAAATGCTGCTTTATGAACAGCAAGGTATGATGGTTATGTCCTTCAAGGGGGAGTTTGTGCTCCCATTAGTGGAGAAGTTTCGCTCTTCCCACCTCCCAGCTCTTGGGTTTGGATGGGATATTTGGAAGGGGCCCAAATGGTTGGTATGGGAACATTAAAGATCACAAGGGTCAGTTGGGAAGGCAACAGAGGATTGCTACCTCCTGACTTAGAAGCTTTGAAGAGTTGTTAATGTAGTTGTTTGTTATGTTTTTGTATGTTTTATAATGTGACTTGTTTTTAGTCTTAATCAACTTTCCATTGCACAGCTTTCTTGCTTATTGCCTCTGACAGCCCCACCCCCAAAATGAACAAGCATTCATAGATACATGAACAGAAGTAGGAGTGGCAGAGTGCTAGCAATTTATTTTACTTTTTTGTGTGTAAAGAGAGGTAGAAATATTTACTTAGACATTGATTTAGTGGAACGTGAGAGGGTGGGTTGAGATATTTTCTTGTATGGCTAGCTTGATAGGATAGAAATCACTGACTGGCTGAAAGTTTTCTGACTTTGGTCAAAAACAGCAAACAGAGTTTGGCTGATAAACTTTGACCTACATCTTTTGCAAGTGGGAAAAAAAATAAGAGAAATCTGTTTGTTTGTTTATATTTATCAAATTTGTCACCACCCATCTCATGAAGCTACTCTGGGCGGTTTACAACAAGATAAAAATTAAAATACAACATAAAAACAATCCTAAAAATGAACGAGTTCCAAGAAGATGGAAAATTGGCAAGTAATTCCAGGGAGCATCACCAGGGGGCTAACCACCCCCAGGAACAGATAGAGTCCATATCACCCCACGCATGCTGACAGAGCCAGGTCCTTAAACCTTTTCGGAAAGCTGGGAGGGTAGGGGCCCGCTGCACCTCTGGGGGGAGAATATTCCAAAGGGTGGGGGCAGCGGCAGAGAAGGCTCTTCTCCTGGGCCCTGCCAGCCGACATTCCCTCACTGATGGGATCCTCAACATGCCCTCTCTGCCTGATCTGTTTGGTGATGATGATGATGATGATGATGATATTATTTGCAGTAACTGAAGTTTTTCTCAGTTCAGTCTCTTTGCAGATAAGTATAAATAAATAAAAATGAATGAATGAATGAGTAAAGCAATCAATCAAATAATCTCCAATTCTTATAATTTCTTTGTTACAGCAGTACTCTGAAAAACCAGTTGTTAAAAGTTAAAACACTATAGAAGAAAGTGGTTCCCCCCCCCCTTTTTTTTTTGTAGAGTGTTAAAACAACCAACTGAGTTGCAAATGTATATGAAATCAGACTTGGAGAAAAGTATGTTTCTGTATTTGTTACTGTCATAAACGTTATTGAACCACCCTATTATTTAAATTAATAATTTAAATGTTTGCCTAATGAACTGAACTTGATTAAATTAAAGCATTCCCCATTAATTCTGACACATTGTCAAATGGTGAGGTATGGTCTTCAGAACCTGGAAAAATAATATTTAGGTACTACAGTTTTGCTTAAATAGCTGCTGACTGAATATTTCTCAAAAGATTTTAGAACAAAACCAAGCCTTTGTTCCTCTAGTTAAACAATGAACTAGGAAAGAAGGAAGGAACAGGGTTTTTTTTAAATCACTGCGTAACTGCAAAGCAGTGCCAGCACAGTGAGGTAATTCTGCTATATTAGCACTAGTTATTGTAAGACTATGTAATATCTTTCCACAAGAGAGAATATTGGTCCATTTGACAAAACTGCTACTGTACAAATTTGTGGTCATGATTATTCTCATTAATTGCACATTTTAGCTTAATACCACAAGGCACAGCTGGTTAATGGTGTAAAGAAGGAAAGGATGACCTATTTTAAGCTGAGGCACCTGGCCTTTAAGTTGAATTGTGCCTTCTACATATGGAGGTCAAATGCTATATTCAATTGAATTCATTAAATGCCATTATTGTCATTCGTTCCTGTTGCAATAGCCCTGTTCCTTATTCTATCACCATTAAAAAAATCAAACCCAGAGGCAGGGTTTCTGCAGGGTGTGGTTAAAAAAAAAAAAATGAAGATGGAAGCCACAATGGTATGACTGATGCTTCACCTGTTTTTTATGTGGAATGCAGGCAGAGCTTCAATTACATGATCGTGGCTATCACACTGACTATTTTGACCACACCCTGAAGATACCCCTGTCCAGATGCCAGTTTTGGAAAACTGTCTGACGCTGCATTCAAGACTTTGATTGTGCCAGGTTTCACACTAGGGCAGGACAATAAATCACAGCTGTTGAGCCAAATCCTTACAGGTAGACCTCACTTAATGACCGCCCTGTTTAGCGACCATTCAAAGTGATGCTGAAAAAGTAATTTTATGACCAGTCCTCGCATTTATGACCATCATAACATCCCCATGGTCATGTGATTAATATTCTGGGGCTTTGCAACCAGCAGGTGTTTATGACCATCTCAGCAAACCACAGTCACAAGATCACCATTTGCATGCTTTATAGCCAGCTCCCAACAAGCAGAGTTAATGGAGAAGCTGGTAGTAAAATTGCAAGTCGGCGTCACATGATGTCTCACTTAACGACCTATGGCAACTCACTTAATGACAGAATGGGAAGTGATGTTGTAAGTCTGTTGCAGTCACATGGTGTTTCACTTAGCAATGGTGTTGCTTAGTGATGGAATAGCCGGTCCCAATTATGGTTGCTAAGTGAGGACTCCTTGTATTCAGCAACAAGCCTAACTTGGCAGAAGATTCTTAGGCCTGACTTGGCTAGATTAGACTCTTCATTGCAGACAAGAAGGAAGCCTTACACCCACAGATAATTTGCCCTTTGCAGTGCACAGATGCCAAAGGCTTTATATTGGTCTGTGCTCCAAAAGAGAAATTCTAGGCCTTTTCTTTCTGTCTTTTCTAAGTTAAGAGATACTTGGTGGTTTGTTTGGTGCATCACAGATATGTTTTTGGTAACCATTCTCTCTAGCCTGGAAACTGCTGATTGCTGTCTTGCCAGATCCAGCGTTTACAGGTGGCACTGATAGCTGAGGAATGCAAAATGTTCCCTCCCCATGTAAGCTCATATCTCATTGCACAGGTCAGTTTTATGTGTACAATAAATCAACTGCATATTTAAGATTTATTTACATATTACCTTTCCTACATAATATATTTCCTTAATACAATACATGGCCAACTTTCAAGGCTGAACTCTTCCAAAGTGCACATACAATATAAAACAAAAAAAGTGTTAGCCATATGGTTACCTTATTAAATCATTATTAGTGTTAAATGAACATAAAAGGGGACCAGTTAGAACAAGTCAAATCCAAATCTTAATGAATGTATTGATAAATCCATAAAAGAGAAGCCGTTGCCAAGAAAGACCCTCCTGTCCCCCAACTGTACACATCATTGTAGTGGGCTCACGATACTTCTAACAGTAGGACTGGTTCCTAAGGGTGTTGGCAGTAATTCCACAAATATGAACCGATATAATCTGAATCTTAAGTGTTAAGGTTTTAAAGGTCAAAAATAGTAATGTTAATTCAGCTATAAATGCTTTGGCAACCAGTCCAGCTGGCAAAGAATTGAGGTAATAGACTCTGTTTACTCGCATTCCTCGTGAGATATATTTCTAAGTTAACTTCAAAGACAGCTCCATAGACTGTGCATTACAGTAGTTCAGTCTAGATATAAAAGTATAAATGAGGCTAGGTTTGCATTCCTATATACGAACCTGCTGAAAATAACATCATCCAACATCAGTTGAAGCTTGCTGTTGAGATGAGAAGATTTCCCACATATCATATTTTGGTCTTCTGTGAGTTTTTAGTTTGCACACCCTCAACTGCCCTAAAATGGACTCCAAGCATCTTTATGCCCTTGTAGGATTCTCTGTAGTAATCGTCTGGGTTGTAAACTGGGAGAAATTAAAAAGAACATTTCCTTCATTAAATATGTGGTAAGGGGTTTAAGGATTACTGTTAAATCATGGCTCTTGATTGAATAAAGATCCAGTAAGCCTGCTCACCCAGTACAAAGGCTTCTAGGAGATCTTATTTTGGTGTAGTGGGATTGTAGCTCAGGCACATTACAAAAGCAATCTACAAGGCCTGTCCTAGATGAAACAAACAAACAGACAAATAAACAGAAGACTGAAAATAAACACAAGCTGTGCATTTTCCAGAAAATGTGAATAGGCCAGGAGGTAGTACAATATAATACATACTTAACATGCTTCCTCTGTTGTGGATTATTTGCAATATCTGAAATTGCCGTGAGAAACTGAAAATCTAAACTCGTCTCTTAATTTATCTTCATTCATTCTGATTGTGGCTAAACCAGTTTAGATTTGTTACAGGCCATCATTCTTTAGATTTTATTTTGGATTTTGATCTTCAACAAACAGCTTGGATCCACAGATCCCATGAATAAAGGTCTGTGTACCAACTGTAGTGATTTCTCCTTCTCTGAAGCCATCCGTGACTGCTAAACAAGCTATTCCAGAGAAAAGGGAGTTATCCTGGAACAGTGTAAGATAACTGCCGAAGAGGTGAAGGTTGTAACTTGACTTATCTCTTCCTCCAGTTTTCTGCTGCCTTGCATACTCTTCTTCTTCTGGAAAGGCAATCCAGATCTAAATTCCCCAAACTAAAGCAACAACAACAAAACAGATTGTAAAATTATACCCAAAGAATGCTTATCAACGGTCCCTTATCAGACTGTGGTGAGGTATTTATTTATTTGTTTGTTTATTTATTTCACCAAATTTATATGGCCGCCCATCTCATGAAAAAGTGACTCTGGGTGGCGGACAACAATGGGAAGTTATGTTATGGGAAGTGCAACCAACACATCTGAAAGACACCAGTTTGGGGAAGATGGTTTCAGAAATTGAAAGGCATTGTGTGCCACAAGGACTAGTCCTCGAGTCTGAATTCTTCAAAAAAGCCCGTATGACATACTGGTTTAAGTGTTGGATTAGGAAGGTGGAGTTTAAATCCACCGACAGCCATGGAAGCTCACTGGGTGATTTTGGGCCATGTGAGAATAGCAGGTCCCTCCCCCAGTGGGGCTGATTTGGCCTCTGTGGTCTTTCCAGCTTTAGGTGAATACCTTTTTATTCATCCTAGTCTTTTAAACCAAAAGTCTGTCTTTTATATAAATCATGGAGCTTGCCATTTTAAATAGTTTGTTAAATGAACCGATTATTGTTTTCATGTCTGATCATTGTTTTAATGAAAATGCTTGCCATATTTTCATTTTCAGATTTTAATTATTTTTGATATTTGCTTATTTTTTAAATTTGGGGGTTGTTTAAGCAACATGTTGCTTTTTTATTTTTTGCCCTGTAAGTTTTTACTCACATTATATTGCTTGATGGTCTCAAAGGACATTTAATTAATTAATTGATTAATATTATTAATAATAAAGATAAAAATGGCTGTCCTCTGGTAATATTTGTATGACAGCACAGAATCAGATTTTTTTTCACTCTGCATCGTCTCTCCCTGTTTTCAGTGTTATTGTTTTCCATGTTCATTTTTAAATTCTGGTTTGTAATATTATTAATGTTGCCTTTATAATAAATTAAAAATTTAACTCCTTATCACTAAGGATGACCCTATCTTTTTCTTCCCTTAGGAAAACAAAGTTGCTTTTGGTTTGCTGGATTGCCAAAATTTCTCCCACTTGTTTTTTAATAGCATATTTATATAAGTAATTTCTTCTGCTTCCTTTTACTCTACCTATGAATGTTTTACACTTACTTTACTCTGCTTAATCATATATTTTAAAAAAATCTCTATTTTATACAATCATGAAAGTCTTCTCCTATAAATCTCTTTGTTTTTCATACACCATTATACTTATTAGAGTATTATTAGAGCTTTGTGTGTGTGTGTGCATGCACATGCACGTGTGTGCCTTTGAAACAGTGTTGACTCCTGGTGACCGCCTACAGTTTTCTTAGCAAGATTTCAGAAGTGTTTGACCTTTGCCTCCTTCCCAAGACTGAGAGAGAGTGACTGGCCCAAGGTCACCCAGCTGGCTTCATGTAATTGAACTTAAATTGAATTCCCTCCCTCCCTCCCTCCCTCCCTCCCTTCCTTCCTTCCTTCCTTCCTTCCTTCCTTCCTTCCTTCCTCCCTCCCTCCCTCCCTCCCTCCCTCCCTCCCTTCCCTTCCTTTCCCTTCCCTTCCCTTCCCTTCCCTTCCCTTCCCTTCCTCCTCCTCCTCCTCCTCCTCTTTCTCTCTCTCCCTCTCTCTCTCTCACACACAGACTCACACACACACACTAGATTGGGGGCAGATTATACAAACATAATCTTGTGCTTTAAAAATTCTTTCTAAAAAGTATTGTAAAACAATTCTTGTTGGCCCCTGCCCCTACCTACCAGCTCACAGATGTTTTGAACTTCCAGTGGTTCCTTTACATGGTTGTGAACAGTGCTTTCCACAGTTTGCTGGCAGACAAAGTGCCCCTTCTGGCTTCAGCACACTCTGCTGGTCAGCATTCCCTGCCCAGATGCAGTTGGCTTCTGCTCCACTGCCTCGGGCTGCTTTGCCAATGAGCAGAGGGACACATTGGCATCCCTCATGGTACTTACCAGTAAGCTAAATTCAGGTGCCCAGACCTACTGCCAACGGTGACCAAATGCAAGTAAGACAAATGGAACCTAAACTGCCCCACATCAGCTAGCTCAGAGTTATCAATTTTGCTCTGAGGACATTGCATGTTCAGTGTGGAATTTATTGATTGATTTTACACAATATCTCACTGGTTTGCACAGGCTCTGAATGGCTCCCATGAAAACCAATGTAATACCTTAATTAGATTGCAATGATACTGTCCAGACAGGCAGTACAGCACTGCTAGAAGCAAAATCTTCACCACAATTCATACAGATACACACAAACTCACTCCATCCCGGATCATTACATCTTATTTGTGTATCCTTATTGTTCCAATAACATTTAGTGGTAATGTGAATTAGCTTTTACCTAATGCCTGTCTAGATTGTTTACCTGTTAAATTAGTACTTGTGTGTGTGTGTGTGTGTGTGTGTGTGTGTTTCAAAAAAGACAAAGTAACACACAAAGGACAAAAAAAAAATGAAGTGGATATAATTTGAGGTTTGAATTCTTTTCAGTCAGATATAATTTAAGGTTACCATTCAATTCTATTGAATAATGGATTTGGGTAGTCCAGTATTACAGAATCCAGCATTCTCTAAACAGGAGCCCTCCAGATATATGGGACTTCAACTCCCATCATCATCTAACCAGCATGCCCTTTTAACAGCCAATATCAATATCAAAAACCTGAAGATAATGGATATCTGTGGGTATTATCCAATCAGCAGTATCAGCAGGAGTATCTGCAGGTCTAGTCAAAAAAGTCAAGATGGTGGTGACGGTACAATTGAAACTCCACCTGATTTTTATCTAAGTGTGGGTGGTTCTTCAAATCATACCATCACAGCCACCATCTTGACTTTTTTGACCAAATCTGTAGATACCTCTGAGTGTGAGAAAAGTCACGGCATGCTTGTCACCTAGCACTGTGAGTCAGCTTTGTGACCTGCAGCCCTTATTCTCATTTTGCAGATGTTCCAACAGCCAGGCTCATCAGTTCATCAGATAAATAGGAAAAATAAAAACAATATATAGTGTGATTCAAGGTGCTGGTTGTTACCTATAAAGCCTTACATGGCAAAGGGCCTGATTAGTCATGGCAGTGCCCGTCTCCTACAGCATCCGCCAATTCAATCCTGCAGGGTTGGCGCATTCCGGGTTCCTTTAATTAAACAGCGTCATCTCTTGGGGCCCAGAAGCGTGCCCTCTCTGTAGCAGGTCCCCCTTCCAAGATCTGGATGGCTCCCACTCTGATGTCGTTCAGAAGAGCTGTGAAGACCTGACTGTTCACCCAGGCTTTTGGTGAGGGAGAGTAAGACCCTTTGCTTCATCATGTTTGCAGTCTTTTATCTTTATCTTTTATTGATTTTATTGTAATTCCTTGTTTGATGTGAGCTGCCCAGAGTGGTTGAGAGTTGTGCGACATACAAGTTTAATAAATTATTCTTATTCTTATTCTTTTCAGACAAGCTAGGAAACATGATAACTGTTACTGTATAAGATTCAGCACTCTGAGTGTATCCACCCCAGTTTATTACACATTACATACAGTGGAAATGTCAACATTTAGGTTATAGGGAATAATTGCACGTGACTACCAAACTACCAAACATGTAAGGCTACGAGAGCTTGGCTTCAGAAATCCAGTTGACCACCAGATGGCAGTAACGTTAGTGGTTTCTGTATCTCTTTGCTGGCATTCAGTGGTCATCTGGAGTTTTGCAACTAAGATGCAGTAGCCTAACCTAGCTTAAGACATGCTTTTAGAAAACAGCCAAAAGAAGTTTCTTCTGAACTTCTGTCTGGAATTTAATTATTTGCTGTACATTTCTATACACAGATAGTGATGTCTTAAAAATGCATACTACCACAGGAATCTCAATTTTATTATTCATTTAACTTTCCCCCAGTATTTTGCAAAGGAAGGTTTACAAATTCTCTCTGACAGTTCTTTTTTTCCATCTGATAAATTCATAACTCCAGGGCGGCAAACGTCTTGGATGCATTTTGTTTCAGCTTCAATTTCATACAGTTAATAAGCTTTTCAGCTACAGATTCTTCACTGTCTACCGCCACCTACTGCCAGATTGAAAGAAGTGTAGCTACACCTACTTACAAAAAAATGCAGGGAAGTGGAATTGTAGAAAAGCATCTATGGGATCAGCTACACATGTGCACACACCCGCACCCGCACACACACACACAAAGCCTCAAAATACTGAGATATATCAAGTGAAAGCCAATTGTTAAGCAACAGGAAGCATGCATGTAAAAAGGTAAATTTTTTCTATTAATAAGTGTCTGTTTTTCTAATACATAAATCAGATACTTAAGGTTGAAAACATTTGTATATATTATTGTCTTTTCTTCTTGGCTTATTTTTCCAATTAAAAATCCCTTTGATGTGGTCACCCTCCCAGCTTTACTCTAGAGTTTTAATTCATTTGATCTGGAAAATGTGGAAACATCTTTCTGAGGGAACCCAGGTATGGAGTGGAATAGAGTTAAATTATTTCCTTTCCATGTTTTCTAATAACTGCAAATACATTCTAAAGTCTCAGGTCAGACTTCAGTTTGGAGAAAGCAAAGCCATGTTGTTCTCGTGTTGATGCATTTACATTTTTCTTCTTTTTCCACAAAATCTATAGCACGCTCCTGATTTGTAAATAATAATCTCATGGCTATTAAGAAGACATGTCTGAGTCAGACCTAAGGCCCTTTATTAAAGTAGGATAGTCAGTTCCAAATAGGTAGCATTTACAGATTTTTTGCTTATTTCTTCCTTTACCCTTATTTCCTTTTATCAACAGTGCAATATATTTTCATTTTAGCATAATGTATTCATGAACAGCAAGAATATACATTAAATGTAAAAAAAAATGTGTTGCACCCAATGGGGACTTATCAGTCATCAATGGCAGACATCTGTTAGTTGAAGCAATGTCTCTTTCTCTTTGTGTTATCACATTTGGGGACTAGCAGGAGAGGAAAAGAAGAGAAAGTTCATCACATAAGCAGTGGAAATAATTCAATATCACTACCAAACATAATTTGAATTAATTAATTGGATGACTCCTAAATCAATGCTATGTAGGCTTTAGTCGTTCTGCAATGGATTGATCTTAAGAATGAAATTAGGAACACTAACAATGTCTGAGGATTTGATCTTGGTTAAAAAGGCATATAGATTCCGTAAACCATGCACAGTGTGAAGAAAGTGGATAGAAGAAAGGCAGGATATAAATTCCACATATAAACACATGCACGCACGTCTTCAGTTTCTCTCTCTTAATGCTAGAATGGTGGGAGATCCAACACAGATAAAAAGAAATTCTTCTTTACACGGCACAGAGCCGTGGCACTATGTTGGAGGCTGTAAAAGAAGATGGGTCAATTCATAGAAGGTTATGAATGATTTCTAGTCAGGTACAGAGAGCAGGGAGGTGGCCTTGAAGCACATTTTCAGAAACTGCTATGTAAGTAAACAGGACAAAAGCAGTCTTTAAATCCTGGGAACAGAGATAGTATTAAGAGGCTCAGGTTGGGGTATAAGAGGGCGGGTAGGAAAAGAACTTGCAGGATTCTGGTGTTATTACAATCAAGTGGAGTGTTAGTCTTCCTGTGGAGGTGATTTTTGGTCTGGTTTACTTCATGAAGCTTGTCATGACAATTATGTTTTATGTGTAAATACTGGTTGATGAGGGATATAAATGGGTTCACGTCTTGCTTTCAGGCTTCTATTAATTTCCTGGCTGGGCTGTGTGTCAGGAAAGGTCAGTCTAGATAAACTCTGATATGCTTATGTTTGTGTTTAATTTGCACGTTATTCTTTTCTGGAGCAGTAAAATAATTATTCTGCGAAAGTATAAATCTGGATGAGAGAGAATTTTGTTTCCAGCTAGAGATGCTTTGTATGCATGTTTCTGTGTGTCTACCTAGCTATCTTTATTTGCTTGTGTGTGTGAGTGTGCACAGGCAAACGCACAAACTTCCCTTGGTCAAAGAAAAGAGCTAATGCATTTATTTTTACCACCTTGATTTTTGGCGAAGCAAAACATGACCACAAAATGGTCATATATATGTGACTCTCCAGTTCATCTCTATGAACTTTCACTGCACTCCAGCTCTATTAAAAGTACATCATCTGCTCTTATTCAATATGCAATATGTAAATAAATGCCTTCCTATCTGCAAATTAATTGTCTTGCTATTGGAAAGCACCTCCAAATTGTATTGGTAATGTCTCCTCCCTAATATTTGTTGCAGATTTTGTACATGGTTTAAAGCTACCTTCAGGGCATACCATTCATGCTTGGGAAGAGAAAACAGACTCCATTTCAGAATTCACTGCCCAGTTTTTATTCAGGTTATGTCTGATTCATAGTATCAGGTAGAAACTTTTTTTTTTTTTTTTGAGAGTGCCTTTGAGTCAGTTTTTGACTTCTGGCGACTACCTGGACAAATCCCTGCAGTTTTCTTGGCAAGGTTTTTTGGAAGTGTTTTGCCACTGCCGCCTTTCTAGGGCTGAGAGAGAATGACTGACCCAAGGTGAGCCATGAGGTGTTAGGAACAGAGATCAAAGAGCTCTTGACTCTCTCTTCTCCGACCTCAATTTTCAGGATCCTTTGAGGTGATCCATAATTATCTAACTAGTTATACTCTATATTCAACTTTAGAAAGTTTTTTTTAATATTTTATATTTTTACATCCTTCTGGTTGATCTGAATCTAGGACGTGAGAGAGGATCAGTTTAGTGTAATAAAATAAATACCTTACTCACCCATAAAGCATGTTGAGGGCATGTGAGATTTTAACATTATTGCTTATGTATCTTAATGGGCTGTTGGTAATGCTGCGGAGTGCTGGATATTGTGGTTACGCACTTTAGGAAACTTGCAGTTGTATTTTACATTTCTAAACATCAAGAAAGACAATATATTTCTATGTATATCTAAAAATATATATTCATCCTTATTCCTAATTTTCAGAACAGGCAATAATTTATGAATATTGACCCTTGATTGTTGTTAATGGTCACAAATCCTATTTAGGACTCTATTTGTCTGTTTATCTGTAGATGAATATGTGAGATGCTGAATTTGAGATTAATAGCAAAAATTGACCTTTGGAGATTATATAACTATTTTAACCAGAAAATATAATAACCAACTATTTATTAAAATGTATTTAACTCAGACAGATAACTAGATGACAAAGCATAATTGCATGCTTCTGTTGGCACTAGGACCTGAATTTGTATAGCTTATTTTGTATTTAAAAGCAGAGAAACGTTAATAATACATAATATTATCATTTTATTATGTCATTGTTTTTTAAAAATAAATACTACCACCAGCTCCATCACCACTCCCATTGTGAAAAGGGTTGTGGAGAACTTCCCAAGGATTGTTTATGATTTTGAATAATTAAAAAAAAAAAGCAGTAAATAAGCAGTGCTATAAAATATAGCCTCATTTATCCAAGTTATTTGGAGAACATCCAAAATGTGTGGATAATGAGATACTTGGCAATGTAAGTATCCATTTAGAGAGTGTGGCATTGACATCAAGTGTGAATATAGGTTATAAGGTAAATTTGGATAACTGAGCAGTTGTTCCAGTCAAGGAAAAAGAGAATTGATCCATAAAATCTTGTTAGGGTTAGGGTTGATATCCCTGAGTCCTGGCATAATTGAAGGATTGGAAGAATGTTAAATGTAGATGCCTTATCAAGATTATTTACTGTCAAATTACAACCATGAGAAATGGGACTACCAAAATACAAAGGATTTGATTAATTCAAAGTCACTCTAAATTCAGAATTGTGTTACAATGGCTAGGTCCAATTTCAACAGCCTTTACAAATGGTGGCCTGCTGATCAGGCAACAGAGACGGACAGACAGGGAGAGACAGAGTTAGAAGTCACAAAAATAAACAGAGAAAAGTGTTGGTCTTATGCACATGTTGTATTTGCTCACCACTGATTTTATTAGTGGCCACCACTGAGATGAAAATCTACCACATTATGCTGAAAGGTAGATGAAAAACAGGGAAAAAGTTCCCTACCAGTTGTAAGCAAAGGTTACACATGGATTGATCAGGTGGAATGGTAAAATGAAACACTGAAAAACAGATATAGAGAAGCATTAAATGGAACAGGAATTCTGGAAACATTAGTAGAGGAAAAGATCATAGTCTGAACCCCTAATGCCTAGATTACTGAAGACACAGTAAAAGTGAGGAAAGAACAGTCTGGTTACAACACTGGTCAAGTCCTTACCTGAGGAATGAATAATCTATACATAGAGCAAAGAGATGAAGGCATATACCAGTAGTAATAATATTATTTATTTATTAAATTTATATGATTTAATATAAATTTATACTAGTAGTTATTCATGTGGTTACTGTTCCTGATTAAAAACAGGATGAATAAATTTTAGGTAAAAAACAAAATGGGCTTGTTTCAAAGTCTTAGTTGCAATATAATAAACACCTCTAAGTTTCACCAAAGAGTACAATAAAACATTAAAATATGCTAGCAGGTGAAGATAACAATACCTATTAAATTTCAATCGTTCAAAGTAAAGAAATAAAAGAATAGCCTGTTACAAATTAACTTGCATTAATAACAAGTCTGCAAAAGACTGTAGCTGTCACACAGTTGTGTGAGGATCAGGATAATTGTAGCTTATAAAATAATAGAGAATAGGATATACTGCTATCTGTATCTATTCAGTTAATCTCCTTCCCTTGACAGATGTTCAAAGATAAGATTTATGGAATTGTTTTAAAACACATATGCAAAATTATCCACTTGCTAGTTATTAAAAAACATGCCAAAGGATTCCAAGTACGCCAATATTATATTTTAATTTATATATAAAAACACAAGAAATTAGGGGTATTAAGTTTCATTTTGTTTTGTTTTCTCTGCCATCTCTGTTATTTTGTTTTGCGCTGTTTTTGTATCTTTTGTATTGTTACTTGTTTTGAAATACTTTTAACTATTTGTAAACCACCCAAAGTTGCTGGGAGTTGGGTGGCATATAAATTCAATAAATTATTAAATAATAATAGTGATTACTATTTTCCAAATAGATGTTACATTATTATATATAATATATACAACAAAAAAGGATTGTTAGACCTTAAAAATAAAATTCATTTTAGAAATATAAATAATGGACAGCCATGTTATAAAAATTGTGCATTTTGGTGGAGTTTCAGTTTTATTTCCCCGGGACATATAATTCCCAAACAAAATGTGCATTTAGTAGCTAGAAGGAAATAGAAGTTCTGTGTGATCAGATTTAGACCTCTGATAACAGAACAACTTGCAGGAAGATTCAGAATTAGTCTCTGTTCTAGGCAGAGATTCTACATCTTGAGGAACTGCTTACTGAGTAGATGTTAAAAGTTTTAACAATGGAAGCAGTTGGAACTGCAATACAGTGCTAATTATTGTAACCCCAGCGCTAATATTAACTTCCTTGTGGTTCAGATAGTGCATAATTCAGTAAGAAATGAACCAGAGGACAGAATGTAGAAGAATGCCTTAGGCAGGGATAAAGGCATGTCAAATATTTGTTTATTTAGTTGGATGTATATCCACCTTTCTTCTAGGACAGTATTTCTCACCCTTGGCAACTTTAAGATGTGTGGACCTCAACTCCCAGAATTCCTAAGGCAACCCGGACCTGTATTAACTGTTAAACAAAATAAGCATGATCACCAAGGGAAGAGGGGCACCACAGAGTCCCCCCCCCCTCCGCCCGCCTACTATGACCTTAACTTTCTCACTGCCACACATAACTTTAATTTTCAATACATTTTGGTATTTGCATTTTCCCTTATAACAATTTTATTAAAAAAGGCATTAAAAAGTTTTGAAAATATGCATTTCTCTATTGTCCTCATTATAAGTAAATAATTTCCTTACATCGCTTACTGCTATTTAGTGTTAAATGAATATTTTTTTAAAAAAAGTTTATATTTCATATAGTTGTGGGGTCCAGCCTGGGGGATGGCATGGAAAAACTGACATTTTAATGTCTTGTTTTACCTCCAGTATTTATTGAGTCTTAATGTCTTCTCAGTGAAGCAACAGGGGTTGTGCAATGGCGAATGGAATGTGAAGGCTGTGTGTTATGTGTGTTATGTGTTCTATGGTTTTTATATTTCTAAAGGTGCACTGGGGTGGCATTTAATTCCGTTGTATGAGAAGTACAATGACAATAAAGATCACAAACAAATAAAAACAAACAAACAGAAGGGCCAAGAGGCACCATTGTTTGGCTGTGCTTAGGGCATTAATTGATCTTAATCTGGCCCTGAGCCAGCCACTCATCTTAAAGTTGCCAAGGTTGAGAAACACTGCTCTAGGAGCTCAAGGAAGCGTATATGGTGTTTATTCCTCCAAATTTTACCTCTCACCACAACCTTGTGAAATACGTTGGCCTGAGAGTTAGTGACTGGCTCCAAGTCACCTAGCGAGATTCCATAGAGGAGAACTAATATGAACCTGGGTCTCTGTAGGCCTAATCCAATATCTTAACCACTATTATTCATACATTATTTGTTGCTGAGACAGGAAGTCTTGCATTTTTCATGTCCCTGTCCTGCCCTGCTCTGCCTGCCCTGCCTGCCCTGTATATAGTTAGATTGTACTCTCCTATGTCTTTTTGTTATTGTATTTTTTAAATGTAGATTTTAATTGTTTTTAATTGATATAAAGGGTAGAAGGCTATGATTGTTAGCTGTGTTTTAACTCTGTATGCTGCCCAGAGTCACATGCAAGTGAGATGGGTGGCCATATAAATTTAATAAATAATAAATATATATATAAATAAATATGAACAGAAGAATTATGACTAACTCTTTTTAAAGGGTTAATGGATCTATATAATTTCTTGGAGTCTCTTGGGAAGCTTCATGAAGTTTTAGCTGATGATCTTATCGAAACCATAGATTTTAATTTAAACAAAAGTGTGATCTGATCCATCAGTGAAGTTCCTTAGCTCAGTTTCAGTACCATGTCAGTTTAATGGCTTTCTAAGGACTTAAAAGCTAGAGACACAGATCACCTTTAATGAACATGTTGAAACAGAAGCAAAAAAGCTCTTTTCAGATTTACCTTTGGATTGTGACAGTGGTGAAGAAACTGTACCTCTCTATGATGGCTGTATCTGCAAAACAGAATCCAGCCAAATGTTTTATGTGCATGAATAATACAAATAATAAACTAAACTGTCTCCTGCATAAATGGGTATTCCTGCCTTACCACATATATGCTATAATTATAAAAATGATGCTAAATCCAGTCAATAGTCTGGGTAGATTACTTTCCCTTTTTCCAGAGTAGCTCATTGATATCTTTTAGAAATCTTCAGACGCAACGTACACACACTGGCCACTCTTCCACTTGCCTTACCTTAGTAGCAGATAATTTAATGACACCATTTAATAACTCAGCCTGTTCATGACATCTTTCATGAATTGTCTTTTAAAGCTGTTCAAGCCAGGGGTAGCATCATGAAAACATAGCTGTGCTTTAAAACTTTGCCTTGCTCTTTTTTTTTTTACTTGCACTCCTCCTGATATCTATTCAAGTCAATTTGCTGACATTGTGGAACAGGCTTAGAATTAGGGATGCAAACATGTTCAGATTATATGCTATTTGAACAAGCATCTTCTTCTGCCTTCGGTTAATCTCTTTCATAGGGTGACCTTAAGGTTATTTGAGAAGGAGAACATCTTTTTCTAGTGAATTTCTTGATATCATGTAGTTATACAGGGTGTACCAAAAGTCAGGTCCCATAGATAATTTATCATATAAATTACATTAAAGGTTCCACTTGGTGGCCATTTTCTTCTAAATGCTTCCTTACTCATTTAATGTACCATCTTTTGACATTCCTAAGTACAGTAATGTTCCCCCAACATTTTTGTTGGGGAAAAAATAATAATAATACATATTGTGATTGGCCTGTGAGACTTTTGGTACACTCTGCATATGTATCTGTCATATTTCCCTTTAATCAGAACTGAATGCAATCTTTCATGTGCAGGAACATGATAATGTATATGGAGAGAGAAAGAGAGAGAGAACTCGCATTTTTCACTATCACTGAGTGTGGCTGTGCCCCATTATTTAAAGAGGGGAGGGAAGGGGACATAGGTGGGGTGCATGGGGGAACCCTCTTTGGTTACCAGTGTGTACATTCATAGCATAGCGGTCAAGAAGTGCTAAGTCAGATTAGATTGGGTTGTCATCAATGACCTCACTATTACTGAGGATGCTCATGGCATGCCACCCAGGGTACCAGCATCTTTGTTCTACTGTTCAGAAAGCTGTTTCACCTGCATTGCACAAATGTATATTTTATTGATTTCTTTAAAATATTGTTGTATCCCAACTCATAATTATCTATTCTTCTTTACCGTGCTCCTTTTTCTTCTCTTCTTCTTAACTTAACTATATTTAAGTTTAGTTTACAACAGGTCACAAATGACCCCTTGAAATTCTCCCCCAAATTTGTGGGCAAAGTGGACAATTTCTCTGAAGTTCTTCAGAGGGTGTTTTCCCCCTTGAGGTCTAATTAAGATGTAAGAAGCCAGGGACACTGCAGAACACTTGGAAAGGACTATACCATGAAGTATACGCCCCCTTTATTATTTTGCTACTAAACCTGTGATCAGATTTCTCTGAAATTCTCTTTCTTTGAAAGAATTTCTCATATAAATCTGTTTCATCAAAAGAAAGGAAATCTGGCTTTTAATAGGGCTGGAGAATTTTTCTACCCACCATTAGTTTAATTGACTTAAGGGATAGTAAAGGCTGCATGTCAAGAGCATATGTGTATATGCGTGTTTGATTTTTTCTTCTGGGAATCTGGCTTGACTTTCTTCTTTCTCTTATGCCTCATACATAGAAATGGTTGACTTGGTAGTACTGAAACAGAATGTATTTCCAATTACCAAGCATCAGTTTATCTAGCTAATGTTTCCTCAAGTAGCAAGTAAACATTAAATTGAATATAGATGCTTAAGGGGGGAAACCAAGTCATTAAAAAAGCATAAAGGACATCGTTTATTCTCAGGAAAAAAACTAGTAAATTTTGACAGAATATAGCCCATGCTTTTTATAATCCAGTGCTTAAATTTTACCACTCATATGTTTTATACTGTGTCTAAAATTCCCAATTAGGCTTCTACATTAACTTGGCATTTAAGCTCTTAAAATGTTTAAGAAATGTCAGTTCCTCTCCATCAACATATTGAGTCTTGGTGTCTTCCCCCTTTTTCTCTGCATTAGCCCTTCAAGGTAGGCTAAGTCAGGAAACAGACACCACCACAACTCTATTGCTGTAGGGTATAATAACAGAATCTTGAAAGTCTGACAGAGGTCCCTTTTGCCCCCTCTTATATTAAACAGAATCAAGGTGGAGTTATTTTGAGTTTCTTTCTCAACCCTCTTCTTTCCCAAAGCTGACTGGGTGCTTACTTAACTATTCTTGCATTTCTTCATCAAAGTTAGCTTCATACATCTGTATAGTCTGTTATCTGTCTGGGTGTATCTGTGTATTGATATCCAAGCCTGATGTAAAATGTTTGTGGTTTCCGATGTTATAAGTAGCTGATAATCTTAGTTTTAAGAGGTTTGAGGTCAAAGATTTAGCTATTTATTGCATTTTGCTGGAAAGTAACTGTCCCTCGAATAAGATTTTGAGATGCAATAAGAGACATTAAAATGTGAGGTTTTTTAAACCTATCTTTTAAGTATACAGTATATAGTGTATTTAAAATCATACCTGAGGGACATTGAAAAGACCTGAGGGACATTGAAAGGAAGGAAAATGTTCTTCTAAGATGAAAGAAATTGAAAACAGACACTAACTCCTTGCATAGTCACTCATCCTAGAATAAGAATGATGTTTATTTATTGGTACATTGAGCTATTCCATTCAAAATCCAGGAACATGGTGGATGAGACTGACATTGAAATTAATGTAGCCTGACAACTGAAATCTATAATATTGATAAAATGTATGTAAACTTGCAACTTATTGAAATAAATGGATTGCATTAGGAATTTTTGACAGCTGATACAGAGAGAGATGACCAAAGAGACTGCAAAAAGAACTGATTTCATTAGCAAGGATATTATGCTTTTAATTTATTACTTGATCTTTTACTCTGGATAGAGACCAAGTTCAGTTTAATCAAACATTCATATTATTAAAGATGCTCTTACGGTTATTTTTCTCCAAATATAGCCTAGTAGTAGAGTTAAAATGGAGAGGAAAATACGAGTTCAGAAGAAATAAATTTAGAGATATTTTTATTGCTTTAAGCAGGATAATGTGAAATATACTTCATCTTGCTTAGTTCTGTACTGGTGATATCTTGAAGACAAATCATTATAAAGTAACCTGATAGGGTGTCGGTGGTTAACGCAATGTCAGGGAATCATAAGAAGTTGCAGGAAAAGATTCCATAAGTCTGCTGTAGGTGAGGAAATGTTGCTGGTCAAGATATTCCACTTGCGACAGGAATCACACCCCTGTGGCAAATTTCTCAAGCCACAACTGTATTATTTAATTAAACCTGGAACACAGATGTAGAAGGCAGAAGTCAGTGGAGGCATGACATGTTTTAAAAATTCCCAATACATTTTTCATATAATGTTCTTCAGGGGAAAACTTAAAATTAAGAGTGAATCATAATGCCTCTCTCCCACTTTTGCCACTGATTTGCGGATGGTGGAAATGAGGGAGAAAACATTTTGGCAGGAGTGGAGGTGGCTGAAATTAGGAGGTGGTGAAACTTTGGGCTGGCGTTTGCAGCCCCAGCAATCATTCTGGGAGCCATTTCATGAAGTAGAATGCCTGGGGGGAAATGGGTGGGGCACTTAAGAGACAAATTGTATTTCTGGGATTGGGGGGGATGGTCCAAACATGTTACAGATGCACCAAGAATAACTTGTGCATTATTTAATTTTTATCTGCTTCATAATTTTATCAACTTTATGGAATTTTATAGAATACGGAATATATTTTAATATTGTCTGGCTTTTGGAAACACTTCACTTAAAAGCATATAGACGTACAGTATTTCAAGCAAAGAGACAATTCATATCTCTCCTTTCCTCTCCCATCCTAGGCATATTTTCTCTTTAAGTAAGTCCTCTTAATTTTGATGGAGGTAAGTTTCAGAATACAGTAAGCATACTTGGAATGTCAACCTTATTTAATTCCAAGTCTGTAACGTAGGGACTACATGAAGGTGAAAAATGGTCCCTTTTCAGGTAATTCCATTTTGGACCACTTTTCACTCCTAGGTAGTTGTCAGAGCTCCATTGTGATTTAAATATGCAGACATCGTTTTGTTCTAATTGTATCATTTGCCCAGTATTGAAGCCAACATCTTTCCAGGAAAAGTGAGCAGAATACTGAATGTGTTTAGCATATTAGTAAACCAACGATTCTGTATATTCTCATGAGACTTGGACATAATTACTAGAATTACCAAAACTTTTGAACTTTCCAAAAAGAGTACACTTTAGAGAGATATCTGTACTCTCTATTTCTAACTCTGAAAGTATACAGGTGAAACTCGAAAAATTAGAACATCGTGCAAATGTTCATTTATGTCAGTATGGCAACTCAAAAGGTGAAACCAATATATGAGATAGATGCATTACATGCAAAGCGAGATATGTCAAGCCTTACTTTGGTATAATTGTGATGATTATGGCGTACAGCTTATGGAAACCCCAAATTTACAATCTCAGAAAATTAGAATATTACATGACATCAATAACACAAGGATTGGAAATAGAACAATATCGGACCTCTGCAAAGTATAAGCACGCATATGTACTCAGTACTTGGTTTGGGCCCCTTTTGCAGCAATGCCTACCGCAATGCGGCGTGGCATGGATGCTATCAGCCTGTGGCACTGCTGAGGTGTTACGGAAGACCAGGATGCTTCAATAGCGGCCTTCAGCTCCGCTGCATTGTTCGGTCTCATGTCCCTCATCTTTCTCTTGGCAATGCCCCATAGATTCTCTATGGGGTTCAGGTCAGGCGAGTTTGCTGGCCAATCAAGCACAGTAATCCCATGGTCATTGAACCAGGTTTTGGTACTTTTGGCAGTGTGGGCAGGTGCCACGTCCTGCTGGAAAATGAAGTCAGCATCCCCATAAAGCTCGTCTGCGGAAGGAAGCATGAAGTGCTCCAAAATCTCCTGGTAGACGGCTGCATTGACCCTGGACTTAATGAAGCACAGTGGACCAACACCAGCAGATGACATGGCTCCCCAAATCAACACAGACTGTGGAAACTTCACACTGGACTTCAAGCATCGTGCATTGTGTGCCTCTCCATTCTTCCTCCAGACTCTGGGTCCTTGGTTCCCAAATGAGATGCAAAAGTTGCTCTCATCGGAAAAGAGGACTTTGGACCACTGGGCAACAGACCAGTTCTTTTTTTCTGTAGCCCAGGTAAGACGCTTCTGACATTGTTTGTTGTTCAGGAGCGGCTTGACAAGAGGAATACAACATTTGAAGCCCATGTCCAGGATCCGTCTGTGTGTGGTGGCTCTTGATGCACTAACTCCAGCCTCAGTCCACTCCTTGTGAAAGTCCCCAACACTTTTGAATGGCCTTTTCCTGACAATCCTCTCCAGGCTGCCATCATCCCTGCTGCTTGTGCACCTTTTTCTACCACACTTTTCCCTTCCACATAACCTTCTATTGATGTGCTTCGATACAGCACTTTCGGAACATCCAACTTCTTTTGCAATTCCCTTTTGGGGCTTTCCCTCCTTATGGAGGGTGTCAATGATGGTTTTCTGCACAACTGTCAGGTCAGCAGTCTTTCCCATGCTTGTGATTCCTACTGAACCAGCCTGAGAGACCATTGAAAGGCTCAGGAACCCTTTGCAGGTGTTATGGATTCATGAGCTGATTAGAGGGGGACACTTTGAGCCTAGAATATTGAACCTTTTCACACTATTCTAATTTTCTGAGATTGTGAATTTGGGGTTTTCATAAGCTGTACGCCATAATCATCACAATTATACCAAAGTAAGGCTTGACATATCTCGCTTTGCATGTAATGCGTCTATCTCATATATTGGTTTCACCTTTTGAGTTGCCATACTGACATAAATGAACATTTGCATGATATTCTAATTTTTCGAGTTTCACCTGTACCTCTATGTTCTCTCTCTCTCTCTCATGTGTGTGCACACGCATGTGCATACACACACACTCAAATCTCTGTAAGTCACAGCATCTGTTTGATCTTGTCTGATTGAACCTGGAATCCACCAGGGAACTGCAGGATTATTGAATATGCTGGGACAGCTGAGAAGAAGACAATGGCAAACCGGTTGTATACCTTGTGGGAAAACTGCAAGATGTGTCCATATTGTCCCCAGGCCAAGTTTGAGTCAAGGGCCTAGTGTAGGTGTAGCTGTGTTGTGAGTTTGTTATGGTGCCTGGCTATTGTGTTATAATTATTTTTAACCTAGTATGCATTTGTGTTTTGAGATTTTATTCTATATTTTGTGTGAATTGTTTAGAGATGTTACAGGGGTACTGTATGTATTTAAGATGGGCAGCTGTGTAAATTCAATAAGTAAAGAAGGAAGGAAGGAGGGAAGGAAGTGCCAAGAGGGAGAGAGACTGGGGCTGAAGAGCATTTGGCTCTATGGAAACACCTTTACCCTAAAGCCAAATTAAGATATACTGTATGTCTAAACCATACATGAGAATTGAAGATAGAACTTATATTCCACAATTCAGTATCTTTTTTACATCCACTTTCTGTAACTTTTATAGTCCTTATGCAGTAAATTGTTTTTAGTAGGAAAATTTGAAAACAAGGCCACCTTCAGCCTTGGAAACTCACTGGCTGACTTTGGGCCAACAACCTACTTCTCAGTCCAACCTATCCCTAAGGATAGTTGAGGGAAAAAATAGAGTTCTTTGTGCAGCACTGTGTGTTCCTGGAAGAAAAGGAAGATATAAATCAAATAAATTAATAATAAAGCACTTGGCTGTTCCTTAAATTATTATACTGGATGGCACTCAGCTTGGCCCCTTTTGCCAACAGAAGTCCCATCTGTGAACAGAGAGGAAGGCAATTTCCCCTTGCCATTGTAATTCTTCCTCCTTCTCCAGAAAGTTTCCTATTAGGAGAAGCACAGGGCAGTAGAGAGGAGGAAGAAGGGGGGAGAAATGATTGAAAATCAGCCCTTCTCCATTCCATTAACAAATATCTTCCACTGGAAAAGGGAACTAACAGTACTACTCTTTAATTTTATTCCCTTTGAGAACATACGTTGGTGAGGAAAATGTATTTTGCTCATAGCATAACAAACATTCCTCGAAACAAAAGTGAAAAAGTAGATAGTATTAGGAAAGGGAGAGGGGGGAAAGCTGCTTTGTTTACTCTAGAGTAGTTCTTACATATTTCCACATGCTCAAATGGCTTCAGTGCAGAATCTTTTCCCTTAACAGAGCATCCTAGCCTGTGAGTGTGAAGTGGTACTCACCAGTAGCCAGTGACTATGCCACTGCAGTCTCTCTTCCTGCTCCTGAGTGCAAACTGACACCACCTCTCTGTCACACCCAGCCATGAGCTGAGCTGCAGGAGTGGTGAATGCCGCCAGGACATGCGTGGCCTCCAATGGTGCAGGAAGTCTGTCTGGTGAACAGATGCCACTTACCCTATTATGGTGGCCAATTCTCCAGCTGACTTTGAGGATGGGGAAACTGAGTGGTTCTAGGGGGCATCTCAGCACTTCATCCACCAGAAAGAGAACAAAACTTTAGACATTTGAAAATATCTTTAAAAATAAAATTAAACAGAGATTTAAGATAAAAGAAGGATTGTGTTGTGAAATAGCTTTCTGAAGAAGAAATGTCTCATTCAAAAACTGTTGGGAATTTTGTGTGGTAATTATATATTCTTGGTAGCCATTGATTTCTAGTTGTTATATCTCCATTTCTTAGCAATAATCTGGTCCATATCATACAGAATAGTGCTGATGTTACTTTTTTTTAAAAAGTAACAATTTTAGAAACTTAAGTTTAACAGGATTAAAAAAGCTTTATGATAAACAGGGTTCAAATAATGAATATTATGAAAAGGTATAGCCAATGAGGATAAAATCATTCTGAGTATCTCAATCCTTTTAATGGCCCTGCCATTAGATGTACCAATGTATTTAGGACATGTGGCAAATTGGGTCAAGCTCTCCCAGCCTATCATCTAATCAGCCATATCACTTGGCCTAAGATGTAGATACACCCTAATAGCTTGTGGCCTGGCCAGTCTTTCTAAATGTTGCTCTGCAGTGTAGTTTTAAAGAGTAACACAGCTAGAGTGACTGAGTAGTTTGCCAGGGTCAGTAGTAGCATTGCTGTCACTAGGGAAGGGCATCTATAGAAAGGGCCATTTGGATCTTTTCTACCTCAGATGGTAGATTGCCTGCAGCTATATCTATACGCTATCTATCTATATATATATATCTATACATGGTGGCGCAGTGGCTTAATGACGCTGAAAGTGCCGGCCAGAAATGGCTGAAAGCTTCAGCAGTTCAAGTCCAGCCTCGCGTTAACAAGGTGAGCTCTTGTTTCTATACCCGCAGCTTCTGCCAACTCAGCAGATCGAAAACGTACGAGAGTAGATAAATGAGCACTCTCACTCCGGTGGGAGGAAAATGCTGGCAGCAGCTCCACAGAGAGACGGGACAAGTTGCCAGTAAAAAGCGCGAAACCGCGCTCGTCTGAAAAAGGGGCGCGAAGCAACAGAAATCCCGCCTCCTGTGCTGCCAGCTGGGCTGACGCTCTAGGAATTAGGCTCTGGCAAAGTCTAATTCCGAAACTAGAAAGATGCAATTGCCTTGAAAACCGCTAGGGGGCGGTCACTGCAGGGTCAGTAATGACTGTTAAGCAGATAAAAAAAAAAACAAAATATCTATAATAATGATTAATAATGATCTATAATAATAAGATTATAGATATAGACATAGTAATGATTCAACTGTTTATTTCTTCTTGTGGTCTACTGTACCATCTTCATGGTTAGTCCTTTTTCCACCATGCTGTGTGTCTTGTGTTTAAATAACTAACAAATTGTATGTACTTTCTGGGTTTAATGAATAAATGCTAGGCATTTTAAGCTTCTCAATCCATAGATTGAGAGGGCTATATATATCTAGGTAGTACTGCAGTCATAAAGCAGAATCATTTATTAGATGGTTAGGAAACTATCCAGGAATTCAAAAGTTGAGCTTCTCTACTGACATCCATCATAATTATTCATCTAAAGGCTGTGGATCCCTTCTGTCTTGATTATACTATGTCTATATCCAGGAGGTCCGTAGAAGAGATAAAAAGCATCAAAATGACAACTGTGTGATTGAAGCCCCACCCCTTTTTTATACGTGTTGAAGATACAAAAGGGTGGAGCTTCAATTGCACATTCAGAGTTGCCATCTTGACTTTTTGGATTTGTCCCTGTGGATGCACCTTGCTCTATGGTATGGTTTAGGCTTGCTGGAACTCCAAGTGTTTCTCAGAATATAAGATCTATGAACATGGCCTGTCCTTGGAGATGGATGAGTCAGGATTCCTTAGCATTTTAGGACAATGTCCAGCTGCCTGGCTTAATTTATCTATCAAGGCCCTGCCCTGCCCTGCCCTGCCCTGCCCTGCCCTGCCCTGCCCTGCCCTGCTCTGTGGAACAGCATTCCTCCCAAGATCCAGATGACTCTAACTCTGCTGGTCCTTAGAAAGGCCCTGAAGACTTGGACTCTTCCTTGGCCAGGATGTTGTGTGACTATGTATGTGTGTGTCAGTATATGTGAGGTGAATTTTGGGACCCATTTTATGGCCCACGGAGGTGATACCAGCAAAGAAATTACAGTTCTTTACCACTACTGGGTATGTTGCAATGTTGACCAATAGAGCTACTCAGAACAATTAAGGCCTTTTTGCCATCTACACATCTATTGATTATACACATTCTTGCAGCCAAATCTGGTAGCCCACATTTCTTTTTCAAATATATTTTGACAATTAGACTTTATTTAGATTTTCTTATGAAAATCAATACCATCACAAAATTTGACTTATTCATGGTTACACTTAGTTGACTGGGTTATTGTTTATTAATTTGTTGTTATTGTTTCTTGTTACTTTTATTTTTAGAAAATATTGATTCTTAGCAGCCTTCCCATATGGACTAGAAAGTG
The DNA here is from genome assembly GCA_030867105.1 of Liasis olivaceus. NCBI lineage: Eukaryota > Metazoa > Chordata > Lepidosauria > Squamata > Pythonidae > Liasis > Liasis olivaceus. The sequence continues at coordinate 94,733,962 of CM061349.1, read as the reverse complement.
CAAACATAAGTCTTGTGATAAATAATAAAATATATGAACAAATAACAAAGGGAATGAAAGGAATGGCATTGTGCTATGATTAGTTTAGGCTTGGGGTATACTCACACATTTCACTCACACAGTTCTTTGTTGGCTGGTCCATAATGGAGTCTGTCAGATAATCCAGTACCCAGGAACATCTCTCTGAGTTTTCTCTTGTCCAGCAGCCTAACACTTAAATGAGCTCCACCCTCCAGAGATGTCTCTATCAAAATCAACCCAATGAATCCTAGAGCTATCTCTATCAATTTTGGCCCCCAAACTTCACAGATATTCCTCCAGGAAGACTGATCCCATGATGCCAGTGTTTTGTTTTGGTGGGGTTTTTTTTGGGGGGAAGGAGTTATTTCTACCAAATCTAGTCCCATGATATTCACACTGATACCCAAGTTAGTTTGGTCCTAAGATATTATATAGACCTCATCCATCCATATGTTCCATTATATTTTTCTCACAGGCATGGCCATGCCACAACATTCAAGTTACACTTTTTTTAGGTTGAGTAAGCTGCATGCATGAGGCTCAGAGTCAGACCAGGTTTAACCCTGTGTTTGTTTCTTTTCTGAGCTGGATAAGAAGTGTCCAAATTGAGCATTTAAAGTTTGGGAAATGATTCTAAAGCTCAGTGTCCTAATGTAAGGAGAGTGAAAGGAAAAGAGGTGGGAGGAGAGTAGCCATGGAGAAATGCCTCTAAAGATCCTTCTAAGGTACAGCAGCTTCCTTTCTGTATTCTGATAATTTGTCACTGACTGTTGTATTTTAATTTCTCAGTGGCAGGGACAGCTAGGCCAATTCATCCTGGTAGGTGTGATGCCCTTGTCCTACTCATTCTATGTGCATCTTGCTTTTTAAACCTTTTTTTTGGGGGGGGAGGGGGATGTAACAACTCCATGATTCTGATCCATTTCTCTCAAATGTTCTCTACCCCACTTCTCTATATTTATGAAATAACCTTTTGCTTTCTTTCAAAATTCCATCTTTCTCCCTGTGTAAGCATATATCTGCTAGTGCAGTGATTCTTAAATGTTTGACCCAATTACTCCTTTTACTGGTCTTGAATAATGTCATTATACTGACACCGCCCCCCCCTCCAATTCTGTATGTGTGTGTGTGTGTGTGTGTATGTATGTATGTGTATGTGTATGTATATGTGTGTGTGTGTGTATGTGTATGTATGTGTATATATATATATATATATATATATATATATATATATATATATATAAATGAAAGAAGATTCGACACTCTGAATTGCACATACAGTCCATAGCTCACTTTTTCATGGTCCTCAGGTGTTGGGGAGCATGACACCATAGATTTTCCACTTTTACTAGCAGCTGAACAAGGGGAAATGCTTTACACAAACATTTGGGAAGCCATTGATAGTACTGTCCCTTGAGCACCAGACTGAGGACAAAGCACTTGTTCACTGTTGAGATCACATGGTCTTAGTAATCATATCTGAGTGATGGGATCAAAATCAAATCCATTTGGCTACAAAGCATTTCCTCTTTACAATCTTTCATTTGCCAGGGCTATTCAGGTAAGGAAAAACAATGGATAAAGGTATGAAATAGCTGCAGGGAGGAAAAACTACAGCTATAAATGTCATTGGACTCTGGAGACCTGGTCACATTCTGCCTAGGCATGTGGAAATCGGTTTAAATTGGGTCCATTCTATTGCCTACCTTAATAGGGTGTGTGTGTGTGTGTGTGTGTGTGTGTGTGTGTGGTGGCAGCTATTACATTAAGAAAAGATATTTGAAAAAAGCCATACTTAAAGGAAGGGCAAGAGCATTCATGAGAAATAACAGAAGCTGAGGATGACTGTTGACATGATTGGACTCCACTGAAATTAGTGGAAGTGGTACATGAGATGGATTCTAACAGGAGATGGAATAGGCTAAATAAATAAACATTAAAAAGATTAGTTTTGTTGCTTTTTCTACTATACTATTTCAAATGTTAATTCTGACTTGCTTTCATATGATTTAAAAAACATTCTATTACTGGTATAGAAAAACTCAAGCTTAGCTTTATTTTTAGAATCCTCTTAAATAAATAAAGCAGCTGAATCAAATTGAAAAGGGAGAATATCTATGAGATAGGCTTTCGGGTTCAGAATGATGATTCCTGAGACTGGGAAGATGTCTCCTTGGAGTCCATGTGTGCCTACAGTCATGGTGCCTGGGAGCAGAAGAACAGGCTAGGGACTCAAATTAAGGACTCCTATTGCTTTTAAAATTATATGAGGATAACTTAATTGTTTGGTATAATTTTAATATGATTTTATTTTTATATTCTTACCATTTTCTGACATTCACCCCAGCCCCATCTCCATATGTTTATTTTATGTGCAAAGATTCTGTGTGCCTACATATGCAGGCACTTTTTCCATGCAGTCAAGATTCATGGTTTCTCTCAAGATCTTTTAGATTATAACTAAAGAACTTAAATGTTCTCCATTTCTTTCCACTTTTTGTCTCTGGAACATCAATAATCATGTAATGATGAGGATGAAGAACGAAGACACAGTGTGCCTTTCCTCCACATATTCATTATCCAGAGTTAGATATAAACCTGAAATTCTATAAATAGAGGAGCTCTTTTTCTTTGTGGAAAGCAGCCAGATCCAGATGTTATCCCACTCCAGACAGAAGTAGACAAAGCAAGCTGGGCTATTTTTGCAATATCTTTGGAACCCCAGAGCCACAAGGGAAGAGGGAACTGGTAGTAAACACCTGCTGCTGCTGACATTTATAGGATTGTCTAGACTGTAGTCTTCTGCTGTGTGCAACTCTGGAGCCAGCCCATGGTTTCTGCAATGTGGGAAGAGCTGCTATGTTGCACACTCAGCCTCCATTCATAAACCAACTCCTTCCTCATAACAAAGAAATAAGCTCCAGAAGATATTTCAGTTAGAAAATCTGATTTTATTAAAATAATGCCAGATGGAAAGATGGAAAGTTAAAGAATGTATTTCCAGGATTATAATGGTGTCAACTAAAAGAATCTAATTTATTGTAGCATTGTATCGGAAAATATCTAGTTGGTACATTTCCTAGCTCACTATGCGTATGCTTCCTGTTGTCATTTTATGCCACAACTTCACCATCTAGTCAATGTTTTGTACATGACATACTGTTCAGTTCTATGATTAGACTCAAGAGACTGAAAGTGAAACGAAAACTAATATTATCTTGGTGGATTAAAAAAAAAACAACTCCAACCGGGAGCAATAATTCTTACAGCATGGGATCTCTACATTAAATACTATGTCAGCCGAAATTACTTCTGAGACTGGTAATTGACTATGCAATGTCACTAGTAAAAGAAGATTTCATTCTGCTGTATCCACTTAGAATTACAGCTCTGAATCCTTTTCGGAGTTTATTCCCTTTGAAAATCAGTTTGTATAAGGCTGTTGTTCCTGAATATTGGGGAGAAAAAATGGCTATGGTACATTTTGGCATGGATTTATCTGCTGTAGGTTTGTGGGACTTCAGTTCACAAGATACTATAGATTTGAGTTTTAAAATGGAAAGCTGCAGTAAGATTTTAATTTGAGATACAGTGCACGATCAGATGTAAATTACTCAACAGGATAATTAGTTACTAGTTCACTCATTGCCTTCCCAATGACATAATGAATGGTATTGGGTTGAAAGAGACAGAATGTGGGTGGTAGAACAGAAAAGATACATCGGTAGGAAGATGGGGAATAGTGCTAATGTTGTGTTAGTGTTAAAAGCTAATGTTAAAGATCCTTGTCCTTTGCGCTTTCTCCATATAATTTTTTGTAGAAGTTAAAGGGAAGAAGGCAAAAACCAGGTTCCACTGCTATGTCCTAATCTATCCTGAAATGATATATTGAACTCTATGGGATTTATATTAAAGTGGACAAATATTTTTTTTTCTGTAAATCATGCAATTCCCTTTGAAAGTAATTGCATGATTTACAGAATATGTATATATATATTTGTCTACTTTAATATACTGTAAATCCCACTGAGTTCAATATATCATTTCAGTTGGTCTATGAGTACCCCTTAGTAAAGCATGGAAATTGTGGTCCACCAGATGTTGTTGGACTCCTAGGGATGGTGGAGTTTCAGTTGCTTATTAGCGCTCTAAGGGAACAAAGAAGTCAAATGAAGCCATGATACATATTCAGGCTCAAAGGCTGAATATGCAGCAACAATCCTGACATTAACTGATCTCTATCATGAGCTCCTTGAATTATTTTAACAGTAGCCCTGTCAAACACAGTGTGATTTGCTTTAATTGAGCTCAGCGAATATAGTCTTCAATTCTCCCCAAGTAAAACATGGACATCAGAGAACTGTCCCTTTAACAATAACATGTTTATCAGTGAAGTTTCATTTTCTTACATAATTTTCATGAACTTGGATCTTACACAAGTAAACATTGTTTAAACATTCCATATGAAATGGTTTAATCTGTAATAATAGTTGCTTTTTCCTAGCTATATCTTTCAGACACAAACGATCCATCTTATCCATCTTGCTGTGGGAATATCTTTTCTCTTCCATTCTCAGGATACTGGTCAAAAATTTTTGCTGTTCTATTTCCTCCAAGGGGGTAATACCACTCTTGGGATGAAATGAGGTACATCTGACATTTCTTGGCTTTTAACACAGACATTAAAATAGCAATCAGCAGATAGCCCTAAATTGTGGATTTTGTCATTTAAGACATAGATTACATAATGTATCTGACTTGGACCAAGTTCTCTAGTGAAACAAATAGGAAAAACCTACTTGACTTCATTCATTCTCCATCTATTTCTACCAGCAACAAACCTGGCCCAAAATATAATCTTAATTGGATTGTATTTTATTAAACACATGAGACATTTCAGTTATCTGGGTCATTTTGGCAGAGAGTTGATGATGGTATGTGATTAATCATCAGAGATTATATGTGGCATGAAGAAAACAATATCAAATCGTAATATATCATTCTTTAACTAATGAGATATATGGACTTCTTTGTTTTCATTTTAGACAGATGTTAGAACAGCTTAAATAAGGATAATGAAAAAACTTGACTGATTATGCTGTCCCCAAAGAGGAATGTCTACTTTACATTTGTTTAGTGGAATAATCCCCTTAACCATCCAGAAAAGGACAATAGTTTCTTATCTATCTTTATTTAGACCATGTCTCCTTTTATATCTAACCATATAACAAACTTCTTTTGCCATGTCTCCATGACGTTACCTTTATCTTGTACACAACCCATATGTATTCCCCATAAAGCCAACAGTAGCCTGTGATACTTTTAAAGTGTGCATATGCATTTTTTATGCATAGCTCTCCATATATATATTTCGCACTTTTCCTCCACACATTTTTCACGCTTTGCCCATAGCAGCTTCTCTCCTTGGCAAAAGCAACCAATGCAAGCATATATTTAACATAGCAGCTGTTTTGGCCTTTGGATTTCTAAGTATATGTGAAGGTACAAAATTTGTAGCATTTACTATGCAACTGAGTCATTCTACATTTTTTTAAAAAAAAGTTATTATCAAACTTAAACCCTGATGGATAGCTCTCTCTCTATTCTGGGAGCAGCACAATTGAATATAATGTTTTTTTCTTTCCCCAGTTGGTCCAGAATATAGTAGCATAGGTAGCTACAGGCACACCTCAGTAGATCTGTGTAACCCCACCATGTTATGAGCTATACTGGCTCCCAATAAGCTTCCAGATGCAATTCAAACTGCATTTTCTTGGAAGCCTGTGCACATTTTTAGGCATTTATTTTCCCCTAAATTTTGGTTAAGGCATTCCTGTGTGTGTACAGGTTGGGAAGTATGAAAAGGATGAGTCTATAAAAATGCAAGCCAAAGAAATTTTTCCTCCATCTCTAGTTCAGAATGCTAGCTGTAGTTAAATCATGTTTTTAATCATTTTTTTAAAAAAATAAGAAGAAAAGGAGTTGTGTTTATTTCTTTATTCATCTGAATTGATTGTCTGAATGGATGGCCAATGAGGTGATTGGTTTGTTTGGACAAAGCTGAGTTCTTGATGATCAACCATGTATTTTCTAAACTTCTGTATTGCAGCGATATCTTTATTACGGCCCCCAGTGTTGCTCAGTCCCTCAAGTGTTGCTGATAACATGTCATCCTTAATGTGCCCGAGAATGAAATTTATTAGCTAATTAATTAGCAATAAACATTATCCTACCTTTCCCTGCTGCTACTCAGAAGACAAAAGCAACCTTTGACCTGAGAAAACTTTAGACCCCTCTGCTTTATTACTGCAACTCACACATTACATCACAGTATACAGTTTTTCTTTCCAGATTCTCATGTAAGGTGAACATCTGGATTTTTTTAAAAAAATGGGAAGAAAAAAGAAACAAATCAAGGTACCTGTTGAAGTCATGGAAACAGGATTTAGTCACAGTCTTTAGATTAGAACAGTGTTTCTCAACCCTGTTAAACTGTGTGGACTTCAATGCTGGCTGGGGAATTCTGGGAGTTGAAGTCCACACAGCTTAAGCCTGTTGAAGTTGAGAAACACTGAATTAGAAACATGAGAGGATTGCAGATGTTCAGAGAGACTCCGTCATGTATGGAGAGGCTTCTAAGTACTGTAGAACTTCAGGCTCCCTAAGACTGAAGAGATGAAGAAATAAACAACTTAATGAAAGAGCTCCCATTTTGGAAAACATAAAATTTAACTATTATTTGGAATTAGGTCTATCCCAAGGAAATAGACAGTAACAACTCCTTGGGATATGTCTTGTTGCATTACCCAAACCCTTTCCAGAAACTGCTACCAAGCTTTAATTTTTAATGTGCAGAGAGGAAAACCATGCAGTGGTAGGATGTAATTATACTAACCATATCCAATTACCAGAATGTATTCTTAATTAAATTTAAATTGAATGATATATAGTGTTTGTCTTGGTCCTGCCCACAACTTCGTCCAGCAACTATGCTCCAGAGTGTGTCCCTCAGAATGCCACTCAAAGATCCAGAGGGTTTTTTTCAACCCCAGAAAGGTCACATAGCCCTATTTTGTAGTGTATATCCCCAGAGAAGATAAGACATAGGCCACCAGGGGCAAAGTAAAGTACTGTCTTTGTTATAACATGTCAAAGGGACTTCAGGTTGGGATAGTTCTGCTATTAGACAATGCACCAGGAAACACGTGGCAGGAATGACAACTGTATCAACCTGGTGTTGATCTCATTCTGTTCCTAGGGGATCACTGTCTTCTAAAACATTGCTATTTTTCATAGCAAAATGAAAAGTCTTATTTCTTACTTTGTATAGGCGTGCTATAAATGGATGAAAATCCATCGTATTTGTGTCTTTTAAAAGCAATTCAAGTAGCATAGTTCCAGAAAAATGAGGAATATATTTTTGTTCTTGTGTGAATTTCAGTTAATTTGTGTCTCATAATTGGGAAAAAACTAAAACAATCTATCGCATAGACTGCTTGCTCAGAAATCTTTGTTTAACTCGACTTCTAGGAACTTGAATTAGATCTACTTTAAACAGAGAAGAAACTTAGTTGTCCCCCAATGTATAACTTTGATTAATAAACAGCCCGCACAACCCATTGGAAATAAGTTTGCTTTATTAAAAAGAGTGAGTTATCTTATCTTGTTCTTTATTCTGTAGAATCACTCATGTGTGACCCATTACCATCCCACTAACACAAAATGGAGCACAAGTACCAAAGAATTATTCCTATCATATTGCTTATCAGAGTGCACAAAAATAGGTATATTGCCAATAAATCACAACTTAAACGAATTAAAATATGAAAATATGCAAACATCCTTTTATATCTGTTTTCTTTTGCTGCAATAAACCACCCTTATCTAAGAGCTTTTTACTCATGCCCCCCAACATGCAAATATACACAAACATGCCTATAATTACGCCATTCAACCCTATCAGTGCTTCAACACGCAACTCAATATTTCATTAGGATTTCTCAGAGGTAGTATATCATGTTACCTTTTAATGTATTCTTATAATATAAAGCAGAATAATTGGAAATTAACCCAAACAAATGCAAAAGAACCTCAGACTGTGCAAATCTTACAGGGTTGCTTTGCTTCAGTGAAGGATTGTGCAAGTGCCCCTTGAGGCTCTTTTATGAAGCAGTGTGGCCATCTTTTTTTCTAAGAGTGGAGCAAAGCAACCTCATGATTTTGTGTTATGTTGCTTTCTAGGCCCTATCAGTCTTCTCCCACTGAGCTCAAGCCTCACTGAGATAAGCCTTCTCCCACCACATTGATCAAAGTGCTTGCAGGCTGGTCAGCGTTGACAAATCCTCAGGGAATTTTTGTGGCACACTTTCAAGCCCCAGAGATGGAAGCACTTCAGTTAACAAGTGAGGGAGAAAGCTAAAAGCAAACTTCTCCACATCCCTGGCCTGTGGTGGTCCAAGGCAATGAAGATGGCTTCATTGAGATTAATTGCATTGCCTCTTCACTTCAACAATGAGAATCGTATTGCCTCCAAGGCATGAACCTCTTCATCAAAGCAAAACTAGGTCACTTTGCACAGTACTATAAACTCCTCCACAAGGTGCGGTATATTACTGAAACAGCATTCACAGAAGCTTGTAAACCAAAGAAGTATTTTGTGAATGGAAAGATACTGTTTGCATGAGAAAAGCTCACCATTCATCCTTACCCTATGACCTGTTACATAGCACTACAAGGGGACCCTCAGCCTCAGAATAACTTTCAGCATAATGAAGATTCTTGTAAGTGGGTGAGAGGAAGCAGGAAAATACAGCTGCCCATTCCTCCATCTATGGATCACATTAAACTTTGATGGGAGGCTTCCTGGAATACCAAGGCTGTAGGCTAGAATACTGTGTATGTGTATGTGTATATCTCAATACATTGATTCATTTTGGAAGAAGCCATTAACAAATTAATTTCATATTATTGTCAAGAAAACTCATGGCAATAAGTTCAGCTCAGCTCATAGGTGTCTTTACTATTTTATACAATTCCTCAAATAAATAAATAAATAAATAAATAAGAAAAGTGTTAATTTAGAAGCACCTGGGGTGCGTATGAACCACATACCAAACAAACGTTCATCGCATCAGTACAAATCAGTGTGTGGCGATAACCTTATAAAAATGCGGCCGTACTAATAAATGATGATGACTACCCAGATCTATTCTGTTACCACTTTTCATCACCTATTGTCAGCCCTGTGAAGAAGACTAGACACAACTCTACTTCATTGAGATAGGCTCTAGTACCAGAACCTTGCAAGTCTGATTGTGTTTTTCCTCCCTGCCCTCTTACCTCCCAGGAAGTCAGTGAGGACCCAGTTGAGTCTCTTCTTAATACTGTTTCCCTTCCCAGTGCTTAGAGAATGCTTCTGTCCTTTTTGGTTATGTAATAGTTTCTAAATATTTGTTTCAAAGCCCTCTCTGTGGCTCTCTATACCTATAGAGATCAAATTTTCACCCTGCATTGTTCCCAGCCCAGCGCCTGACTCTAGTCATCTGCAATAACCAGGGGGCTTAAGTTCTGCAATGGAGAGCAAATTCCCATTTACATCCAAAGTTCACCCAAAGGAGTTTATGATTGTTGTTCATGTCCAGGGTTGCATCTTCATTACCTTAACAACCTTTCTACCTATTGAAATCTAAGTCATTCTCTTTGCAAAAAGAATTAGCTTCTTATATATCTCAAACAAAGGGAACCAAAATAATTGTCAGATTAACCAAAAATAGATTAGAGTACATTTGGCATAGCAACCATTATTAGATTTAAGCAAACCAACTCAATCATTTGTTATAGGAGTAACACAAGGATACAATAAAATGGAAAAAAAAATAGTTACATACCCCCATCA